>NIJG01000007.1:14643-95053 GCA_002201625.1 Euglossa dilemma
CTGGCGTTTGTATCAGACCGAACTTTATTCCTCTATTCCTCGCATTTCCAGAACGCTGTGGGATTTTTTCTTTTTTTTTTTCTTTTTTTTTTGTTTTACCGTTAATTCCCTCCCTCGGTCCAGCTTTTCAGCTGCTCGGCTAAACAAGAGAGACGTGCTTTCGTGGAATTGCGCCGTTTATTAATCGAACGGAACAAAGGGTGGGCGGTTTTTCAAGCGTCGACGAGCAAGTAGCCGCGAAACGTACGATTTAAGAATGTCAGGGAATGGAATCGATTGGTTCCGCCGGCCGAGACCAATGACCGAGACTAGCTCTTTGCCGGGGATCGATCACGCTAAACGATCCATATAATTCCGAGCGAACGCTTCCGGATAATCTCGAGCGAGCAGATTACAGGAGATAGCTAAACGGGGAGGGCTCGGCGCTGGTCAAACGGGAGATTTATTTACGATCCACGAACAACTCGTTCCGCTGATCTGCGTCCTGAGTTTATTTCCAAGATTCCAGGGGCCAATTTACGCGAGACAAAGATAACGCGGCGCTTGCGCGGGATCAGCGTTGCACGCTCGCTTCTGGTATCGCGTACAGCCCCGGCGATTCGAGGATGGCAAATAGAACGGGAGATCTCAAACAGTTACCAGCTTAGAAGTTCGCCCGTTCGAAATGCAAGTCCGCCGAAACTCTGATGGACGGAACCGGGCTGTTGAACGATACCGAAATTAATCCTTACGGTGCCGATCTATTATCAAACACCACCCCGGAGCCGCTTTCACGGGTGAGACTTTGTTAACGAACCGAATCACTCGTGCAAGTTTGGAAACCGACCTCCGGACCGGACGTTCCGCGTTATCCGCGTTTCTCTCGAGAACGAAACGCGCGGCCTTCCACGCGTATTAGCCGGCTCGCTTAATAATACAGCCAAGCACGCGCGTTTAAGGCCGCCCGGCGAAACTCGCGATGAGTCCCGAGGGTCGAACGGTTACGGATTAATCGCCCGTTCAGAGACTTTGACCAACGTTCGGCATCGAACTATTCGGCCGACAAGAAGTTGGTAATTACCAATTATCCTGCACCGAAAGCGGTAATTGGTAACCGGGCCGGGGGGATGAGAGGGCCCCGATTTCGACCGCCATCGGCGACCGCGCTTCCAAGTGATACTCGCTCGTTAAGGTATAATTCACAGCCGGCGCTGTACTCGTCGCGTTCCACTCTTTTCTACACGCTAACGAAATTTCCTCCAATTATCGTTTCATTTAATAAAAGCCGGGATAAAGTGGAGGGGTTGCAGAGATCAGGCCGAAGCGACGGGGGACGCAGGACGGCGGCACAATTTCGCGGCGTAAGACGACACGTTCCGGCGAATAAGGGTGTAATTATCGAAACTCCCCGAACGAGAGTTGGCTAAACGCTGCGCTTTTAATGAAACTTTAAGGGGATACTCGCCGGCTTAATTGCGGATTCGTTCAGCCCGGTCTACGCTCTTATCGGCTTTGTTATTGATCTCCGTTCCGTGCCGATCCGTTGTCCCAATTATCCTAATTGTGGTAAGAAACCGTAAGAGCGCCGGTGCAGCCCGCCGCGAGCCCGAATTTCCTCGGGTGCCGGAAGACGGTTACGTGACTGATAAATGTTTGGAGGGACGGGTTATCCGACTCGACTTCCAAGCGTTACCGCTCGTCCGCTCGCTGGATAAGAAACTTCGCTACGTCGTAAACGAGAACATTCCGTTCGCCCGCGAATTAATACGGCGAAAATTCCGCCGGGTCCGTGAATTTCACGAAATATTCCCGCCCGTTATCGGAATTATCGCCGAGTTCAACTTCCACGCGAACTTCGTCGCGAACTTCGCCCGCCAACTTCGGCATTCGCTGCGGCATGAATTTTCATCCATCAAACTCGTCCGATTGTCCCGCGTTACTTCCACGCGCACCTTCGTGGCTCGCCTTTCGAGAACCGCTTTCGGGGGGTTGCACCGCGGCAGGCACGGGCCCCGCTTAAGCCGGTATAATTGGCAGGAAAATTTCGGCTTTCGAGTCGAGAGCGAGAGAGAGTGTCTGTCGCTTGTGAACGAAGAGAACGAGGGAAGGCGAGAATCAGCTGTGCTCCCACAGCCGACCGTCTGCTCCAGCAGGTTTATCGCCCTGTTTATGACGCGCTCCTTTCGCGATCAAAGACAAGAAATGCCTGCCCCGCTTGTTTTTCAGCCGATTTAAGCCGTCCCCATTATACAGGCCAGCGATCGGCTTCTGTTTTGTACCAGTCGTTCCATCGATCGTCTATTAAGTACTTCATCCGCTATATCCGCCAGAGTCGCTGGTTAATTAAGCGGTTGACCAATATATTAGTTTTACAGAACCACTTCTTCTACCTTCCTTTTTTTTTTCGGAGCAGAGGAAAAAGGAGTAACAGCGTTCTTTTTGCGCGGTGAAAATTTCGAATATTCCACGTTTCGGGGTCGCGATATTTCGAAGCAGCGTGCATACGTGCAAACACCAGGGGTCTTTGAGATGTCAAAGAGTCGCGTAATTAAAGGTCGGCCGGGTCCGAGTATTTTCCCGGAGCCCGTTAAACACGCGTTTCCACGTTCATTTGTCGCGTTATCGGGGCTGCCGGGAAATCCCGGCCGCCGAAAATCGGTCTAACCCGACGCGAAAGAGTGCGCGCGAAAGTGTGCCGAGAGTTGGGCGGAACAGGCCGACACCGTTCCCAATTAAAACTTTTCCCTCCTTTCGAAATACGCGCCATGCGCTAAACAGATACTTTTTATCCGCCGTTCGTAAACAGGCAAGTCCGGTAAACTTTTAAAGCAGTTATACAATTAGCCCGGCCGTCCGTGCCACCGACAAAAGATTCTCGAATTAATATCTCACACTTCCATCCCCGGCGCTGGCCGTCCGTACGCGTCGGGATTAATTAACGTCTGCGTCCACTGCCGTATCCCGGGCACACACACCCTTTTCTCCGGGGCCGAGAAGCAAACAGAAACAAAGAGGAACAAACGCGGAAGCGTAGATCCAATTCCGCCGAGCGTTTCATACGCGAACGCAAAAGTCCGGGACCGTTCCGCGCGAATTTCAAAAGAGGAAAGAATAACAGGAAGAAGGCTAGGCGAGGCAAAACACTGGAGGAATTCCAATGGGCGGAACGTTTGCCCTGCGCCGGGTTGCAAGACAAAGGAGACGCGAAATACAGACAACCGTGGAAAATTGAGAGACAGAGAGAGAGAGGAGAGAGAGGAAGGGAGGACGGGAGAATACGAGCGGATCAGCAAGCGGTGGATCCTGGCGTGATTAAACGCGTGTTAAAACCATATCCCGTCCTTCTGGAACGTTACACGCGTTCAGAAGATTGCATCCTCGTGTCCTGCGCAATGCGACCTCACGCGCACACGTGCACTACAGATTGCGAGCTCTGTAGCCATCGAGGTGGCTGGTTTTGCGTGTACACCGTGTACCGGTAGCGTTTCTCCGCCGACAGGTTCAGCCCCGGCCCGTGCCAGACAGCCGGGATCAACCTCCGGTGAACCTCGGTTTTGTCGAGATTCGATGTCGTACTTACCGTACGTTAGCTAAACGAGAGACAGAGAGAATCGAGGTAACGTCGCAACGCAAACTCCGTGATCGAGTTTAGCGTTTAGGTAGAATATGAGAATTTTGGTACGGCGAAGAAAAAGAAAGATGGCGAGAAGGGTGGTGAGTTCTTCGCGAAGAACGAAGAGGATATACCGACTTGGGAGGAGGAAATTAGCGAGCATCGAAATCGCTTTGGCCGGCGGTGGACGCCTACAGCACCGGCTGGACGATAAGCAACTATCGGGTGGAAGGAAGACAGGAACCCGATGAATTCCTCGTCCGGGAGTCCCTTTCATCGGCGTGGAAGACCCGCTGCGACATGAAAGGTCAGCCGGACGACGTGACATTAACAAATTGCCGTTTTAATGATCGCCGGCGAGCGTTCGCGTGTAATTAGGAAGAAAGCGACCTTTTCTTTAATGTAGAGACATCGTGGCTCCCCTCCGGCGGGCATAACAATGACGCAATAATGGCCTGGTGCAGTAACGCGCAAAGCGGAAACCGGTTTTAGCCAAGCATGCAACTTCGAGAGGCCGCCTCGTCGGTAGTTTGTATTATTTGCCACTGCGGAGTGGCAGTTCTTCTAATTGGACTCGGCTATCTGCGAATCTATATTGCATTCCCAACCACCACCCTTCGGCGTAGCAGCGGAGCCGAGGCCGGGCGCAACCGTGGCTCACGGAAAATCGTGTTTCGACTATCGCCACGGCCCGTTTAATTCTGTAAAAATACCGCGACGGGACAGCGTCGAGCCTCGATGCAGCGCCGGCAAAACGATATCAGATTAGCGGCCCGAATGGAATATCGGCCTGGATAGTGGCGCGAGCCAGTCGTTTAAACGAGGAAGCGTTCCATTCCGCGCCGTGTTTTCTACAAGAAGCGAAATACCGTTCGTTCGTTTATATTCCTACGATTTTTTTCCCCTCCCGGATATCGAGCGTGCCGGCAAAATATCCAACGACCATCTCTCGCCCGGCTGAAAGACTCGCGTCCGCGTCCGGGACGCAGAGGCGAGAATTTTCACACCCGCGACGATTAAAGCGTAATTACGCGAGCGAGAGAGCAAAGGTCGAAGCGATGCGCCGAGTCGGTTCGCAAACGAGCCGACAAAAGCCGGTTAATCGGGTAAGAAACGTCGCGTTTGATCGCTCGAACAAGCTCCGTCATCTGCCGAGCTGACACGCGTTTCCCGGCGCGCGACCCGTTCCGATTAAACGCGAACCGCCTACTACTCGTCGCAGCTACCGCGATCAAAAGGAAGTTAATTCGAGTATGCGATACGACATATCCGGCGCACGGCGTACACGCGAACGCGGCACGTTCGCGTGTACCTGCTCGATTACCGTCTCGGGGCGGATCGCGAGCGGGCAAACGCGACCATTAAGCGCAGCCACGACGACACGGTCGACGCCGACGCGGCAGCAGCAGTCCTCCCGGACGACGTCGCTTGCGAGATTGCGTCGCGACGATACCGTCCCGGTGTTATCCGTCGACGAATCGAAATGCAGTTGCCAAGTCGTGTCCCATCTCGAGAGCATCTTGCTCGGCCACCCAATTTCGAACCGGTGAAATTCGCGCGTTCGCCCGACTCTTCGCCGCTATTGTCGCCGTCGCTACCACCTAACCCACCGACACCGACACGACCGATATCCACTCGCGTTTCGCGAGCATCACCGACACTCCACGCCGGCCAAGCCGATTCGATGGAGTCCGCTGCAACGCCGCTCGCGACCAGTTCGTGGGCTATTATTCGAACGGTTATTGGTACGATAGCGCGTATCTGCGCACCGTACATCACGGGACCAACTCCACGGTTGTCACCCTGATTTCGACGTTCCGCCTGGTCCGCGCCGCGTAACAACCCCTTCGCCGTTCGCCGACCGACTCTTTCGCTCGCACCCGCCTCCACACGCTCCGACCGTCCATCCGCTCGGCCTCCATTCTACCGCTACTCGTACAACGTACGCCGCGCCCAGTCCCCTCTGCCACCACTCGCCGCATAAATGTATGTTTCCAGGATTTCTGGTTGTCTGCCGAATGAATTATGGAGGCTCGACGACCAACGCCCGGCGACGCTGCTACCGCCGCCGCCGCCGCCGCTGTCGCGAGCATGGTCGAGATTGTGGAACACGAGGACCGTGGAAATCTGCGAGGGGACACGGGGACGGGGAATTGCGAAAAGCGGCACGATTAACTCGTCGCTCTATATACCGTGTTTACGGCCGCGCAGACCGCGCTTTCTTGCAGTTTCCCTGTTTACTCCGCGGCATCTTCGGACCGACGCTTCTGTTGTTCTTCTTCCAGTCGTTTCGCGCTCTGCGGATTAGTTTCCAACTTTTTGCCGGCCACCCTGTTATCGCGTTTTATCTCGGCGAGTTTGACGTCGTTACCGGCCAGCAGCGAGAGGTTAAGGGAAAACCTCCTCTGGCGTACGGTTTGGAATTATCGAAAATCAGACAAGTCCCGATGGCACAGCGTGTTTTTCCATCGACTCTACGTTTTAATCGCGTTTCGATGCGACTTTTGAATTACGGAGAGACTTTGTCAATGGAAGGAAACAAAGTTTTTCATTTTTTCTTTTTCCGTTTCTTTTTTCACCGAGATGAATAATTTTCGGTGGTAAGTATTTCTGTGGAAGAAGATTTAGTGCCGCGCGGATTCGTCCGATGACAGGGGCGCGTAAAAAATTTCATTTGAATAACAATGCGGCGATGCACAAAAGCAAAACTTGTTCCTTACATAATTCACCCCGCCGTTGGAAACCATCGAGCAATTGTACCGGACCGCTCTATAAAATCGTACCGTTCCAATTGGATCTTGTGTTCATATAATTACCCTATTCAGTTACAAACAAGAGGCGGCGTGAACACTATTTGCCAATTACCAGCCGCCGTGCGCCGTTATAATACGTAGACAATAGGTACGATTGCAATTGCGATACAGGGGAAATCGATACTAATATCCGTCTTTGTTTACATAAAATATTAACGCGCAGCTAATAACCAGGAGACTCGATTAAACCGCTAATATCCCCGGGAGCAAGGTTAATCGGTGTGGAAATATCATTCTTTTCGCCTGGAAAACGAACGAGTACAGACCGTTTCTCCAAACCTCGAGGAAGAAGAATCTAGATACGAGGATGCTATCCGTTTCGAACCTCCTTGGGACGCTGCTCGAGCCGAAACGCGAAACGTGCTCGTCTATCGCGACTCTCGATCTTTTCCCAGGTTGGAAAATTAATTTCTACGTTCGCGTGATTCCTACTTGCCTTCGGGCCCGGCGTGTATCGGGAACCCGCGAACTTCTCGACTTGTCGGCGTTAGCATCTCGGAATTCAGGGGGTTGAAACGCGAAGTTCGTGGCCCATTTGGCTCGGTCAGACGGCTCGTCAGGACGAGAGGGAAGGGAAATCATCCCCAAGATCCGTGGCATTTCCCGCGGGCATTTGAACGCGCTATCATAATACTGGCATGAACCAGGTCCTAGTACCGTTCTCGATACGCGTACACCGAAATCGCAGCGGGTAACCACGCGCACTTACTTCGCGGAGTTTCCGCCTGGGCGGGTACTTGGACGCGCGCTAGTCAGCTGCGGTTGATGGCCGATTAAAGTCTCTCCAAGTTACGCATCGCCGATCCCGTCTTTTGTTACGACACGCGAACGCTCTGTGCCCGGTTGTTACGCCACACGGTTTTAAACCTCTCCCCCTCGAGCGACTTGTCAAACGGAAAAATAACGCGTTATTAGATTCGACGCGGAGTAAAAGAGTAACAGCTCCAGTCCCCTGTAATTTTCCTTTTCCTTCTCTCTCTTTTATTATTCCGGAACCTTATCTCGATGCGGTGACCCACATCGACTGGCGCGAATCACTCTGGGAAAAGGGTTGAACGATATTTCGGAGTATTTCGCTCGATACGTTTACCTCTCGAGTTCCCTTCGGCGGGATACGTTTGAAATAATTCGAATTGGTTGCGGGATAATCTCGCTTCGCCCGGAAAGAAATATCTCGGCGGAAATTCCCGCCAGCGGAACCCGGCAAAACCGACACTTGGCCCGAGACGCTTTACCTACCCTTTGATCTTTTAAACACCGTTTAGGAGGGAGAGGACTAGAAGGAGGACGAGGAAACTTTTCAGCCGTGGCTCCATCGAGTGGCAACTTGAAGTTCGGGGCCGAAAGAGTTATGCCGTTGCTGCTAATGAAACACGAACGACAAAGGAGACAGTGGAGCGCGATAACGAAGGACTGTACACACTTATAGTCGAAGTAGTTGCTGCTTTCTGTCACAACAATTCCCGGAAACCGGGTCGTTGCGAAGGGGCGGGATTCTGCGAGGGCTACTGTTTGGAATGATCTCGACACCAGGACACGAGTGCCTTCTCGAGCGGACTTCGCGTCCTTGTTTTCGCAGCATTTCCAGCCATCGGGCCGGGGGGAAGGGACTGATTAATCGTGTCGTCCGAGCCAACTGCGACTGGACAATGCAGCACGAGTATCGACATCTCTGCAGTTCCTATGCGAATCGCCGGACCGGTGAGAACGTTGCCGCGGCGTCTGTTCTACCGGCAAGTCCTTCGAGAAAGTTACGCCAAATATTTCTTTGCAATTGTTCCACGCCGATAATATCCGCTGGAAGAACAGGGAAGAACCGAACGAGATCGCGGCGAAGCGAGAGAACAGTTACGCTTCACGGCTGGTAATACGCGGCTGGAAACGGCGTTTTCGAGGAGCATCGAAATCGCAGAAGGGCCGAACGTTCGAGAATCCTTTGAGGGTGGTAAGAAGCGCTCCTCGAGCCGCGAATAAATAAACGGTCTTCCGCGAATTAACTCGAGTATCCACTTCTGGCCGTGGCCCGGGTATGCCGGCCTCGGGGAGTACTAACGAATCCGCGGTAAACAGAGAAAATTGCTGGTAAATCTCTGCGAGGAGGCGGAACGCGGTTCGAGGATCGAAATGGCGGAGCGGAAGAAGGGAGGAGAATGGAGGGAAGAAGAAAAAAAAAAAAGGAGGAGACGTCCTGAACTACTTTTCGTTAGATATCGGTCGGAGACTGGTGTTCGCGCTTGCGAAACGTAATCGGCGTTATGGCCCACATCCAAAACGCGCTAGACGGATAAACGATGCTCCAGCCGCCCTCGGTTTCGCATTAAATTCAGAATGCTTGAAATATGAAAGGGATATAAGAGACCGAAAGACGCCCTCCGCGGCGGCACGCTTTAAATCGCCGCTTCCGGCGTCGCGCGGATCCTGCGCTCGAGGGCGAATCGAGCGTCCTCGTTCTCGCGCCAAACACCGAGCAAAACTTCCCGCACGGACCATTGAATCGAAATTTGCGCACTTGCCTGGATACGAATGTCTTCGAGTTTACCCCGGTTGGCTAACGTCTCGATGGACTGTCGAAACGATCGTATCAGACAACCCTTTCTTCCATTACGCTGCACACTCGTCGCTTCGGCCTTTCCTTTCTCTCCGCCTTTCTCTTTTATTCTCTCTGCCTCCACCCCTTTCTCCCAGACATCTCCCCGCTTTTTAATTGCGCGGAATAAGGCAGACTCTTCGACTCCGCGGCGTCTAGTTTATCGCGCTCGTTAATTACTTTCCTCGAATTATTTCGCCCCGCGGAAAACAGTCGATCGCGCTTTGACTCCTCTCGCGTTAAATTCACCGACAGTTGTTACATTGCTCGAGGACGAGAAGTAGCTGTTTTTCGAGCCGCTACCCGACCGTCGTCCTGCGTCTTCCATCGACGCCGACAAATTTGCATCGCGTGTGCGGTTTCGTTTAACGAACGCCCCTTTTGTCTGTGCTTTTAGCCCGACACGCGCTTTGACCCGAGCATTTACGTCGCAATTATACCCGAGCAAAAGCAGCGCTTCGGCTGCTCGCGCGAAAAAGCAGCGACTGCTTAAATCGTTGCGAGACCGCAAACGATTTCGGGCAAGCCTTCGCCACCTTCGCCCGGCGGTGTCTTAGCCGAGCCGATTCATAAATAATCGCGAGTCTATCGAGAAGTCACGACGGAACGAAGATAGAAGAGGCTGATACCACGGTCGGTCGAATCTCACGGATCTCTGGTTCGATGATCGGCTTCCGAGACAAAGATCTTCGGTCTCAAGACTCGTCGAGTTCCAGTCGCATTTACGTGAATTGCGGCGAAGCACCGGCCGGGATTCAGCCCGATTTCCGCATTTACCGTTCCATCCCGCCCGTTTCCTGCTCCATCTCTTCGTGCGCTCGTTCGTTTCAACCCCCGGGTTCTCTCGCCGCTGATTTCCATTTTCCTTGTCCGTGACTCACTCCCGTTCAGCCCCGTTCAGCCCCGTTCCAACATCCCCCGACAGCCTTCCCTTTTCCCGGGCCACAGTGCCACCTCGTGCCACGGATGCGTCGTCTCATGCTCCACGACCACGGGTTCACCTTCGCTCGGTCCTCCTGACTCGCTGATTGACTAATCGCATTCACCGCTTCTGATTCCCGTGTCTCTCTTTCCCTCGTTTCGCGCCCGCCTTCCGGCTGATTGCGCGCGATTAGGTCGTCCCGATAACCCGATTGAATTCGAATCCACGAATATCAGGAGACGAGCGAGCCGCGTAATGCGGATTAAGGAAGCCGCGTGACGAACGAATATTTATCGCGCGGCGAGGCCGCGACGCTGCGCATCCCTACGGAGAGAGCGCCGGGATGCAATTTCTCTGAGTGCCGCTACCGTTTCGCGATCGCGTTATGCGAATCGACCGCGGCGGAATAAATTTCCGCGGGATTTTCTCCCCGGGAGAAACTTTGCCCGGGAGAGGAGAATCGAAGATGCAAACACCGGCCGAGGCCGGTGTTTACACCGTAAACCTGCTCGAGCAATCCTCCACGCGGTTGAAACTAGACGGGGGGGCTCTGTTCTTCGATTTTCGGGGGGGATGTTTCGGAAACGGATACGACCGAGTTATCCACCGAGAGACGATCCATTACGCGTTCGTTACCAGTCGATTCGTTTGGCCGAGCGTGTTCCGTTTCTTTCTCGACCCCTTTGTTCGTTCTTCCGCTGTTCGTTGCCCCTTTGAACCACCGGCGTATCATCCATTTCCTCCCGAAACACGGCGAACACACTTGGAAAGCTCGTGGCTAAAGCAATTAGATGGACGGATATCCAGTTTCAGCGGGAAGCGTGCGGTTGACGGGGCGAAAACGCTTTTGCGAAAACGTTGCTAGACGAAAGACGAAACCCCTAACGAAGTGGCGTCTTCGAACGGAAAATTCGACGTGTAACCTTATACCGGAGCTCGCTGCCGATCCAGTCGCGAGCTCCAGCCAACCCGGAAGATGTAACGAGCGGTGTAATAAACGCGTCGAGTAACCGGAAACCGGCGCGCGTGTACCTCGCGTAATTCGTCTGGCAAATAATAAAGGGCGGTTTCGCGGAGAGCGTCCTATCGAATCTCGCGGCTATCCGCCACCCCTCGGGGAATATTTCCGAATTTACAAAGCCCGGCCGACGTGCAAGTTATCAGGGAACCATCGGGGAACCATCGGGGAAGGATAATTCGATAGAATTCGATGGAAATCTAACGACGAGCTTCCACGCGGCTCCTCGCGCCACTTTTGCCCTGAATCTTCGCTCGTTCGACGCCGGACAAACCGCAGCCTGATCACCTATTATTTAACCGACGCGACGCACGGATTCCGGAGTTACCGAAAAAGTCAGGGATAGAAGAAAAAAAAAGAAAAAAAGGGGAAAAATAGCGGAAACGCCGGTGGAGCGAGCGTGATTCGGTCGCGAAACAAGATTAAACGTATTTATACGTTGGAGCGCGGGATTTTCGGGGAGTCGAGGGGGTGGGTAACACGGAGCATGGCTGCCCCCTGCAGGAAACGGACCAATAACTTGCCCACCCTTCCTCCGCTGGCCGTGATTTTACGATCGACATTTACGAACGATCCGGCGTACCGAAGTGGAAGTTTACGAGACCGATAATACGATCGATAACGTCACTCTTCGTCAGGAAGTTGATAGACGCCCGTAGCCAGGATTTCACCCCCCACGGGATTCTCTCGAGTTATTATAATCAAATTTGTCGGATACGACTGCCACTAACCTGGGATTAAAGGGATCACGGAAAAATGTGATTGGATACACGATGAAGTCGTTCCTCTCCTCCGATCCACGCACGCTTCGCGGCAAACCCCGCGGTTTAACCGTTTCTCGGAAATTTCCCGACCATTTCCGCCCACCGACGAACGAACTTTGGAAATTTCCGATCGGACAAAGTTCTCGCGGAGATGGAAAATTAATTTTTACCGCGAAAGAACGGTTCGAAACGGAACTGGTCGACGAAGCTGGTCCCCTAATGCGAACGAGTGCCGGGCAGCAGCGCGCGATTAATAACGGCGCTGGGCGTAGCCGCGGAAACAATATTAATTTGTCATTGCTCGACGAAGCAAATTTTCCGCGCGCTCTCGCTTCGTTCGAGCAACGCGAGAGTGTACGCCGGGCAAACGACGCAGGTTTGCCCGAGCGGTCTCCGCTGACGTCCCAGGCCTCACCGCGCATTCTGCATTGGTAATTACTAAAGTAAACGCTGCCGTTTACTGCCCTGTTTGCTATCGTTTACAACGGATTCGATGACGGCCGCTCGATCGCCCACGGGTACGATGGCGATTCCTAACTCGTTCGATTTTAGCCCCACGCGTGTTTATATCCGACGCGGATCGCTCTCGAACGCGTCGTTTTCCCGTCGAGTTGACCCGGTCACCTTCGACATCGCGCGAAATTCTAGGAAGTCGAGCGAAACGCGAGCGAGAAGCGAGGTTCGCAGACGAGCCTCAATGTAAACACAGCTCGGGCTCCTGGTAGGTTTCCACCGACGTCTTACTGTCTCAGTCGCGCATTGTCCTTCGCCGCGTTCGGACGCCGTGGCTCGACGTCTCACCGACTCTGCTGTTGATTATGGTACCCACCGTTGGAAGCCGGCTCGCAAGGTCGCGGAGTCAACGACAACGACAGGTACAGGTAAGAATATAATCACTAGTTGTCTATATTACCGAACGATGATCGGTATTCGTGTCTATTCTATCCGAATCGACTGGTTTATCGTTTCCATTAAGAACCCCGTTCACTTATCGTTCACGATCGAAGAGAAAAATAAGGAGAACGCGAGATCACCTCTCCGATAGTAATTGTCAGCTGACCGTTCTTTAATTAGCGATACCCTTGTTCCCGAGCTAATTCGATTGACCGCGCGCCGCGGCTGGGTAACCTTGGTCCGGTGGACAGGCGGTCGGCTGGAAAAGGAGAACCGGGTAATCGCGGCTATCTTAACCCCAACGGACGTCTTGACATGTCAATAGGGGTACACGAACCAATTTTATCCTCCGGCTCGCTTCCCCTTTCGATCCTCACCTCGCCGCCGCCACCACCGATCTGACCTCACCTCTATACCTCTGCTCATCGAGATAAACGTTCACGATGCAGCGTCCGCTGCCTTATTGGCGTATCGCCGGATCACCGGTGGCCCCCTGTCACCGGCCGATTATTTCAGATAGGCGAGGAACCGGGTGTATAACTCGCGGCGCGGCACTTTGTGCCCGCCACGGCCTTCGACTCCGCTTGCCTAAGCCGCGATGAATGCCGGACGGCGGACGATGGACGGCCAGGCTCCAGCGCCGCGGCGATCTCTCCTCTTCGGCTGCGCGCGCCGTGGAATGTCCGCGGCCAGAGGGTAAATCCCTCGGTGCCGGGCCCGGACAGTTTGTAGCACGCGTCACCGTCGCTAGTTACGGCGCTCATTGTGAATGGTATCGCCGGTAAATAGACGCGAAGATAAGCCCCCGTGGGTGGTACAAGGAACGCGTCCGGTACGCTACGACCAGCGACGTTAAACCTGCCTGTCCACCGGTCAGCTCTCGGGCTAAACTTCTCCTCGACCAACTCTCCTCGTACTTTGCCCGAGTGTTTCTGTCCGAATAGTCGAGATGCTATCGGGAATTCTCGATCGACGGAATTAGGATACGGTGTGACGAGAGAGCGAGTAAGTAGGCCGTGTCTCGTTGCTCGTTTCTCGTTTTATTCCAACCGCGAACGCGTGGCGGAAAATTTCGTTATCCGCCAGCTAGATTGAAAAAAGATGCGCGAACGCGCGGAATCAGCGACACGATCGCGCGCCGCGCGCCTGGCAGAGGCATTTTCCACCTATTCGACGCCGGTGGCCCTCGTCTATGACATTAAACCGCGATCGCATTATTCAGATTGCACTTAATATGTTTACCAAATTGGGCGAGATTATATCAGCCACTTGCACGTGCATAATACCCGCAGCTCACGGTATGCACCCCGATCACACGGACGCCCTTACACCGTAAGCGGCCACAGACACACGCGCCAGCGTCTGTGGCCGGACGTGTGCGCGCCGCGATGCTGGCAGAGGGTTGTACGCAGAAATCGGTAACGATTCAAGCCGGTCAGCTGGTACGCGTAATCGATAAACGCAGAAGTGTCCCGGGGTATTACAAGCGACGTAAAACGTGACCTAATACCCGCTAGCACACTGTCGCAGTTTACCAGGCTGCTGATACCGCTAATTAATTCGTCGACGTGTAGAAGCAGGCGAGATCGACGTGCCGAAGCTTGCTGATTCGCGAGATTACGACTTACGTACCGCGGAGAGGGCTGGCGACGCGGAGGGAAATCGCGGCCGACCAGGAACGTGACTTCGCGGCTCGGGCTGCACCCACCCTTGGCGACGTAACGTCAAAGGATTACGAAACCCAGCTCGGTGTTACCGTGCATTTTTGTTAGCCTTGTCGTGTATCGTCCGGTCACGTGCCATTCTGATTGACTTTGCCGCTCGGATCGCGATTATCGCAGGCGGAACACGTTTCGCCGCTGAATACTCCGCGCTATCCTATTGACGCGTGTACGTTGTAGCGACGTCTTTTGTCGAGTAATTGCGACTGATTTTTTCCTCTCTATTTTTTTTTTCTATTAATTGTGACGCTTGTTATATCACGGATTACCGATAGATGCAGAATTTATCGAGCTTCCGAGTTGCTTACGGTCGAAACGAATACATCCGAGAGCGCGAGGTTTCATCGACGAGGACCGATTATGCGGTAATTTCCATGACGCGAAGAGAAAGAAGGGGAATCATCGATCAGAACTCGAAACGTGATTCGATAACCGGTAGCTCTAAACCAAGGGTTTAACCGAGGTGCTCCGATACCAGCAATTAATTCGTCAACGTGCCTCGTAGCGACGCGATTGCCGGCAAGCGGTGGCTTGTTTGCAGGCCGGTTTCAAAACGCTCGCGAATGGTTATGTGCCCCGGCGACCAGGCCAGACGGTTCGTTAATCTTCCGGCAGAACCGTGGCAGCGCCTTAAATCTATCCTTCCAGTCGACTCTCCTTTCTTCCATTCTTTCTTTCGTTCTGTGTCTGCCGGGAACGGCTGCTGACCGACGATGCCCCGCGAAACACGTCGGCCAGTGAGAAAAGCGTGTAATTAACCAGCGACCAGGCCGCGCTTCTTTTCTGGCAGGAAGTCATTATCCCCCGTCAATTCGGTGCTCCACCGGGTAACGTTCAATTATGCTAATTCGGGACGGGCAAATATAATCATTGCCGGTCGGTCGCGAGTTACCGGTGGAACCTACACGGTCCACGAACGCCGCCCCTTTTTCCTCCTTCCGCCGTGTCCTCCGCCGTTGTTTTCCCGGTCGTTCGCTGTTGTTCGTCTCTTCCCTTGCGATAAATACGGTGCGAAGCATCTGCCGGCCGAGCCGGCAATCGAGTCTCGATTAAGACGTCGTCGATCGTGCCAAGTAATGCGTGGCTGTCGATCCGGTCCGGGGATGAACCCAAGTTTACGATCGTTTCTCGATCGATGCTTTTCTCTCTTCTCTCACCCTCTTTTTTCCTTTTTGAGTTTCGATTTATTTACTTTTTTTTTTTATTTTTTATTCCACCGGAGACTTTGCTGGTACACGATTTTAATAGCCGGCAATGATTCGTCACGGCGTGGTTGGCAATTTTTGTACCGACGGTCGGCACGGCTTATAAATGTTTTTAAATATAGAATTCGAAACGCGTGCAGTTTTAACGGTGGTAAAATTTTTAAAACACCATCCAACGACGGTTTAATAAATAACAGGAAACAAACCTGTCCGTTGGCACAATTGAAAATAGCCGGTACATTGCAAAAGGCGAGTACCTCTCGACGGTCCTTCGCATGCACCAGTCGCTCGTCCATTCGATCGGCTAAAACGGTTGCGTTTGAAAAAGAAAAACATTTATTTAGCTTACAATGGACGCACTTACATCAGTCAAGGGAAATGACATGAAGGAGCGCGCATACAAAAGGCCGGAGACAAAGGTGGCTTGGAAACACAATGCCGGTAATCGTTCTTGATCGCTGATAGAACGAAGGCGACAGACCGAGAGCCGAGCAATATAACCTGGCCAAGGGTAAGTAATAAACTCTCGAGGAGAAATACCATTGATAATGGCGGGGCGAAGGGCGCAATGGAAACTCTTCAGCCAGTCCTAGTGCTTCTTTTTCCTTCCAGGCTCGAACAAAAGCCTTTTCTATCCATCCGTTGCAACCTTTGCGAAACGAAGGCATCGAATGTGCCGTTCGCCCGGACAAATTCGCGCGATTTCCGATTACGATACAAATTACATCCACCGAATTACTATTTCACGGACAATTTCCGCCAAACTCCAATTTACGGAATCCGCCGTCTCTTCGAAGGGGAAAGGGGAAAATCCAGCGAGCGACGATTTAAAGAAAACTCGCGAATGTTGGAAACAGAGAATCGCCGTGCTTCCTCGCCGATAAAGATCGAGATCTCGGCTCGTTCCCTTATCGACCATTCGCCCCGGGGATAGAGACCGGAAAGGACGTGTTTTCGCGTCGAGCAAGTCCGTTCACGGACAAAGGTCGAAGTGCACTCGAGGAAACGAAGAAGGCCGAGCACGCGTCCGGGTGGTCTTCAAAAGAAACGGCTAAGCACAATCCGCAACGAATCGCCGTTCAGAAATCGATTATTCTCCCGGAACAGGGCCGAGAGTGGCGGCGAGTCGAGGCATATATCCGACCCTCGAATCGACCCATTGAACACATATCTCACGTCATAGCGAAGTGCCTCTAAAAGTCGCGGTCTCGAGCTCCTTAAACTCCTCGTCCTTCCTCCTTCTTTTCACCGGCAGAAAATAATTTGGCATTAAGCCGAGCGGCCATTCGATTCGAGCAGCACCGTTTCTTTTCTACCGTCGATCAGCCTCGCTTTCTCTCACTGTCTCTCCGTTTTCACCCTTAATCTAAAACCTCAAAGGGTGAAAACGAAGGAGGATCCTACGCGAAAGGGACGCGACGTCGCGATGGCTAGAATTTTTTTCTCTCCGCCCTGCCGTCTATGACAAATCTTCCGGCAGAGCGTTGGATTTCTTCCAACCGTCGTGTACCACCACCCCTTTACGCCTTTGTACGCCCGCCCGTCGGTGTCATTAGAGTTCGATCAATTTTTCGTCCAATTAGGAGAGTCGCGTGAAACGAGCGTAACGAGCGTACTAGGTCAATGCATTTACGAGAACTAAATGCGAACGCGAGACGGAAACACGGATTCGTTCGCCCTTTGCTCCCTTACCCTCCAGAGACTAGACGCGGGTCGACAGTGGAAGTAGTCGAGACTGTTCAGACGTCGCGGCGCGAAGCACACGGCAGCGGATAGAACCCTCCGTAATTCGCAACCTCGATTTATCCGACTATCGCTCGTCGAATCTCGCTTTCGCGTTTACCGATTAATTTTCTTTATCCAATTTCATCGGAGATGTCCGTCGAAATTGCTAGCCGTGTCCTGCGTCCTATCGAAAAGCTCCCTCAGCGACTATCGAACGGGTTTCTGATTTGATTTCGCGTCGCGCCAAAGTCTGCTCCCGGAAGAACGTCGGAGAGAAGAGTGAGAAATTGCTTTTCGTTCGAAATTAGCTCGAAAATTATGCGTGCGCGGGCGAAACGCGGCTAATGGCCGACGCGGCGGGGTCCGCAAAGACGAGAGCGAGCGGAAGGAGTAGTCGGCGTTATTGTGCTCGCACGATGAATATAAATCAATTAGTCTACCGGTAGCCGAGGAGAGGGTTAATGAAATTTGGCGCTAGAAAAGGAGCACGCCGTGTACAACGGTCTAACGAATATCGGACGGTGGTTGCGGCGCGACGTGAATTAAACTATATTGCGCGAGGAGAGGCGAGATATCGCGCGCTTGCAATTCGAAAGAAGAATCCACGGACTTCGGCTGGCTCTCGCGACACGAGCCGTTGAAAACATCGATGTTAACAAGCAGACGCGAAAATACGACGCGGCTAATATAATTTATCGCCCTTTGAGCTGTCATTTATCGTCGGAAGAAAGAGCGTCTCGCTAATAACCACGTTGCATCTCGCCGCGGGACGAATTTAGACCGGCGTGTTTCGACTATCGAGCCCAGGAAATCGAATAGAGACGCGCGCGATATCGCGCGAATAATTTTCAATTTCGCTCGTTCGCTTAACTTCGCTTTGTAACGGCGCGATTCGACGGCGATGAATCGTCTGTACGACAAGCCCTTCGTAATTGGCCGACGTTTACAAGGCAAACGAAACGAATTACGGAAATTTGGTATTAACTGCGACGGACTTTCCGTACCCTCTCCCGCGACCTGTCCGCTCGCGTTCACGCGCGAGATCGCAGCGAGGCGTGTCGAACGCAGCGGAAGAACCAGCGCGAAATCTGTCGCTGTTAACGTTAATCCTGGCCGGAATTCAATTTGTATCCAGCGCCGCAGAAAATTGGTCTACTTCGTAATCGGGTTCGTTCGTTTCATCTTGCCCCGTCGCGCCGCGGCGAAGCGGTCGGCTCGCGCGGTGTCCATCATCCTGGCCGATAGCCGGACGCTCGTCCATCGTCTACGAGAGCGAGAGGAGAGGCGCGTGGCGTCCGACCAGGGGTGGAAAGAGAGGGCCACGGTTAATCGATCCGAAAGTAGATATCTCCGCGAAAGATACGCCGGGTCTCGGTAGAATGGGATCGTTCCCGTATAGGCAGAGGCGTATAATAATCCATTAGTCCGATGGGCTAAATTGAGGGGCGCTTTGGGGGCGTTCGCGAGGGTGAGACAGAGAGGGAGAGAGAGGAGGGGCGAAGAGGAGAGACGGAGGAACGGCAGAGGATGCGAAAGGGTGGCAAGCTTCTGCGAGGAGAAGGACGGGGTTTGGGGAAAGAGTTGGCTGAGTTTGAAGTTGAGTAGTGGCAGGTGGAGATCGTTTTCTCTTTCTCCCTCGCACCTCTCATCCCTCTCTCGCCCTTTCGTTCTCGTTCCTCCTCGTTTGTTCCATATCCTTGCCTATCTCGCGCGAATCTATAGCGCTGTACGTGCGCGTGATATGCCTATCAAGAGAGACGGAGCATATACCCTCTTTCCGATAGGGCAGACAATTAATTTACGAGTCAGGACGGAACGGTCCATTCCGGTGTCCGTCTATCTAAGATTGATTAAGAGTCCTCCGAATCTAGGTTCCCCGACGGTTCGTTCGTTCGTTCGGGGCATCGATCTTCCGGTTCGCGTCTTCCGCGGGAAAACACGGAATCGCCTCCACCCCTGCCCTACATCCCCGCCGTTAATTAACTACTCGTTTCCGTAATGAACGAAATCGCGTCTAAAGATCACCGGAACTGGGACGCGGGGTCGTAGAAAGTTTGCAACGGCTAACCTCCTCCGTTTCCGCATCGTCCCTTGCGAATATCGCGATGGGATGTCGATAATTTCGTTTCGTTGCACGATGCTTTCTCCTACGCCTATACCTAATCCTCCATTTGCTATTTATTTTCACCGATGGACGTTTGTACGTAGAGGGACGAATGTCGAGGGTGCAAGCGAAGCTACCAGCAGCGTCGCGAAGCCAACGCGTTGTCTTCCACGCACGTACACGCCCTTATGCGCACGTACACGCTTCGAGTGCACGCGTGCATCATCGTTACGTCTATAGACGCGAGATCTGGGTTACGGAGTGCTCGTTTCGCGGCATTATCTGGCCGGTTGTCCGGTCACGTAGTCTCTGCGACCGGGCAGGTTAAAGGTGGTTCGCATGCAACGGAAAGGTAATTTCGGCGACTAGGGTGCGCTCGCACCTGCCGGAAATAGCGCAACGAGGGGACATCATTATCTACCATATAATTATGACGCATAATTGCAACGGAGAATCGCGGACGCTCTCGTATTCTGCCTCCTAACGCACTTCTAATTACTCCGGCTTTGCGTTACACGCCGGACGCGGCAAAAGCTCTTGTTTATCGCGTCTGCTCGATATTCCCTCGCATTTCCTAACAAATTCCCCGCGCCTTTTTAATCGCGCGCGATAAAAAAGTCTTCACCTCGGCGTTCGCCGTTTGACGTCGAAGATTCGCGAATCGTCGAGGGAATCTCGATCCGCTTAATCTACCGAAGAGTTTTATGGATGCATAACGTCGTCGCACCAGGGTTAAAGACGCATCGCGAACTGGCACGATTTAACCCTATGCTCCGGTCGATTTCGCGCGAACGATGAATCATTCGCCGCTTATTTCGCGAAGGCGCCCCGACGACCCCGTCCGCGGGCTTACTTCTCGCGACGGGAAAGAACGCGGAATGCTTCCTGACGCGACACTTCGGTCGGAAATGGCGCGGAAGGAAAAGGGTGAGCGAGGTTTACGAGCTCCTCTCGCCCTCGCATCCTCGCCGTAGACACAGAGTCTTCCTCCTTATGATTCATGGACATACCGTTCGAATCACGGAGCCCGGAAGGTCGGCCGATCCGGAACGCCGAGACAACGGGGAAGGTTTCTCGGGCGCGGCCGTGGCCAGGAGAAATAAAGTACGGTTAGCGTGAGCATCCGACGTGGCGTGCAGACAGAGGGGCGTTATTAAAACTACCGTCGCTGATTAGATGAACTAATTTCCCCGGCGCACGTGAAATTTTTAAATCCACGCGTCCACCGCTGCCCATACCGGCTGCAACTATTTTTCGCGTGTCCGCGGAACTTGCCAAAGGATGTCCCTGTCATTCGTGGCGCCCCTTTGTGAAGGACTCGACGTGCACCCGCTTTGAGTCCTCCCCTCTCTCTCCTCTCTTCGGCCGCTCTTTCGCCTCTCTTTCGCCCGTGCCACCTGCTTCTGGTAGCGCGGCGCACCGGCGTCTCCACCGCCCGCGGCGGCCAGCCCGCCTTTTTTACGGGGCTAATTTGTTTAGCCGCCTCGGTAACGACATCTCGTAAAACGACGTTCTCTATTTTCCTTCGTAAAACATCCGTCCGGCCGACCGGCCTCGTTCCTCGCCGCTTCCGCCTTTTTCTCCCTTCCGCGCCGCCCTTCTGCCCCGCTGCACGCCATCGCCTCCCTCGTGTCGATGTTAAATTACCGCTGACGGGGGGAGGGGGAGGCTCGCCCCGTACCAAATCACCAAAGTAGATATCTCNGCGTGCGCGAGCGTGTGTGCCGAGGCGACACCCGGTTTCGGGGAAACGATTGAACGACGCATTTGCAACGACGCCGGGTTCTTACGGTTTCGAGGAAATTCGATTCGGCGGAAGCGAGCCGAGGTTCGATAGTTCCGAAGGAAGGGATAAACTTTCGGCAGGTGGTACTGCTTCTATCGTGATTTTCGCGTCGGTTTTTTAATCGCGCGCCTCCGGTGTCACGGAGGATCGCGTGGCGTTCGAAGAAATTACGCTTGCGTCGCTGTGGATGAATAATAGCGAGTAACCAGTGCCTCGAAGGGCGTTAAACGCGAGTACGCGAGCAATCGCGAAAACGCGGCCGCTATCGAGCATTGCCAGCCGGGTGGCGGTTCCCCGGTAAAAGGGAGATAAATCTGAAAGGAAAAAATAGGCGTCGAAAGGAAAACCGGCGTCGGAGCCGGTGTTTAAAATGCATCGGTCTTTCTCCGCCGCTCGCAGGAGGCCGCCCTCGCGATTCAGCTCGGTGCGTCGCGACGTTGCGGGTATTCTTCGTGCTCGGCGAGAATTATCGTGCGCTCGTAATTCCGGTGAAAGGTATGCGAATCTTTCGCGTTCTGGTGTAACGATGAAAATTGTTCGGGAGAGAAATAACGAATAGAGTTGGCGGATTCTCTAACGAGGAATTTCTATCGCGGCGTTCGCGACAATGGCGCAAATGCGCAAAGTCTGGTATCTTCCGAGCTTCGTTTAATTTAAACAGAGGACCGGGTTGCCTCTGTTGGACCGGCGAAACGAAAATCCGTTAGCCCGCCATTCACCTGGTTACGAATGAAAAGGGAAATTTTCGTGCCGCGTCTGTCTGTCGGGGGAAAAAAAGACGCTGGTCGCCCGACCGGGACGAGGGAATCGTCGAGAAAGTAGAAAACCAACCGTGTGCCGATCGCGTGAATCATCGTTGCGCGGAGTTTTCTTTTCGGCGAAAATGGCGGCGCGTAATAATGGCGATTCACGATCGGTTACTCGTACGCGAGCAAATAGATTTCGTGTCGCGTTGCTCGCAAATTTGATTTCACCGCGGTAAAATATGTGGCAAAACGATCGAACGAGAACGGGGAACGACCTACGCGCGCAGTTTCAACAATCAGACCATCGCGACATCAATCTCTCCTCCGGAGGGACAATACATCGTATAACTGTCTTGCATAAAAGCTCGCATAAAATGTAGATATATTAGCAAAGTGCGCGTATTCGCTTGACGCATTAATATTTAACGGGCCGCAATGGCGGGCGTGTGCTTATTTTTTAACCGCGTTATCTACGCGTAAACACGGTGAATTATGGGCGTCGGAGGGGTAGCGGCGCGGCGGCCTCTCCTCGCGGATAACCCGAACGTTTTATGGCGTCGCGTCGGCGGCGGCCACTTAAGAATGGCCGGCCGAACGATCGAAAGCACCGGTGAAAGGATGTTTTAATTTACAGGCTGCCGCTAATGCGCCGGGTGTCGCGCGGATCAAGCTCGTTCATTAACATGCAATCGTGGCCCCGCGCGAATAAATTTCACCTCCACGCTCTGCGCCGAAGGGATTGTTTATTACGGCGGAATTCAATTCCGCAAAGCCCCGCGCGATTACCTTCGCCGCCTATCTCTTCGCCTCTGAATAGAAATTGATTCATCAAACCTGTAAAGTCGCCGCGATACACACACATATATATATATATTCCACTGGTTTTTATGTTACAGACCCCTGTTTCCGGTTTTACGACGTTGGTATTGGAGCTGGAGCTCGAGCGAATCGCGAGCCTGAGGACCCGGCAATTATTATTTCCTTCGTCGATCTTTACACGAGCGACGTCTTTAAACTGCTATAACGCGAACACCGGATGCCACGAATGGCCAACGTTTTAGGGGATTCCCGGCACTGAATCCTATTACCCACTGAATATTAACTGGTCCTCGGCGAGAGCGAAGGAAATCGGCAACGATAGCGGCCGAGAAGGCCAAAGATCGCGTGCCTCCGGAACGTCCTGGCTGCAGCTTCGCTGACATCTGCCGTCGTCATCTGGCTAATGCGCCGTTGCATAAGGAATCGGGGAAATTAACTTACAACCGGCTAAATTCCTGAAACGAGGAAAACGGTGGCTCGTAGAGGAGAGACGGAGACCGAAATGGAAAGGTTGGCGCAACAGAGGAGGAGACTTGGTCGAAATCGTTATTGAGCCTCTTTCTAGACTTTCGTCTCGACTCCGAGTCGTCGACCACCATTTTCTTTAACTTGCGCGGGATCGCGTAGCTTCCACCGTTGAAAACTTTCTTAATTCGAGCTTCCTCGGCGGTCCGCGCGACAAAATGCCTCGACCCTGGCGAGATTTCCTGCCTCTGGGAGTTTCCACGGATTCCTCGGATCCCATTCGATCGTGGTAACCGCGTTAATCGGCACCTTTTGATCGCGTCCGAAGGCCGGCTGTACCGTTCGATCGGATACGGCAGAGATCGGAGATCGAAATCGACGCGTCGATTTTCTAAGCGATTGCCGAAGCTATTTTCACGAGAGATCGAGGAGCGTGAAACTATGTAAATTTGCGGCTTCCGCGATCTATATGCTATCGGGAGATATTTCCTGGTTCTCAAGGCCTGCGTAGAGGCGTCAGGACGCGCGGATCGGCGCAGGGTGTGTCCGCTTTTCGAAGAAGGAGCCATGCATCTCCCGGCTAATAGAGCCGGAGTGTTTCCAGCGTGCCACGCTTCCTTCGATCAATTTATTACACTCACTTAAGCTCGCTACTATGCTCTCCTTTTGCGCGTTTTGCACCGGTCTCGCTCAGCGCGCTTCCTCTGCCCGTCTGACTTGTTCGTTGACCGCGTTCGCCGCACCTGATCGCCGATTTATTTCCATTCCTTCCTCCGCGTCGTCCGCAAGAGAGGAAAGCCAGGCCGACACCTTCGCCGTGTTCCATAATTCCGCAAAGAATTACGGCTCCGAGTTTCCTTTTCCTTTCCTCGCCGATCGGATCAACGGCGCTTTCTTCCGATCATCGGAGCGTTCGCGGAACGACGGGGCGACTCGACGCCAGTCATATTTTAATTTCGACCGCCTCTCGTCGGCCGCATTTGCATCGACCGTTCGCGGAAACCGCTTCCCGACGGCGACTTGATTACGTTCGAGGAGCGTCCGTTAATTCCACGTTTTCGTTATCAATTTGTACCCTTCACTTTTCACGTTTCACCTATTACTCCTCTCTCCCCCAGAGCCGCCTGCACGGGCAGCCGGTTCTTTTTCGTTGCTTCATCCACGACCGACTAACCATCACGAGCCGGCGCGCTCGTGGTACGTATATCATCGCGGGGAACACGGAGAAGACCGGTCCGCGATTATGATGCGGTGGTAGTTTGAAGTTCGCGTAATAACAGGCCTCGAACGCGTGCTCCGGCGATGAGAATGCGCCGCGGGGCTAGAAACGTCGATTCCACCGCTTCGATTAGTAGTCCTGACGCTAGACCGGCCAGCATCCAGTCTCGGGATAGTTTCAGTTATCGTCTATAAAGTGCTAACGCTCGATCCTACGCTCGTTCGAGGATCCAGTACTCGTTACCACGCATCCATCCTCGCGCTCCTTTATTATCCGTCGAACGCACTGCGAGCGCGTCGCGTCTTCTCCGCTCCCTCTCCCTCCATCCTTCAATCGTTTATAAAACATCCGAGCTTGTAATTACGGTATAAATCTCGCGATTTGCATCCTGTCGTCCTCGTCGTTGTCGTCGATCTAGCTCCGCGGCGAAACGCGACACGCGAATTTTCTCACGAAACGCGGCTGATTTCTACCCGCGATACGATATTTCCACGGTCTCGTTGTACCGCGGAGAACGTGTCCGGAATGCCAGAGGAACCTCCACGACCCGTGGCTACCTTTTAATCGAGTTCCCAGCCACCGAACGCTTAATCCAGCCGAATAAACCGATCTATATACCATCCGGGGAATACCATTCTTCCGAACGACGACCTATTTGAATGAACCGCCAGGAATTTACGGCACGGACGCCGGTGATCGTAAGCCGAATCGTTATCCGCGTCGATTTCAACGCGATCTACGATCTTCGACGCGACGAAGACGAGCCTACGCGACGCTTAAACACGCGGAGACGTAGACGCTTCGCGTCGCATCGAGTCGTGGCTTTTCGCCTTTTCCTCTCAAAAATTCATCGAGCAGCCGGCTACCGCTTCCGGCCTCGCGACCATTCATGCTCGCGCGGGATAGACATCGGAAGCGAAACGAACGCTCGGACGATAATAAAGACGAGGATTCCGTGGTCGGTCGGGTTCGAACGGATTTGGAAAGTTTCAACGGCGCAGCCGGCCGGGGAAACCCGGAAACTTAATTGAATTCGTTCCGGTCTAATGAAATAAATGGAGCGATCGTTATTTCGAGGGAAAACGTCACGGGTAAGTAGTTCAATTTTTGCCCGTTCCCGCGCTCCCAGCCGGATTTCATCGCAGTCGGATTTTTCGAGTCGACGAAAGGGATCAAGCCGGAACGCGACAGTAACGTAACAAGCGAATTACCCAGCAGATTTCAAAGGTTCGCGATAACCGGCTTTCGTTTAACTACGAAATAGGAAAAAAGGGAAAAGCGAAAAATAAAAAAATAAAAAATAGGAGGGAAAAAAAGGCGGGTCGGAGGGGGTGAAAAAAAAAGGAACGGCGCCAGGGAAACAGCCGCAACGAGATTCGTTAGTTGTCTGGGAACTTGTTACCCGCCACGGCACACCGGAAATCCCACTCTCGTTTCGCAAATAACGCGAGAACGCAGAAAGGGGCGGAAGTGGACAGAACGAGAGATTGTTTGCGTGCCTGGCCGTAAAGCGACCGTTTTTCCCGCGAGTGAAAAGCGTCGGAGAATTACAAGTCGAAACCGCTTAACCCGAGCGGCGCGATCTCGGTGAAGGTCGACAAAGTAACATTGTCTCGCGAGAGCCGGCCAGCCCGCGGAGGGTCTATTCCGTCCTCTCGTCCTTTCCCCATCCCCGTTCTCGCGGCGGCAAGAAAACGGAAGCGCCGGGGACACGAGGAGAGAGGATGGGCCCGATCCAGGCCGACTCGGCGGTCGAAACGGCGGGGAAGGCGTAACCGAGAAAAGTCTTCTCGTTCGAAATGACTGGGTCGCTGCTCGCTTGCTCGCTCGCCTAGGGGTCGAGTGGGTCGGCTGAAAGCGTTCTCCAGGCGGCGAGAAGGAGATACGGCCGGGGATAGGACGGCCAAGGAGAAGAGATCGGGAAGCCGGGGCGACGTCCCTCGAGACGACGGTGAAACGGGACGCAGAGCGGCAAACAGTGAACGGGCAGGGACGCGGTGGAACGACGGAGGTGGAAAGGTGGACACGATTCAATGGAGCCTTCGAGTTTTTCCGGTGGTCGGGGTAGGGAATAATTGGGGCCGGAAAGGTATCGACCCGCGAGAGGAAAAGCAACCGCGTTAGCAGCGCGGCGGAAAACGGGAACGGGTCGAGCCGCGTATTTGCAGCCAGTGTTTTCCGTGCCGCGAAACGAAAGGCAATCCTTAATGATTCTGACCCAAATCGGATCAACGCCGCTGTGCACGCTGATGAAACCAATGACGATTTCATTGTCGCCCGCGCTCGCTTCCAACGCTTTCAAACCGCCCCCGCGCGGTTCCTTCCTTCGCGACCGACCGGGTCGCTATTTGTCTCTGCCGCGCCGAATGTCCCTATTCTACTGGCCCCTTTCTCCCGATAATTCGCCCCCTTTCCAGGGTCGAAAGTTAATCTTCGGCCGAAATCACCGATGATCTCCGCGAAATCGCGAAAGTTTCCGTTCCCCGGTCTATCGCGACGGAATTACCGGAGAAATTACTTTCCTCCGACCGTTCCTTTTCCCGCTCGCGCGGTGGAAGAAGACTCGGCGGAAAGCACGGGCGTCGCGGAGACACGAGCGAGGCTGTAACTCTCCGTAGGAGGAATTTCATAAATAAAAAAGTTCCGCGACGAGGCGCGGGCACAAAGTCGACGAGTGGTCGGAGAATAAGAAGTTCTCGGAGCTGCCGCGCTCTTCTTACCGGTTACGATACGGTTTTTCAGAGAACAACGCTTCGGCTTCGCGCCGCGTTCACCCTCTGCGAGACAGCTCGCGGAGAGATATATTTTCTATTTTAAATTCGGTTTTTATTTACGCGAGCAACCGTTCCGGCCGCTCCCTGTGCTCTCATCTGTTCATCCCTTTCCCGCTCCCTTCCTCTCTCTCACTCTCTCGTACTCTCTCCTTTTTTATCCTACACTTATTTATCCGCTTGTTTATTTTTCAGAGATTGCATGGCAGATCTGGGCCAACCACCGCGCCGTGTAACGCGGAATAAATGTCTACGCTCCGCGTGCAACTATCCCGATGGCAACGATATATCCTTGGCAACGCTTCGAGTATATCGATATATCGGTATTAACGCGTTATTTATTCTCCTCGTGCATCTTTATAGTCGCGCAGGAACGCGCGACCTTTCGTCGATCCAAGTTTCGCAGCAGCGTCTGAACGAGCCGTTCCAACGAATCCGGTAAAAATGGCCGCTCGCGCGAGGCAAGAAACACACCCTATTTTCCTTTCTTACATCCGTCGCGATACGTCGCGTTTGCTCGGCGCATTTTTAACGCGGACCTCCGCGAAACACGTTTCTCCCATTCACCAAAGTATCCCGATCCATCGTAGTCTCGCATTGAACGACGCCGGTCGTTTGGAGCGCGCGCGCGCGAGCTAGGAAACGGTCACATTACAGCAGACGTAAGCTCGCAAATCCTGTCGACGCTTTTCGACACAATGTCCGCGGTATAGCGCGGAATAGAAAGGAGACAGGGCGGTCATCCCCTGCGACGAAAAGAAGTCGCCGGGTTGCGTTTCTTTGCCGGCAAACGTCCCGGCAAATCTTTTCTACGTCCCGCGCTTTGCATCGAAACGACCAGACCCGTCGTCCCTTCTTATGAAATTCCTCTTTGAACGCGCACCCGTGAACACAAAGGCCAGTCCGGCGTGATAGAAAAAATTCACGCGCGTCCAGGTTCATCCCCCTATTCGAGCTTCGGCTCGTTTCCCTCGCTGCTGTCCGCGATCAATCGAGTAAACCTCGACAGAGACGAAATCCTCGCGGCGCTCGCGACCAAAGAAACGCGCGCCGCGACGTCGACTTCCACGAGCAATTTTATACCAGAGAGAAAGAGAGAGAGAGAGAGGGAGAGCTACGACGACGATGCGCGTGGTTAGTCGGGCAGTAAATAAAGCTGTCTACCTTAAAACAATAAGAGCGTCTCGCGAACGGGTATCACTCGACCCAGGTACCTTTCTCCGGGGCAATTTCGTTGCCGCGTCACGACGGGTGCAGACCATCGGAAAACCGGGCATCTGCGATATTTGTCAACGGCAATACCGGGACAAATTGCAACGACGCGTATGAGATGGAGCTGTCCGGATCGTGCAACCACCGCGATGATTCGCCGCGACTTCGCCGGCGAAGATTCCCGAAAGCGACTCTATCCTCGACGCGTATCGACCAGGGAATTATCAACAGTCCCGACCAAACCACTCTTAGATCGTCGTTCAACCGCTTCCTCCAAGAACGTCAAGTTTCCTCCGTTCGCCTTATTGCTTCCCCACAATGGCGGCGAGACGCTGCGACACCTGCACCCTCCGATTGGGCAAAACGAAACACTTGTTACGCCAGTGGCAGATTCGAGGCGTAGATTTACCTCGAACGATCCATCGAGCGAGAATCTTCGACAAACTCTACGAAGTTGCAATTACCGGGACGAGAGAGATTTAAATTTCCTAGAGGAATCAAAGACGGGATACCAAAGCTCGCCGAACGAGCTCTCGCGTATTCGATAGGACGTTAACTTTGACGAGGCGTTGCCGATTTACTCTTTCGCGCACTCGTATCCGTGGAAGCGCGAGAAAAAGTGGAGTATCGGTTCGAGCACCCAGATAGCACGGCGGATAAGCTTCGGTCTCGAAAGCGTAATGCCCCGCCATTGTTATTCAGTGGGTTTCGCTGCCGAGCTAATGCGTTCAGATAAGAAGTGTTTTATATGCACGAAGGCAGGATAAGTTTCGAAGCGGAGTCTAGACAGATACGTACGGCGTTTTCGATTGCCCTTTAACATCCTCGGGATGTATTCGCATACCCGTGTCGTTTACCAAACCGAAGACAGCCAGAGAGTTTCTATTTTCCTTTTACGACGCTGGTTTTTCCGCGTTACGCGGAGCGACGTCGCAGCAGATAACGCGTCACCGTCGAAACTCCGACGACAGCCGTCCCGACGCGAGAAAGAACACACCGGGACCAGCTCGAGGAGCTCTCGAAGGTGTTACGGGATTATTAATCATCGATCGTTATCGGGCGTGCTTAATTACTCCCCGGACGAATCTTCCGGAGCTGCGCGATAATCGACGCCATTTTCTCCGCGCTACATCGCAGGCAACAAATTACTCGCAGCGTTTACACGGAACGGTTTCGGGATAATTTTTCACTTCGGAACATCGACACTTTCGCTTTCGCGCGAAATCCGGCAAAGCTGTCACTCCGATGGCCGGCTGCTTAATTTCCGGGATAGGCTCATTAATAACGGTCGGAAAAGGAACGCGTACAGGTCGGTAGTCGGCGTGGAAGTCGGCCTTTGTCTCGACTTCCGGCCTCCCGATGCTTTTCACGGGAGCATCCACCCTTCCTGACGAGGGTACAAAACTTTCACCGACCCCTTTCTTCGTGCTCACCTCTACCCTCCGTATTCCCCGTAGGCAGTCTGGCTGGCTGGCTGACTCGTCGCTGAAACTTAAAACTTTTCCACTCGTCGACTCGAAATAGATGGATCTTACGAGGCTCGTTGCGCTTGTTTTCCAACGGTCTCTCTCTCTCCCTCTCCCACTCTATCTCGCTCTTTCCCTCACGTACGCGCGTACACGCTCCCTTTCCACGATCGGCGAAAACAGCGGTTCGCGAGAAGCACTTTTCGATTACCGATAAACGCGCGCTGGCGTCGAACAAGACGTCAGAGCGTTATCTCGAGGATATCCTCGGTCAAAGGAACTTAGGCCGTTGAAAATTATCGAGATCCCCGGTTCTTCTCCATCATACGTATTATCACTCAGTAAGAGCGTATCGGGCGGTTCGCTTCCCTCCGTTCCGAGGGTGAAATTACAGGCTGCGAGGGCCACGAACCCGGCGGTTAGGTATCACGAACAAACACCGAAACCAATTTACGTGGTTGCGAAAAATGAACTTATTTCGCCGGCGAAGGTAATCCAGCGCCAGCCGGCGATTAAGCGATCAACCTGACAATCTGGCCTGGACACGTAACCGGCGTTGCGAGGGTTGCTTCAAAAACCAGCCCCGACTTCCCACTTTTCCACCACCACGCGCGCACCTTCGCGCTCCTCGTGATCGTGCCTGTCTAAACCACCGACGAAAATTGTAGCCTTAGAAACTGGCCCGCCCCGGCCCTAATTACACGCTTTTACCCTCGGTCGCGATTACACGTACGTCATCCGGGCAGGTCCGAGCTCGCAAAGGTCCCACGCGCGTGAAAGCTTCGCGACGATCGTCCAACGACGTCCTCCAAGCGGAGACGACGCGCGGAGAAGCACGAGCGTGAAAGCGCCGCTGCGATAGCGACGCTCGAGGGCCGGCACTCGGGCAAATTATTGACATAACTTACGGGGCCAGATCGATATATCGACGATTCCCAGAGTCCCTCGGGCGGCGGTGGTTCCGCGTAAATAACGAATGGGACCCCGGACAGGGGTTGGCGTGACGAATCGGAGGATTCTGGCCGAGCGACTCTGCGGATTCGTTCTCGCATGCAAATAGACCGTAAGTTACTGACCCCTTCGCGGCCCGGCCCGCCCCGCGAGATAAGACGAGCACGTTCCGGGACGGGTTAACGCTAACGATTATAATCGACGTCCCGGGCCCTGGTAATTACGATTGCTCGTAGAATCGCTAATTGATTTCGGCCGGCCGTACGCGCCCCGGACGGCGATTAATTATCTTTTAATCGCGACAAAAAGTATTTACAGCCGACGCCGTAAAACTCCTAACGAACCGTTCCCGGGTAATATCCGGTAAGGGGAAAACGGAATTTCCAATTAGCCCGCGGCCGGTCTTCGATCGAGGAGACCGCGACGCGCGTGCGAGCACCAGCGTCCCGACGACCGATTCTCGCAGCCGCAAACGACCAGCCAGGGACCGGAGGATCGCGTTATCGCGCACCCGTGCGAACCGTGGTTTTAATTCGTCATGCCGAAGCGGAGACGCGCCGTTCGAAGTCGGTTAGCAAGTTCGGAGATGGTAACGATACGCCGAGACGATTATTCAACCGACGAAGCCGCGACGAACGCTGCTAGTTCACCGAATCGCAGCCAACTTTTCGCGCCGTTAAAGTAAACGATCTCCGATATTATCTCGCGTCTTGCGGGACCGCGCGGTACCCGCGGAAATCGGTACCCGCGATTTATAACCAACCCCCGGAGTTTCTCCACCATTTGGATCCGACTATTGTTTCCGCGAGCGCCGCGATACCTGCCCTCCTCAAATGTTCGATGCTCGTAATTATTTCCACGTGTCTGAGTGTACGGAGCGGCGCGGTGTATCGCGGAAAAGGGTAAGCTGATTACCCGTAATCGGAGGGTAGAAGTTTCGAAAGCTGCGTTACACTGAATTAAACCGGAGAGCGACTAATTGCCCTGTGCACCGAGACCCTCTGTTATGTACGAAACTTATTCACGATTCGGCAATGGCGCGCGAATGCGGCATCGCGACGCGGCGCTATCGGCAGCACGGGAAATTTCACGTGGATAATTCAGCGCCGGGTAAATTGGCTGGCCTGTAAATTCTTAAGGAACCCCGATCCGAACGCCTGCTCACCGAATCTCTTTCATCGGGGTCCGCGAGTGCCTTCCACGCCCGATGTCCCCGTCTTTCCGCTTTTCCTCACTCCCCTGTGTATGAATCAGAGAAGATAGGCGAATCAGCCGGTTAACGAAACGTTTACACGAGTGACAAGCAGCTCCGTGTCTTTGACTGGCCGAAATAAAAGTCGCGACAGCAGCCGACACCGAGACACTCCTTGCCAGACAGCGTCCTGGAGGCATAAACTCGTTTCGGGAGAGTGGGCTGCTGGCTGCAGCTCCAAATGCGTTTCCTCTCTCGGAACATTGCGTTGGAAGAAATTAAGACATGGCAGGGGCGTAGCGAGGCGGCGGCTGGGCGCCGCGGAAATTCCATCGTCGCGGAAAAAGGAATTGCTGATACGGTGTCGGCCGGAACCACCCTTCGTTTCTCGAAAGCTCTTCGCTGTTGCGACGCTTCCACCGTCCCGCGTCCCGGCGTCTCTATCGCGTCGGTTGCGTACACGGGTAGAGAAACGAGGCCGGTTCGCGTGTATCGCCGCGATGGAAAGAAAAAGTTTCGCAGCCGGGGATCGTGGACGAAAGCGGACCGAGCCAGCCGGGACTCGTCGTCGCCGAGGGTCGCAGGCGGTTTCGTGTTCGCGGTTAACCGGAAAGCGTCCGTTCCGACGACACGTAAAACCCGCGCTCTGCACATTCGTGCACTTTTTCGCAGGCCTCGGGCTGCGCTTTCTATCCCGCGACGTCTCCGAGCGAGTGCCAGCGCGCGAGCAGGAATTCGCGGTTGCTCGGCGTCGGACCTTCCCGGAATTCCACCTCCTTGCGACCCCTTATGCTAATATATCTCCCGAGGCGACTGCAAAGATTTTCGCCGCTTTCCACGGTTCTCTTCCTTCCTCTCTTTCTCTTTCCGAACACCGTAGAATTCGAGGCGAGTGCACGTTTCTTCGCGCTCAGAGCATGTTCCGACGCGGCAACATCGGCCAGTATCAGACGTTGAATTTAACGATCCATAATTTTTTATTAACGTCAGCACCGAGCCGGGTTGTTAATTGCGTTCGGCTGCTGGATATTAGAAGGCATTTCAGACCGTATAATTGCGACGGCGTCGTTGCAGTGACTGTTGAATATTTAAGCGGGAAATTTAGGTATGCAGATTGGAAGTGTCTCGATTCCCTTTGGAAGATCGCTTTAGAGCCACGATTACAATGTTATTATCGGGCGGGGAAGAAAAAACGAAGGCATTGAATTTTATTCGCGCGGTGAATTATTTCGATACTATTTCCCGGAGACTTCTTTACAAGTTAGACGAGTCGAATGGGTAGAAAATTGCGTCCACGGGGAGCCCACCGCGTTTAGACCTCGTTATTCCAAGTTCGACGCCGGCCAAATTGAAAAATCCTATTTCCTGCGACCGTACTTTCTAAACCGGGGCCCTCGTACCCTTTAATCGCTCCGCCTTAACGTCAAGCACAGCCGGCGTCCCTGTGGAGGACAGGGTTGAATATTTTATGTTGCGCTTTAAAAGCAACGCGCCGCGGTATTAAATACTTTTCAGACACGTCGAAGATCCTGAATTACTCGCGGTAACGAGTTTTAATCAAATTTTACCACGGTACAGATGTTTCGAATATCGCGAGCCGGCATCTGCCCGCGTTTCCACTGAAATCCTAAACCTTTCCGTCCCGCTCGGCTGGGCCTAAATTTACATGCAAAAAGACGCGGAGAAAACGACGATTAATTTTGCCGGGTAGTTTATCGGGGACGTGTCGTGCGGAATTTCTCGCACGAAAATGCAAGCGCTCGGTAATTCACCGATAACAGCCATTTCTCGCGGGTTCGGTGTAGCTGCCTGTTTCGCGAAATCCGGCGGACAGGCACTCGAGGAAGCGGAGGGATCCGCGTGGAAGGCGCGCGAATCGTGGAGTGGCTCGAGGAAGAAAATCTCTATGAAAGACTCGAGGACGCTTCTCTTTCGGCGAGGACCGGGCGCGAGTGGGATAGGAAAGTGGCAAAAGCGGCAAAGTTGAATTGGACGCGAAATCGGCTTGCGATCGGGAACGGGACGAAACTAATGCCCGGAGTGTCGCGTGACTTTGTAAGTAGCTCGGACGGGAAGGAGATCGTTATCCACGCGGTGGTAATCGGCCGGTCTCGAAGCGCGCTTTCATCGCGTCGAGTAGCACGGCGCGACTGCATTGTTCCCGAAAAAATTGCAGCCGGTCGACGGGGATGACGAATAACTCGCGGCAAGACGAGGATGGCCGGTCAACGGGTCAGGCATTGCCTCGTTACTCGGATCGTTCGTATCGATCTGGCATCTCGGTGCCGACGACTCCGCTGCTGCTATCGTTCGTGCATCTTCCGGCAAAAGTGTATCGTGACCCAGAAACCCGGTGGCTCGGCCACAGGAAATGATTTAGCCGATTGCTTCTCCGCTCGTCGCTTATTGTCGGGGCCATAGCCTTCCATGTCGGCGTCGCGTGACGCCAGTTACACATCCCGGCTTTCATTAATCATTCGGCCATCACGCGAATTCCTGCCGCGGCTCGCATCGACGACGTCCGAAGGAACGGTCGCCGTTTCTCCTGCGGCACAGTTGCTCGACCGACGCGGCAACACGCGTCGCGTGTATCTCCTTACGCTTGCAACAACCACCGTCGCCTATTATGCGCCCTGTTGGCCGGTTTCTAGGAACGGCGAGGAACGCCGGTCGTGGCTGAGCCGAAGGCAAATTAGACGGAATGCATGCCCTTCGAGCACGGCCTCTGTCCTTTAACGACCGCTTTTACGAGCGATTCGTGGCCGCGAACTTTAACTCGCCTCCGCCGTGTCTCGATCGCGTAATTGCCGTGGCTGTATATCCCTTCTATCGACGTTTATTATTTCCGCCTATGCCATCGCGATAGCTCACCGGGGAGGACCGAGTGCGCGAAAAACGGCATTCGTGCTGGCCGTAGTTAACCGTACGATAAAATATTTTTATAGGTCGTACGAGCGGCGTAATTGCTTCTTGTTTGACATTCCTCGCCGCGAGCTTCTTGCCCCGGGGATAAATCCAGCTTCCGCGCCGCGATTACGAGGCAACTTCGTACACCGACGTTTCGCGTTGACAAAGTGATCAGACCACGCGAGTTTCCCTCCGATCTAGCCCGATTCGTTTCGTATCGTTCGTTGAAAGAGTACCCGTTCGCGACGAGTGGGTTGCTCGTGGAAACAATAACGAAAGCAGAAGCAAAGATAATCGTGCCCCATTAAACCACTAAGGAAATAATGGTAACGGTTTCGTTTAAACGCCACTCTCGTTTATATTTCCATCCCCGGTAGTTTTTCTTTTGGATCCGTCACAAAGAGGCCACGATAATTGCTCCAAGTCGACGCGTAGTCGGCCGGTCGTGATCCACCCGGCTCGAATCGCGCGTTCCGCGACGCTCGCTCGCTCGCTCACTCGCTCGCCCTCTCCGCTACGCAGAAGCGCGCATTGTCTGCGTTCGAAGTGGCGCGTAATCGCGACGTAACGGTCCGTAAACGCAGCCACGTTTTCCACGGAGGGCCACGCCACGGAAAGCATCTTGGGGAGGAAAAGACGAGCACGGGACCACGGTTGCATAATTTACGACGCGAGTTTAACGACTATTTTCAGCTCTTCCCCGGTTTTTGCCGTCGCTAACGTTCCCCGGACTTTGTTTCTCCTTCGCGCCGTCTCACCGACCTTTCTTCCCGCTCATTCGAAAAGGGGAACGACGCGCTTTTTACGTAAGCCCGGGTTCATCCCGCGTGCCCGACCAACATCGATCCGCCTTCTTTCCCTCCGCTTGGAAATCTCTCTTCCGACCCGTGCGCCGCTCCTCCGACGCCTTGATTCGATTACAGAGACGCAGAATCGGTGGTCCTGTTCACGAACTAGAGTCTGATGCGACACGCGTCTCGCTGCGCTTTTAAACGTCGAAGAATCACGTCGTGTAACGCGTTAATCGCGAATCGCGCGTGGGAACATTCGTTTTCGCTCGACGCGCGTTATCGATGGAAGCACGTGGTAATTGGGAGCTGAAATTCGCCCGTTCTCGTGGCAATAAACCACGCGTCGTTGATCTCGCCTTAACGACCGCTCTCTCTCACCCGTTTCCGCGGTGGAAGGAGAAAAAATAGCCTCGCATGAGAAAGAATCGGAGTCACCATCGTAATTAACGCGCGACTTAACCTAGTTCTCCGAAAAAAACGACGGAGCCTTACCTGCTCCATTTTCCTCGTCTACCTGCTTACATTCGCGCACACGTACGCTCGCAAGAAAACCATCGGCGTATTAGCGGCGCGAGCCCTCGACATGCCGGACATACGTAACGTGGAATAAACGAGCAACGTTCCTCGCGGTGACGTTTCTTTCCAGACGAAGAGGAAAACGTAACGCTTATCGGGACCGGAAACAGAGAGGAAAAGCAAGCGCGCGGCGGGGCGAGGGGCGAAAAAAAAACAAAATTCTTCACCCCTGGCGATATTTACGTATCCACGACGCTATGCTGGGACACGCGAACTTGTTGTTAAGCAACTACGGTGCGTCCTGATGTAAGTCGACGGCAGAGAACGAAAGTAAACGGGGACAATATTAGAGAACAATGATAGCGCTGAAAGCATGTGCCAATTCGTCCAAGATTTCCGGTATCACAGAGCGTAATATATATCGAAAATATCTTTAGATTGGAGCTGAAATTAATCTCGCGTATGAAACGCGTAACCCAACTGCACGCCGAGAATAGTTCCGTGATATAATATATAATAGTTTCCATAAGATCCAATTCCTAATCTAATTCTCTTCGATCCTCGGTCGTTCAGTTGCTTATAAAAATTTCGATAGGAGCGATATCGTTCTGTCGTAATAAGCTACCAATAGCTGTAATTCACACCTCTGTTCACACGTTAGCTAGCACGTGTTTCGCAAGACCTTTTCTACTCGTTTACAGCCTAACCTTTTACATACAGGATATTTAATTACAGAATAACATACGTAGCGTATTTTATACCGCTAACTTACGTATAATAGCGAGCAGAGGTGAGTGGGTGGACTTCAGGATCCAAAAGCGAACACACTGTGAGGTCACGGTTACGATTTCTCCTTGCCGTGTTTCCTATTCTACGGCCAATACGATACTGCGAGTTCGTTCTCGCTTCGGGCCGTTCCCGGTTCTTTGTTTATATGGGCGCGAAAATCAAACAACGCGTCGCCTTATCCGCTGCAGGAGTCCGATCCGACGCTTTGTTTATCCCCTCACCGCGCGCAAACTCTTACGCACGCTACACGCGAATATCCTCCGCGCTAATCCCATTACCGATAAACGCGCTTTTATCGCGAAGAAATCTCGATAGCTGGAACGCTCGCGAGCTGTCGATGGCCCCGGCGACGAGACGCTCGCCGGACGGTTTCTAATTAATTTCACCCGACGAGCGGAACCGCGCCGTAATTGCCGCGAAACAACGTTCGCGCCCAGCTCTTCTCCCCCCGTGGCTGCGCCGTCTCGGGGGCCGCTCTTAACTTAACGCCAGGGTATTTGTCACCGTGCACCGTGACAAAAGAACAAGCGTTAAGCCCGCGCACCACCGCCCCTCCTCCACTTTTAGTTGCGGCCCGAGCACGGTACGCGCCACCACGGAAGGAAGTGGCCTTTTGTCGAAACTTTTACTTTTATCCTGCAAACGCCCGGCCAAACAAAACCGGCAAGATAAGCAGGAAAAGCGAAAAATCTCCGCGATCCCAAGGAACCGCCCTACGCTCCCGCTTCCGGCGAATATAAAGCAGCTAGTTGCTAACCGGTTCTCGCCGACAAAGTCGAGACTCGCGGGTCGAGCCGAATCCAATAGCCCACGAGATCATAGCTACCAGCACAGGCTGATTATCTATCCTTCTACCCCGGTTTCATGAACGTCGAACTGCACGGCAACCGCTTTCGCGTCGATATTAGATTTCGTTTCACCGTGCCGCTGAAACGCTTCCGTCTCGAATCTGATATCGAAGACCGTGGTAGATCGACGCGACTCGCAGGAGTTCGGTAACGCGCGGCGCGCATTAGCATGCAGCAAATGATCGACGCTGGCAGAGAGTCGCGAGGGATGGATAAAGCTGGATCGAGAGGTAAAGGAAACTAATCAAGCGGCGGACTCGCGTATCGCGGCGCGAGATAGCCGAGTTTCGCTATGCACGGGCCGCAGACAGGGAAAAACAAACGAGCGGTTTTTGCAACCACCGCGGGCCGCTCGCGGGCCGGGGCGGAGGAGAAAAAAAGGAAGGGAAAAAATGGAGAAAAAACGTAGACGTGTACGTCACATGCACGAGCAGGGGTTGCTACGCCCACGAGGACGCACACAACGCCGCCTCCTGGCACGACGCGTTTCTGCCGGGATTGCGATTCGCGATACTCGCGCCCCGTTGCTTCATCAGCCGCCGATTGTTCGCGCGGAAAAGTTAATTGAACTTTGATTTCGACCGGCAACTAGAATCTCGAGGCTGGGCCGACGATTGATTTGCATTAGGTTTTATCAACGCGAGTTGCGCCGCGCCGCTTTCACCGGTTTATCGTTTCATTCGATCGCGACTTCCGCTTGTTACCGCGCTGGCCCGCGGCGCTTCGGGGTTCGCTCCGCGGAACCGCCATCGTCGCTCTCCTATTCCGGGCTCTAAATTCCGAAGAAATTCGGTTAAGTCGCCGGGAAATTGCCGAGCATTGAGTTCGAGCGTTTAAAGCGGTGATTCGAAGCGGAAAGAATATATTTAGATTTCACCTCCGGTCCCGCGGAGGATTAAACGACGATGATTTCTCTTCGAGTAACGAATTCGTAGGATCGTTAGACGGGAAAACGCGAATCCCGGCGATTTGGTAATCGGCAACGTCCGATAGGACGATATCGACGACCGCTGCGATGAATATAGAGTAGTCCATGCATGGGGAAATTCGGCGGGTATGTAAGATGCACGAGGAGGCGGGATGCGTCGCGGAAATAGAACGCTGTCCGATGTTTCGGTTTCTTCGCGCGAATCCTCATTTCCGGGGGCACGGACGGATCAATCTGCCTCTATCGGACGGGAGATAGCAGATCGGAATGGACGAATAGAGAGTGGCCTGGCGTCACTTAAACCTCGATTTAAATCTCGATCGACGGCGTGATTGAAATGCGCGCTGATAGGGCGCCACGGCTATTGTCCGCGTTGACAATAAGGCTCGAAGGATCACAGCGGAGATACTACTGCCGTTTGTCCACCATATATCCGTAATTTCCCCGATAACTGTGTCGCGAACAGCCCCGATAACTCCGCGTCGACAACGGGCCGGAGGAAATTTTTATCGAGAACGCTTTCGAATCATCGCCAGATCGATATCCGATAAATTTTTACGCGAAACGCGGACAATACGGGAATAAAGACGTCTTCCCGTTTAATTCCCCCTGGCCGATTTATTCCGTCTTAATATATTCCGATCGAAGCGTTAGCCCGATTTATCCGGCCGTTCACGCTCCATGAACACGTCCTTCGGCAATTTCTTGACATCCTTATCGGCGATTTCATTATTCCAAGATTCCATTCGCCGGTTACATCCGCCCAGGCCCATTCCGTGCCAAGATGCAACGGAAACTTGGAACACGACGTTCCCGAATCCCTGTCTACGTGTGCGCAGCGTAATATCGTTCGCGCTCGCACACGCGAGCAAAGAGACGCGAGCGTGCGCGCGCGCGTAACGCCGCTACGAGCCAGGAATAAAAATTCGCTGGAAAAATCCGACGCCCCTCCGGTTTACGCCGCGCGCCCCATAACCGGAACGGCGGCGGCGTCGGCGGGCGGCTACGTCGCCGTAACGAGGTGCGAACTTGTAAATATCGCGAATTACTTTCTGCCCGGTTGGCAACGCTCCACGCGAACCCGATAAACTGTTATTCCGCGGCCGCGAAAGTTAAATTAGTCGCGGTGAAATCGGCTGCTCCGACCAAAACCGTGAAACTCTCTTCCACGCTGCGGCGTTACTCGTCCCTCGGTGATATCGTTCGCCAGGAGACGCCGGCGTGTCTGTTTATTTTCTTGCCAGTCTAGAGGATCCGTGGATACCATTCGAGTCGATGGGAATTTGATTGCAGGGAAATTAGTGGACCGAGATACGTTTGGATATCGGCCGGAGATCGCTTGAATATGCAACGTCGAATCGGCCGTGCTGGAAATATCGATCTATCGGTTACCCGGGCGAACGATATAAGAATACCATGACGATCGAGGTGGAAGAAAGACCGCGAAAGGAATAATATAAATTTCGTTGCTCGGCTGTACGAAATTACTAGCCCGGAAGCCACTGGAGGTGAAAATCTCGTCTCGGAGCGGTTCGCGGTTCCGGCGAGCTGGAATCACGGTAGAAGCAACGCGAAGGCAACCGGTAATGAGTTATTTTCTATCGTAACGAGAGACGAAAGGGGGGCATTGGTAAATCACAAGTAGGAATAGGCCGCTGCCCATACAGTTTGCACGCAAACGCGGTCCCTGTTTACCAAACAACCTGTCAAAGCTTTGCCCACCCAATTTTCCACGAGCAGCTAAGCCAACAATGTAGTGCCACCCAGGTACAGTCTCCCTTCTCTCCCTTCCTCTGTCTCTCTCCCTCGCTCGCTCTCCGTTAGCAACCCCCTGTTGTCGAACCTCATGTGTGTGCACGTGAGCACGCACGCGAGAAATGGGTGAGAGAGAGGCGCGGAGGAGGAGAGGAGGTCGGAGCCAAGCCGTCTACCTTTCTATTCACCTGGCTACCTGTGCCTGAATTTAGCTGCACCCAGTGCTCGTTATTACGCCTGCCTTCCAGCCTGGTCGTAATTAATGTACGAGTAAATTCGAGGAAGAGCAAGGGTGCTTGGCGCCCGAGGGAGGTCACGCGTCTTCGGTAAATACGACGATGCGACTCTTGAGTAATTGCGCTGCGCTTTCCGCTCCGGGAGAAAGAAGGAAATTTTTGCGCCGCTGCCGGGAGAAAGGGTGTTACGTTCGGCTAGTTCGACGACGGTGATCGCGCGAATGATACAGGAATCGGCAGAGCTTTCCATCGAGATTAATCGAGGCTACTTTTTGCTCGTTTAATTACGACAAAACCAAGTTTCCTTCATTAATTATATCCACCGTTCTGCGTGCTTTTCTCTCTCTCTCTCTCCCTCTCTCTTGCGCTCGCTCTCGTCCGAGCGAGATTAATTAATCGCCGGCCGGGGCTCTATTATGCTCTCCCTCCTGTGCCTAACACGGGCATCGAAGCCAGCTCCGAAAATGCAGCCCGGGGAGAAAAAGCCGGAGACACCGTACGCCGCAAAACATCTTTCAACGAATGATGATACCCCTCTCTCACCAGATATGGATTAAGACTTCCTCCATCAGTCTGCCGAACGCTGACAAAAAGCCACGAAATGATGGATGAGCCTTGTCGTGGACTCCGCGAGGCTCACCGGCGTGGAACGAAAAACCAGCCTCCTCTGTTCTCGTATGCGTACCGATCCGGCCGAAGAAACTTTTCTGGCAAGAAGCCCGCGAAAAACCGGGAAACAAATCGGTTAATGGACGTGTATGAAATCACCGATCATCGTCCGGGAATTATCCTCGGATCGAGACGTCACCGATGACGATTCTCCCTCTCGAACGTCCCTCGTGCAAACGCGAGACGAGGAAAAATTCGCGTAATTTCTCCACGAACCGAGTTACCCTCGAAAAACCGACGACCTGTACCTCGTAACCGGTATCTCCGGGATCTCGCGCGAAAAGAAAGAAAGAAAAGAGAAATATCGGGAGATGATCTCTTGGGCTTTTTCGAAAACGGCGAAGCGAGGGAAATTCCAGGAAAATCCACGGTCCGGAGCGAACGAACGAGCGGACTTAAAACCGGTCGGAAAAAGTCGAACGCCAAGAGGCAGCGCGCGTAACTGTCAGTCGTTCCACCCAGAAATTTCGGTCTCTTTATCCGGTGTTTAGTGGCGCGGCCGTTTCGTCCCCTCGGCGTTCGCTGGTCCGCCGAAATTCACGGTATTGTTCCTCCCTTTTGCCAGCGGTACTCTCTGTCTTGCACGCGCTGGGCCGTTTTCTCCTCGTCCTTCGTCCTTGCTCCTCGATTATTTCTCTCCCTCTCTTTCTCACCCCTTCGTCCACCGGAGGCTTTGAATTCTCGGTCGGCCAGGCCGGGGGCAGATCGGAGAGAGGCGCGTACACGCGGAAAGGCAGCCGGGTCGGCGGCGCAGGAAGAAAAGGGAGAGTGGAAGAGAGGAAAACAAGAGAGGGGTATCTCATCCGCGCGCGCGAAAGCTTTCTTCAAAGAGTGCTCCATTATCCGCGCCAGGAAATCCGAGAGAAGTTCGAGCATCCGCCGAGATAATCGAATTCTTACTTCTCGGCCGCCATTTATCTACTGCCGGCCGTCCCTTTCGCCCCCGCCCTCTCCGATCCCTACCCCCGCGCAGGCATACATATTTATCCGCGCTCGTAATGCTTCCTCCTCGCCGTAGGCTTATATCCTCTTTCTTGCCTTCCCTCCATATCGCGCCTCCACCGGTGTACCCGCGTCCCCAGGTACCTCCCATACGATGTTCGGCCCAATCGACGCGGCTCCGGTCGTTTAACACCGATCGCGCCTTCCCGATCCGTCCGGATCCTCGATCGACCATCGCGCCAACCACGATTCGTTCCGACGCCGACACGGTAACCAGGGGGAAAAATCGAGGAAGCCGAGTTTGACACCCCGGGATCCGACGCGCAAGGATATTCGTCATTTTCACTCCAGGGGTTAGCCCAACTTTCTCACCGAAATTGCCTCGCGCTTCTTCGGTTCGACGCCGTTTAAAGCGGCGAGAAGCGCCCTCGGATTCCGAAAGTTCGATTAAAGCTGAAGCTTAAGCCGGCCGGAGGCATTAAGGAGCGTGCATGACTCTGTACCCGAGGCGGGGTTTTATCTGCCGCAGGCAATCACCTTTCCGCGGTCGTCTTGGCTCGTGCGTTTTGCAAATTGTCCAATAAATACCGGCCACCAAAAAGTTAATTAGAAAGCGGGATTTCCGTGCTCATTGTCCGGCCGCGAAACAAAGGATCCTTAACGAGGGCATTTATAGAGAAAGCAAGGAACACCGGGAGAATTTACAATGGAGGCGCTCGCGGGCGCGCGCGCGTCGAGCGCCGCGCACGATTCGACCGTCGATAATTTACGCGTAGACGTCCGATCGGGAACGGCGATTAAAGCCCGAGGAGCGTGGGTGGCGAATAGAAAAAAAGCCCGACCCCTCGCGGGCCCGTGAAAGCGTGGACATTTAATAAAGTCCGACGAAGCGTGGCCCCGATCTCGCCGCGGCGCGTCCGGATCCGTGTCGGAATTGTAATTAGCGTGCGAGCCGGCACCGTCATTACCGATTCGATGCTCGATTCGCGGCGCTGCGAAATTACCGGATATACCGGTCGCGTCTCCGCCTTTCCTCGCGTCTCGCGAGCTTCGCGAATTCGGACAGGCTCCCGTGATCCATGGGAAACCGCGAGACTCGCGACGCGACGCGAGAACCCTTTCCAAACCCGAGGAAATCGAACGGAGAGTGTGACGTCGCGCGTTTTCTTCCAAGAAGGAGAAAATAGATTCCGCCTGGTGCAAGAAGCGACGCATAATTTCGGCTGCGAGGTAAGAAACGAGGAGGCGGAGGCGTTTTTGCGCGGACCCGGGGCTAATGCGAGATTAATGCCGAGCAGTATTAAAAATGTATCACGCGTGGGTCGCGACCGGGGGTCAGAGCTTTAGAATCACAATTAAGTGCGCAATTTATTCGACGCTTTATTTCCGTATAAATTTGCCCGGTCCCCGGGCACTCGGCCGGCCGACGGGGGTTGCTGGATCAGAACGAGGTAACGAGGAAGAAGGTGAAATTAATGCGTCTGCCGGCGGCCTGCGGTGAGCAGGTCGAAACGCGGGAAATTCGAAGAAAAATCCGCTCCCACGGGTGCGCTTCCGAGATATCGCCGCGCTTTGTCGTCTAATAACTCGAGGGGGTAATCGGGGAGCGGGAGTTCGGTTTTCCCTTCGTTTTGTATCTCGTTCGATTCCGGTAAAACCGGCGTACCGTTACACGCGCCGTGTTTCGGAATGCAGACGAATACTCCTGGTAAATGTCTTACCCGTGAGAAGAGTTATGTCCCCCGGTATGTAGTTTAATCTTCCTCCTCGGATAATAGAATGCTCGGGTACGCGGAACGGGTACTTACCTGAAACAGGAGAAAAAGTTTGATTATTCAAATGTACTTAGAGACTAACGAGAGAACTTATAACGAATTTGTACTGCAATTTATCTCTAAGCTCGTTTCGACTATCACGCTTGGCAATGCTGCTCGAGCATGTCGTCCGCAAACATTGCAACCGGTTTGACGACTCGCGCGGAATTCGTCGCGATAAGTCTTCTTCTACGCGAGAGACGCCGTCGCGAAGAGGAGGCAGGGAGGAAAAATTTACCGAAAGAATGATATCGTGCACGGTAAATTTATACAGCCGCGGACGGGAAAGCGATTGTCGATTCAGCCGCGATAAACGCGGCGTTAAATTTCAAGGAGTACGTTTCAAAGCGTACAGGCGAATCCGCGCGGCCGCTTCCGCGAGTGCGTCTCGTCGTTCTCGAGGATCATCGTCGTTCTCGTCATTCCTTCGGAGCGTTTGAATCGAAATTTAAATTCGCCGCGTCGCGACGGTGTATCGCGTCTGGGAGCGTCGGTCGGCGAGCGAGCGCGAGCTTTCCGCTCTCGCGTCGGATAAAATTAAGCGAGTTAGAATACACGCCTCGTTTACACGTGAATTTCCCGGGCTACCCCGTCGTCCCACTCCGCGTTTCGCCCTTTTTTATCCTTCCGTTTCACTTCCAGACACCAACGTCCTGGACAAATACGAATTCATTGCCGCATTAGCCGGAACGTTTGCCCGAACAGAGAGAAACGGGTCTTCTTTCAGCCGTGGCGAAACCGACGAGGATAGCGATCGGGAACTCTTAAGGATTTCCTGCGAATTCAGTTGATTCTTATTATTATTCCCGCCCCCGCCCGAAATCACCGTCTACCGATGGATCGAGTTTTAGAGAAAATTCAAAGCAGCGAATATCGAAGTTTAAAGTAGATTCCGCGCTGAGATTTTCACGTCAGATTATTCGTACGATCGACCGACGATCCCGATTGAAATCCCGAGGCGGGAAATTCTCTACGCTGTGCAACGTTATACCTGTTCGTCGCGAGTATAAAAATAACGTCGAGTCATTGCGACGCGCGTCGCCGAAGTAGATGATCCTGATGTACAGGAAGAAAAGATCGTCGAGCGTGCTCGTTGCGTTTCAAATACTTGCTTCGAAAAGAGTTCGAACGTTTAACAATCCGGCGGAATTTGTTGATAACCAGTCATGAAACGTATCCAATTGTCTCGCTTAACAATTTTTATCCGTAGGACACGCAGTCCCGTGTTTAACCTCCTCGTGTATTTTTTTCCCCCTCCTTTTATTACCGTTGATGCGATTTGCGCGCTCGTTTAAAGTGTCCCCTCTCGTCTTTCCCTCATTTTTTCCATTTTCTCCCTCCATTTTCGCTTCCTCTCCTTTTTTCCTCCTTTTTTTTTTAATTTTTCCGCTTCCTTTGTTTTTTAATTGCCCGTTCGCGTTATGCGTTCCGCTTGCTCGTCCGCGTTTGAACGGTCTCCTTGTTACCCGGACGAGCCGGCGCGAAATTTCGACGGAAATTTTTGCTGTTGCTACACACGATACGGCAACAGTTTGTCCGGCGGGATCGATCGATCGTTCATTCGTTTCGCCTCCTCGCCGTACGAGCCCGGGACAATTATTGCGCGATGATCTACATTCGAGTAACCCGGGCTATTTTTTAATATCAGATCAAACGAGCGGGACACGACGCGCGGCCCCGGCGTCGCGATTTGAAATTCAATCGATTCGTTTTTACAGCACCCGGCGTACCTGCAGGACGGACGGGAAAGTCGAGCCGGCCTTAATTCGATTCCGTGCCGGAGAAAAATGAACCGCTCGGTATACGAAGAAAATTGCACCAAGATCGAGAAGAATGTACGAGCCGTTCGAAATGAAAATCATCCCCGCGTCGATTCGCCGTAATCTATTCGTTGTACTCGAAGATTATCCCTTCCCGCCGACCGTCTCTTCGTTTTTTCCCTTTTTTCTCTCATTTTCCCTTTCTCTTCCTATTTTGCCGGATAAAAAGACGGCGTTTCGCGCCGCGACGAGGCGCAATTATCGCCGTGGAAGCAGCCGGCGCCGTGCGATATTTCCTGCGAGGCGAGTAAAAGCGCGGAAACGCTCGTGACACGCGTGCGGTATTATTTATTCGAAGAGTATTGGATCGCACGGTCCCGGCAAATACCACTTTTTCCGACGGAAATTGAATTTAACGTTTCTTGCGTGCCCGTTCATTTTAATGGGCCAACGATCGATTTGTCGCTTCCAATTGCCGCGCCACGAATTCAACCGGCCGCACGTGTCCACAAAGGGTATTACGCGAAATTATGACACCGTGGGAACCGTTCACCTCTACCGTTACATCCCGGCGATCTTCCGAACGGCGAAAACTTCCGGAAAGACCCGCGCATCGTTAGGCGAAACAACAACAGAACAAAGGAACACGGTATTATACGCTCGATACGTTCGTAGACGCGAGTGTTTGCAAAATTCTGAAACGGAGTATTAGCGAAGGAATTACTCTTAAGTACCATCTTAGCGTGCTCGCGCCTTAATTTCTATTTCCGAGTAAATCTCCGTTGCAACCCTGCGCCCTTTTATCGCGAAACAAAGTGGAATAAAATTCTTGTAAGAGGGAAAATCGCGCCGAACAATGGCCGAGAAAAGAAGCTTAATATTGACACAAAGAAATTCGTGTATGGGAACGTTTGAGAAATTCCGCGGAGAACGTTTTATAAAGAAATTATTCCTACAACTACGGCACAAAATCTGTATAACGATTCGAACAACAACCGGGTACCAAGAAACCTGGATATTACTAGGAAAAAATAAGGGATNGAACGTTTGAGAAATTCCGCGAAGAACGTTTTATAAAGAAATTATTCTTACAGCTACGGCACAAAATCTGTATAACGATTCGAACAACAACCGGGTACCAAGAAACCTGGATATTACTAGGAAAAAATAAGGGATAGGAGAAAAGAAAAGGATTCTGTAGACAATAATCGCGAAAATAAACGAAACTATTATTCTATTATTATTAATCTTCTCGGGAAGGGAAACGAAATGAAATTTCTGGAAGACCGAAAAGAAAAAGCGGTAAACGGAGGAAATTCGGCCGGGTTCCTCGAGGAAATTCGGCCGAACCCCAAAGCAAGGGTAAGGAAACGGAATGTCAGGTCGTTTCTCCTCGCTATCAGCAGGATGTTAGTCACAAAGCTTGGCCACCCTCTACGCGTTCCCGCAGCCGTCAGAAGGCAGCTCTGGATCGATGTACTCTAAATGACGCGATTCCCCGCCGAGATAACGGTGGTCCACTTTGAGTTTCGCTCGGGGTAGCTTGGTACGCGACGAAAGGCCGCGACAAGCATTTAAACGCAGCGATAAGCTTTCACCTTGCATCCCCCTCGGGCGGAAATTGGAACGGTGAAAGCTGGCGCGAGTCATCGAGATCAGCTGGCACGATCGGCGGCCATGCCGATTCTCTACAGGTATGTCTGCGATACTCGTAGATTTCTCTGTTTACCCAGGGGATAATAGATAATCTAAATAACGGACTTTGAAATCCTTTTAACGACAAGATTCGCATGAGAAGATTTCTTTAGCTTTCTTACATTTCACGGAAATATCGCGACACTCGCGCACCGGGGATGAATTATCTCGTTACCCGTGCGCAATATGGAAATTTTATAGGAATATTCGACGAAGCGAAGAAATACAGTACCATCGATTCCGCGAACAACAGTATGCATTGCGGTATGGAATAATAGGGGATGCAAAGGTCAAATTCGAGCGCGCTCGGTGGTAGCATGAATACGAGTTTACGAGACGTCTAACCGAATTTTCGAATTTTTTCCCATGGAAACGTAATAGCTGCCGATCCGTTGTTTTCAGTTTCGCGGTAAATTGCAAACGATCTCTCTCTCTCTCTGACTCTCTCTCTCTCTGTTTTTCAGCCCGGTTCAGCAGGGCAGAATTATGATCGCGAGAACGTTCGTACAGAGCGACGCGTGTACCTTCGAGCTTGTTGTTACCGATGGTTAAGATCCTCTTTCATCTTCAGAGCTCCCTCGTGTAGAGTTTACAGCGATATGGTGTGCTCAGCGCGCTTTTAGCCGTATTACTTCCGTCGGAATTGCAGCTTCCAGTATAAACTTTATTACGCCTTATCGTCCTGCCCTGTGACTCCTGCCAGCGAAAGTTATTTCGATTCTGTTGCACCGTTTACAACGCCGTCTTCCTTCCACCCCCTGAAGATAATGTACGAGCCCCTGCACCGACGTATAACTCGAGGGTTGGCGTCGCTCGCGTCACGGACGCTCCACGTCCTACCGGGTAACTCGACTTGCGGAGAATCGACGAATTAAATTTATTAAACTCGCGATCTGTGTTTCCCTATATCCCGACCGAACCTTGCCGCGATATCGAATTCGGTTATCGAAACACGGTATTAAAGAACAGCCATATTTCACGAGCGACATAAAGAACCGAAATCGGAGAAGAAATCGATGTAGGTTATGGTCCCATTAGATTTTGAAATATCGTCGCTCTTTATCGGTTTTATTTAACTAAGTGAAATACGTACAAGCCCGTTGCATACGCCGGTACTATTCTCAATTGACGATCCTTGATTAATCCGCTATTTTTCAGCCGGTCCCGTCGTCGAGCTTAAAAAGGCGACACGAATATTCGGCGCACGCGGAAATTCGCATTTCGGAAGCGTAAACCCGTTTAGAATATGCAAGAGATGTAAATTATTGAATTTATTTTTAACGACGCATAAATATCGTTAATAACGAATCGACCTGGGCCACGAGTTTGCGAGGGTGGAGAAAAAATTGACGAATTCATCGGCTATTACGGCGAGCAAGGTAATTATTAATAGAAATCGGCAACGATCGGAACTTTCCGGCGAAACTTCGGCAAGCACAGGTCTCCGGGTGTATAAAGGCCGGAGCAGACGAGTTCGGGCTCATTTTCCAATTTGACTTCGAACCGAGTGGATGGAAAGTTTAACCGGGGTAGGTTTGGGACGTGAATGGGGTGGTTGATGGTCATCGGCTAGGACCACGGACTCGCCCAGCCATTCACGCTCTGCCACCTTGTTTAAACTAATCCATTTTCTCTTCGATAGTTTTAAGTCTTCCTTTTCTTTTTTTTTGTTCTTTCTTTTAAACGGCAACGAGCAACTCAACAAAGTTGTAATACGGTTGTCAATAGAAAGACGACTTTCCGACGTGCCGTTCGCGCGAACGCGAGATATATTTCCGCGTCCGGCGAAACGTAAATGATGTAACTGTTTCCAGCTGGACTTTTATGTAAGAGTTATTAACAGTTATTTCTGGAACTATTTCAACTCCTGATTTCTAGTTTACGATTTGAGTCGCCGCTGGCATTGATAAATGTATGTATGATAAATGCAATCGTGACACTGATAAATGTATCCTTGGCTGGTTCAGCATTGCAGGAAAGATAGGATTATTAAAGGTTAATTACGAAGCGAAGGTTAAGATACCATCTCGGAAGTTGTTCATTACGTTGTCCAACAAATGTTAACTTCTTTTCTAACGCGTAATATCTATTATGCGATCCTGGCAGAGTTTAGTATACTGAACACGAATAAGCGATCTAAACTCCTCTGTTACTTTTAGTTCTTGAAAAATTGGTGAAACAAAATGTTACTTGTCTTACGCTTGTCTTAAGAGTTAGGCGAGAGTGTCTCGAATCACAGTGTAAATTTGTAATAAAAGTGTAGAAATTAAGAAATTACTGGCTGTTATAGCGGAAATAATTAATAGAATCGGTAAAGCTCGAAAATTTTCCCCGATTTTCAGCCAATCAGGGACTATATAAAGGGAACCAAGCTGTTTGAGTCATTCGTCTGTTTGACTTCGGAAGTATAACATCAAAATTTTCGTCGTGAGCGAGAGAGAAATGTTCGAAGCAAGATTAGTGTTGACCACGCAACTACGTTGAACAATTTAATAACAATTTCTTTTTCAGCTTCTCATTATACTTTCTCTTTACAAGTTTTAATTATTTTTGTTTCCTCGGATATCACGTTTCCGTTTCTATTTTTCTTTGTATGAGAATCCGAATATTTCAGACAATATTTTCGTCGTTGTCTCATCGTTGGATTGTATTTTTTATCTCATCGTTGTGCATCACTAGGTTGCATATTTGGGTCTCGTTGCGTAGCCACCTCCACGTGGTGAGACCTGGTAATTGTTATCGTTTTCCTAAGAAAAATCAATTTTGCATAGACTTTTCTTTACAAAAAATCTTTGGAAAATTGATGTTTCTTTGGAAAACGATATCAAGCTAAGAGCTACGCACACAGTTTAAGATATTTCCCATATCTTGTATATTTTCAATGTTCTCCTAGAACTTTGAAAAATAAAGAATGGGAAATAACTATCAAAGTTATATTAAGAAGAATTAAGACAAGAAAGGTGGAAAAGGTAAGTAAAGTAAAAAAAAGGTAAGTAAGAAAGAGAAGGTAAGTAAGGTAAGGTAAGTACAAAAATTAAGAACTTGTACCTAAAGGCTACAAAAATATTGTACCGAGAATTCTAAGAAATGAGGAGATTCCTGGAAATGACGTTATTTCTTGGAACTGGAGAGAATTCCAGGAAATGGCGTCATTTCATGGAAGTGGCCACCTCCTGTCACGTTATGTTATCCTGATAAAAATCGCAAAATTGGCCCGAAAATTCTCTCACAGGTCGCGGAAGTATTATCTCGAGAATTCTTGGAAATGACGTCATTTCTCGGAAGTGATATACCTCTTAATATGTTATGTTATCCTGATACAAACTCGTAAAATTAGCCGAAAATTTCTCGCCAAAGCTGCAAAAGTATTGTCTCGAGAATTCTTGGAAATGACGTCATTTTTGGTAACTGGCATACCTCCTATAATGTTATATGTTCCTGATAGAAAGTGACAAATGTGGCCAAAAATATTACGTAGAGGACAGAAAAAGATTGTCCAGAAATTCCTGGAAATGACGTCATTTCTTGGAATTGGCATACCTCCTGTCATGTTATATTCTCCTGATACAAGATCACAAAATTGGTAGAAAGTTCTACGAGACTGCGAAAGTTTTGTCGGTAGACTTCCTTTCGTCTTATGTTCTCCTAATACAGAACTGCGAAATCGGCCAAAATTTTGGGAGAATGCAAAAGTTGGTCGGTAGACCGCCTTTCGTCTTATATTCTCCTAATACAATGTCGTCAAATTAGTCGAAAATTTTAGGAGGCTGCAAAAGTTTGGTCGACAAACCTCCTTTCGTCTTATATTCTCCTGATTTAAAGTCGTCAAATTGACCGAAAGTTTTACGAGATTGTGAAAGTTTGGTCAGTAGACCTCCTTTCGTCTTATGTTCTCCTGATACAAAATTGCAAAATCGGCCAATAATTTTAGGAGACTGCAAAAGTTTGATCGATAGACCTCCTTTCGTCTTATGTTCTCCTGATACAAAATTGCAAAATCGGCCAATAATTTTAGGAGACTGCAAAAGTTTGGTCGATAGACCTCCTTTCGTCTTATGTTCTCTTAATGCAAAACGGGAGATAAGAAGTGAACAAAAATAACACGAATACATGCCCTAGGATATTGTCTACGTAATGCGTGTATGAAGTACATTAATTATTTCCATAAAAGGTAGTAATTAATGACAAATTCAAAGCATCGACGGCAATAATTCAAGCACTTTATGGAATAATGTCTAATAATTATTTAATTAACGAGAAATTTATATGTAAAATGATATTGGAAAGTTCTTCAAGGGTGCCTATCTACAATGCAATAATAAAAGTTCACAAATTAATCACAGGAATTGAGTATTTGATGATTCTTCCTTGAAAGTCAATCATCTCGTGGAGCCATTGTTCTCTGTCCCTTTCTAGGGGCAGAGCAATCCGTTGATTGGCGCTAATGCAACCAATCAAGTAAGATTACGATCAGCGCCATCTCTGTATTTTGACTCGAAGTTGTACAAAGTAACAGGAGCACAAACGCGCAAGGAGTTCGTCGAAAAAATAGTAATTAGAAAAGGACGGAGATGCTCTGGCTGTGAAAATGATCAAATTATTCAATTTCTGCGAACAATTTATGAACTATTATAATTGCATCGTATAGGTGCTTCCTTAAGGAACTTTCTAATATAATTTTCGAAAGGAATTTCTCCCCAGTTAATTAATTATTAGCAATTATTGCACGGAGTGTCTGAACTGATGCCGAACATATTAATAGTTCTTTGTTAATTACTATCTTTCGCGGAAATAATTTATGACTTTTATGCATACACTTCATAGACAATATTCTAAGGAATATTCTCATATTATTTTTGTTCACCCTTTATCCATCATTTTGCTTATTATTTAATATTTAACCAAAATTACATGCGGCCGTTTTCACCAACTCACGTACTCCCACGAATAATTATTAATAACAAACTATTTGGCGCCGAATTGTTTACAAAAAATATACAAGAATGTTGTTTGTCCTTCCTGCTTTCCGATACAATTGTAAAAGTTCACAAATTAATCACAAAAACTTAGTAATTAGTGATTTTTTACTAACGCGTCGTTTCTGTCCTTTTCTAATCACTCGCTGTCCTTGTCTGGCACGTGATCGAGGTTTAGACGACCTTCTGATGCATTCTGTGTTCCTGTTACTTTCTCGAGCTTCCAGTCCAAAATCCTAGATGGCTCTGATCGAATTATCTATCCTTGTCTATCTCATTGAACGTATAGGCGGTAGTATGATTACTCATTATATACGTGTTACCGTGTTAACATTTTTCGTATTTAATCGAAATGAAAATCGTTTCGACAATTCTATTCCACGGTTCCTTCTTCGGAAAAGCCTACAGAATGCGATATCGTGTAAGAAGTTCCTATTAAATAAAGAATTTTTCGTAAAAATGTACGGATAACGCGTACGAAGTAACTACGCTCCGCGGCTTGTCTTTAAATTTCTTTGATCGATTATAATTATTCGGGAACCGAAATAATTATAATTACGAACGTCGATAAACTCGAAATACTCTCATCCAATTTGCGAAACAACAACGAACCACCGAACGTTCTTGCTTTTCGCGTAATACTTTATTTCAACCAAAAATCGACACGAAAAGTTCACGGTTTCCGAATTTCCGGAATCCGAGAACTAACAAAGCAATTTCTGCGAAAGAATTACTCGACAGATATTATAGACTAAAATTCGCGTTGAACAGCGTGATTTAAAAATTTGCGGGTAACAGCCAGACTTAAAAGACCATTATCCGCGATTATTATTCCGTATTTATTCGGCGGATAATTATTTGGAAAATTATCCTTTCACGAGCGCGCGCAACTTTTTTAATCAGGCTAGCGGATTGTTTGTCAAATCGCGTTCTTTGATGGTTCATTGAAGCCGGTTCTTGAATATATGCGCCGGGAAACCTGTTACGAAAGCTAGGAAAAATGTTCCCTTTCACGTCGGCCACGAAAGTAAAGAAACACAGGGGTTTCATCCCGGCGGACCGCACATAATTAAAGTGTCTTCGATGATAGAGGACGGAAAATATGAGAGGGAAGTCTATCGATAATCACCAGCCGCGCTACTCCGTGTTTCAATACGTTGGAAATCGTAAAAGTGTTAAAAAGGGCTTCAAGGGCGGACTTCCCTAAGTACAGAAGGGGTAGGTATTCACTATGGCTACCTGGTACCGGGGATTCGACGTACGCAATTAAAGAGTATCTCGCGTTCTCGAGTACTCTGTTTCGAAACAATTAGAGCCACAGACACCCATCCACGCCCCCTTTCACCCCCTTTCACCTCCACCCCCCAAGCCAGCGTCTCGTCTACGAAAGCTTCGCGTAAAATAATTCCGTGCACGCTCGTAAACAGCAACGAAAACGTAACGAGAACAAAACGAAGTAAAACGAAACAATCTCTAACGTTGCAACATCGAAATAAACAAGTACATTCCAAACAATTTCCAGTTACATCGTTCGACGAGAGAATAAAATTCCACGGGAAGGCAACCAATTTAATTCCGAATAACCGGCCAGCACTTTTTGCCCCTAGACCAGAGAGAGAGAATTCGACGAGCGGGGAATAAACGTTGGAAATGTTCATCGCAGCTGTTTGAGGTTTTAACGCGACTGCCGCATAGCGCGAATAGCACCGACTCCTCGTCGGGCAAACAATTTTCGTCTATTAACGGGAAGAAAACACGAGCGAGCGCGCGCGCGCGCGCGTGCCGAAGGGCCCCGAGGCCGCGTTTACGCGCGCGTTTTCCGAAACGCGTTCGCACCGGTCGAAATTATACACAATACCGAATCCCACGCGTAATTATCATGTAACGTCGTTGGCCTATTGTGCATCCGGCAACGTGAAAGATTAATTCGCTTAGCCCGGTCGGCGCATTCCATTGTTTTGGATTAGTCCAGCGTTCTCCGGGCCCTCCCGCGCCGAACCGCGGCCTGCCAGCCAACTCCTCCGCCATGAATTTATTCATACACGCCGGTGGTCGTCGTGGACCTTATTCCACCAGGGGCACCGCCGAACTTCGCGCACGGCGGCGCAAAATGTATGATTCCGACTTGAAATATCGCGAGCCTGCAGCTGGCATCCGAGCGCTAACGATGTTGGTAAACTTTCGGCCAACGGGAAAATATTAAGCACGCCGCGTTGCGAAATCGTCTCTCCCTGTCCCGGGATCTGCTTCCCCCTTTTGTCCTCCTCGCAAAAGGTAGGTGGATTTTTGGGCCAAACGATCAAACCGCGAAGGATGTATCGGAATTTTCGTGCGCGAACGGGACGCGTAGGTGTAAATAAATTCACCGAGAGCCAGACGACGGACGGTAACGCGTTTATTATCGGCCAACACCCTTGGCCAGTCGATACGTCCGCAAAACCATAAGCCTGACAAGCTGATCCCACGGGGGAATCGGTATTTGCGAGGTCAACAGAAGGCCGCGCTCTGCCTTTACCACGGAGTCTTATCCCACGGGATGGCGGACAAAGATTCCAGTCAGTTTACTGTTATGCCGAGCCCCGCGGGGAAAACGGGAGAAGGAAAGCCCGCACCTAGATTTTCCTCCCGTCATATACCTAATCTCGATGGTGGCAGACTTGGCATTTCAGTGGCCAGCGCCTAGGATATCATGCGCCTCGGGCGTGCACTGAAACATCCGCTGCCATTTCGTAGCAAAGTTTTCCGACGCGCTGGAATCTCGTTAAAAACTCAATATCTCAGCTGGAATAAATAAACCGTCGTGGCACTTCGTCTCTCGCGCGCGGTCCTTTAAATTTTTAATCGTTTTACGCAAACGCGATTAGCTACTTTCCGAATGGAGCGCGCGCGAGCGCGGGAATTAATGGTAATTCCATAAAAATGACTAATTTACGGCGAAGGAGGAAAGGAGAAGACGGTAATTCACCTAGAGACGCTGCGAATTCCGTGAAATCTCGCGAGCGAGTTGGCCCGACAACCGAGGTCTCTCGGTTTCCGCAAAACGAGCGAAAAATCCTCCCCCGCTGTAATCGATCCCGGGGTGGATCATTAAAGAAGCACGAGGAGCCGAAAACGAGGTCTTAGCCCCCCCTAAATCGTGGCACTCTTCGCGGAGAAACTTCTTCCTCGGCTAATCACGGGTTCCTTGGCCTGAAAAAGCCGGGACCGCTTCTTTTCCACGGTGTACACATCGAGGTTGCTCGATCGAACAGTCAGTCCGCCATGATGGCGACGCGCTGGTAACGCGTAACGGAGATGACTGGTAAACCGGTCGAGCAGGAGAAAAAAGCCTGGAAGCTAATAACGCGACCCGAGACACTCCGGACTACGAGAGCTAGCCGCGCACAAAAGCTCTAATGAAATTTACATAATGGCAGAGGAACCTCCGAGGCGTCCATCCGTCACGGTCTGTCTTCATCGTTCACTCCATTTTCGCTCGGCCATCTCTCTCGCCTGTCGCAGCCTGCAACCACCCTGTCTTCGTTCCACCTTCCACCCATCATATTCCTGTCGCTTCTCGGCTACCGCCTGACGTTTCTACGGTTTACACATAATTCGATATCCGCTCGGTTCTACTCCGCGCGGACACCGCGCTGGAATCACGGCCGAATGCATTCTCCGGGTGGCCCGGTGGGCCGACCCGCCGACGTGGGCGATCGGAAACGTTTTCAGTCGGGTAATTACATCTGGAACCATCGGTCGGATGGAAAAGTTGCTCGATTTCCCGGTGTCCCAGGCTGGACACGTAAGTCCCGCGCGGTCGTTAGGCCAGGAGATGGACGTTGTACGCGATGACCCGGATTTGACGAGTCGTCCAGGCAGCCGATAATTCGATTCGCCCAGGGAATAAACGCGAATCGCGATATACGAAGCTCGAGCGGAGGCCGCCGCGCGTTCCAGGGGGTTTAAATCGAATCGCAAATCGTCCGATGCAAATAAAAATGGAGATTCGTTCCTGCCGCCCTGTTCCCTCGGTCCGCGAGCATCCCCGGCTTCGAGCCTGTCTTTGCCCGGTTTTTCTCCGACCGAGAGGAATCAAGGCGAGTTGCGTAGCTCTAACGCTACTCGAATATACATTCCTTTTTTCCATGTCCCTGGAACAATGGCGAATAGCGTAAAAGGAATCCGTATCCGCGTCTAATAAATACGTCGACGAGACAAGACGTTATCCACGGAAGACGCGTAAGTGGAAGAGACAAACGAGGAAAGGACGAGTTCCGTGTCGCGAGGAGGAGGACGAGGAAGAAACGGAGCATGTAATCAACGAAATTTCGAATTCCTCCGCGGACGGAGATTACCGAGGATGCTGACAAACGAATGAGCCGCGCATACCAGGGCGAAAAGAAAAACAACGGCAAGAGAGGAGGAAGAGGAGAGAGAGAGGCGCTTTCCGCGAAGCTGGATACGAGAGGATCGCTCGATATGGGGGCTTTGAACTTAGGAACGAAAGCACTGGAGGGTTTATCGCCGGAAAGAAGCCGAGTGGAAGGAGCAGGGTCGAGGTGGCGACGCGGCCAGGAGGAAGAGAAGAAATTCATAATTCAATATTGACTCGGGGATTGTCTCCGCCGTTGCCGCCGCGTAATTCCTCGCGGGTTTGCCAAGCTTTTAAACAATTAGCTACGAAAACAATTACCACGTCGCGGAGCGGCAGACTTTCCCGGTTTTCCGCGCCACCCTTTCGCGACAACAATCCTCCAAGTGCGAGGCGGGGTTTTCTTAGCGGCCCGACTTGCCGCACCCCCGCACAATCGACAACACACGGACGACGCACTTTCGTCGTTAAGCCCAGGGTAAATATTTATCGCCCGGTATTACGGCGACGCTTCTCTCTCACAGGTGAACCATCCGAAACCATCCCTCGGAACGGCTGGACGCGCGTGTCGTTTACCCCTCGCCGATTAAGTTTACTCGCGAAATGTTTCTTTTACGCTAAAGACTACCCGCGAGCAGTTTTTCACCGGACGCTGCTCGTTTCCCGTTCGCCTCGGCCTCTAACGATCTCGCAGCGAGCTTAGATTACGCGCAAACTCGCGCGCACCTTCAACAACCTTCGTCGATGGAATATCGACGAGACACGGTCTCGATTATCGACGCGATAATTCGCTAGCGAATCGAAGAGAATCCGTCGCGAGAACGAGGGCGGCATAAGGTTTATTCCGCGCGCGAGGAAAAGCCGTGGAACGCGGCGCGTTCTAGTCAAGAATTCCTCGCCACGGCTGCGAATACGTAATTACGCGTGCACCGGCGGAAATTAGTTTATTACGGCGAGGCGTCGGTAATTTTTATGAAGCAAGGAATGTGGGCCGCGTTAATGAAATTTGCGCCGAACGTTTAAAAACGTCCGTGCACGTGCGCGCGCAACCCCGGGTTAGACGAGGGCGGAAACGAGAAAGATAGAGTCTGATTAGCGTAGACCGCAGCGGCAGCAACCGGCGATAAATTATTCCCGCGGTTCCCGCGTTTGATTTAAAATTATTGCCCCAGTTTGTTCCGGGATTACGGGACACAAGGTATTACTCTTCCGTGCGCCAGCCTCGCGGCCGCGTTACGCGCTAAGCCGACCGATTGTTTAACCGTGAAATGGCCCATCGGTACGTGCCCGCTCGTCGCCGCTCGGCCAACTCGCGCGGAAACGCGCGTCCGAAGCGATACCGATAAGTCGAATCAATAACAATCGTCCGAGGTGGAACAACGACGAGATCGCCGGGAAATTACGGATCCGTTGGAAATCGAGGAAAAGAGATTACCCGATACTCCGGCTATAATCGGATATTTCAACGCTCTGACACCGCGTCTCCGTTCGTCGGAGCGGCTCGCGATGGCTCGTAAATCCTTTATCGGCCGATCGCATCGAGCATCATTAATTGAGAAGGATCACCCGGAGATTCGCGGGCGGACTTGTTGAGCGGTAATTTTTCGCCGATCGACAACAAATGATTCCTTCGATATCTCGATCATTTCCACCGTACGGCTGCCGCGGCCATCGAGACGGCGGAATACCGCCGCCCGACCCTTAATCCCTCATTAATCACAGCTGAGTAATGAGTTTTATCTGCAAATAATTAGTATCGACGTATCGGCCCGATGCGTCACCCTTAATATAGCGTGTCAACTGCTCGCGTGTGTTACGATACCGCGCGGTTCCACCACCTACGAGGTGTTCTCTGAGCGGCTTCTACACCGCTCGACCCGCAGCGCGCAGAAATTCGCCGCGGAAATGGGAGGAGAGGAGCCGATCGGCCGATTAGCTTCGAGGCGAACGAACGCGCAGGAGAAAAAAGGAAGGCGAAAGTTCGGCGTCGAAGAGAATACGCGTATCGTTGATAAATTAAGCGTTTCCAGCGTTAGGGATCCGGGGATTGTGGAACGGTAACCGGGTCAATCGATCAACGCGAGCGAACCATCGTGTGTAAACGCGACCGCCGCGGAAAGAGGCGGGAAAAAGGGAAGAGAAAGGAAGGTGGGGAAAAAAAAAACAAGGGAAAAGGGAGGATCGCGGCGATCAAGCAAACTCCCTTTGCCATCGGAGTCGAATCAAAAGTTACCCCGCCGGTAATTTCCTGCTAGCTACAAGAGGAAGCGAAAGGTGTGGGAAGGTGCATCGGTGTGCTTCCGGCTGACAGACTGCCGCTCTCCTCTCCTTCCCTCTCGCTGTTCGACATCCACGGGCCGCGCGCCGAGCATCCTATTTCCCTTCGCCCCGTTCTCGCTCTCCGTCGACGTCTCTCGTTCGTGGGTCCACGATAAAACGGCCGCACGCCGAGTTATAAGTAGCGCTTTCGGTCGTTTGATTGCGTTAGCTCGTTCAACCACGTTCGAGCGCGCGATGTCCTTCATCCCGCGTTTTCCCTCGCTTCTCCTTCCGCGCTTTGAAGTCGCGGCCACTCGAACGGCCCTCGAACGCCACCCTTTTCGGCGCAGGGACGAGCAGCCAACCCCGCGGGACGGAAAAGGCCGACGGATTCGCGCCGACGACGAGCGTCGTCCAGAATCTGGCCGATCTTTGAGTTGACAGCGACGGAGACAGGGAAGTCTCCGGGTCCGATAGGGATCAGGCCGCGTGGAGTATTCCGCAGGATCGACCAGGGAACTCCAAACAGCGGTCGGAGTCGAGCAGGACGCAACCGTTGAATGGATCACGGCTCCGAGCCGTTATTGGTTTCTCGGTGTGTCGTTCGGAGGACTCGTCGATGAGCGAATCGAAGTTTCGCGGGAGTCATAGTTCGGGAAACAATGCGGGAATGAGGAGGTGGGGCAAGTTTGGCGAAACAAGTTAAGGGAAGAAGCTTGTCGGAAGTCTCCGTTACGAGGAGAAACTCGGGCGGAATCGTATTAAAGACTCGGTCGCCTCGTCAAAGACACCGGTCGAGATCCCTCGAATAAGGATCGAAACGAGACACGGTATTTACGAGTATGTTTCTGCGCGCGGAATCGATTCGTTCGATCGAACGATTAAATATTTATCAAAGGCCAGGCGGCGTCACGGAGTCGGGGTAAGTTTGCCGGAGTGTCGCGAGTAGTTTCCGGTTTCTCTGCGCACGTGGTCGACTCGATCGGAAGGTGGAGCGCGATAAAAGCGCGAGAGATGGACGAAGCAGGTTGATCGAGCACGCGGACGAAAGGGAGGAATCGCGAAAGTCCGCAATCTCTTAAGAAGTCGACGTAATCTCGGTGCCCCAAGCGCCCCGGTGTCGAATCGCCGACGTCGCGGAGCTCGCGACAAGAAAGGATGGGGCGAGTAGAGCTAACAATTCCGCGAGAAACGTTACCGGGACCACGGGGTCTAGGGAAAAAGCGAAGAAGCGAAGACGAAGGGTCGAACGTGCGGGACACGCGGCCGTAAAGGGGGTTGCAGATGGCATCATTGGGAGCTTTTTATTCGCTTGTCCTACACGTCCGCGTTTCTCTTTTACGAGCACTTCTTGCCGCGTCCTCCGAGACGAGGCGTTACGTATCTCGCGTATTCGTCCGTTCGCGTACTCGCGTCCGGCGAAATTTACGATCGCTTGATCGATACTTGGAACGAGGTGGCCAACACCTCGTCAACTTTCCGCGGTGACGGCCGGCGAGAACTTCCGGCCGAAGCCTCGGCCTGCCTTTTCCCGGACGGCGCCAAGTTTTTCCGCCAACTTGTATATATTTAAATTCGCCGGCCGAGATGTGCCCCGAGATAACGGGACAGGGACGATATTAATATTTCGTAAACGTCGCCGATCGTTATGCATAGGCAAAATTTTGCCCCGAGTTCCCCGGGTCCGCCGCGGACTACGAATGCCGTGTTTAATATTAAAACCGGCGTTTCGATCAGCGAATATAACGCGGCGACGCTGCGAATAACACACGCGAGCGGACGTCTCGAGGATATCGAATAAACGCGGCGAGTGTCGTTTCCCTAAGACGTGCCGCGTTATCGCCGTCCGACAAGGATCGTTGCAGACATCTTTGATGACAGAGATTGCGAGCGAGCAGACAGATATCCACTTAATTAAATCCCCGCCATTCGTCCTCTCCGTGACGCGGTTCCTAAGAAGAGAGACAGCTTTGGAAACGTCTTTGTCTCCGTAGGCAACGCGACTTCGGCCCGGATCCCGCTCCTTTGGCCGCCGTCGAGCGTACACATCCGGCAGGAAAGTAGCTACAAAGAAAGAAAACGTCCTGGCCGGAATGAAGAGCCAGTCACCGAGCGTTCCTTTCAAAGAGACCGAAACTTCGACCCCACCTGTGATCTCTGGCTCGATCCGCTGCGAGTCTCCTGTAATTGGGATTACTGCCGATAGACAAGACCCGCTCGACTCCCTTCGATTCGATAAATTCCTTTTCTACGTCGTGGCCCCTGAATGACCAACTTTCCCCTCGGATAAATGAAACTCGGCTGGACGTCGATAACGGAGACAGGGACGATTCTCCGACGGACTGGATCGCGACGAAAATTCGCGCCTCTATCTTTAAGCGGAAATTTCCGCGAGCGTCGGAAGGACGCGTCTCTCGCGGTAATTGGACGCATCCGCGACGGAAAGGATGGAAGAGGAGAGTGGCGGGAAAGTTATCGCGGCCAGCGCGAACCGAACACGATTGAGGAGGTTCGAGATGGCGGCGATAAGTGGAATTACACCGGTTGGCGACAGACACGCGCAATGATAGCTAGAATCGGGGACGGTTAAACGAACCGCGGGTGATCGCGAGGTTTTTCTCGGCTTGGTGGATGGCCGGCCGCGGTTTTGCCGCGTCCCAGCGGGCAAGGATCAGCCTGGGTGCGGCGCGGGGCGGATCGAGCAGAAGGAAAAACAATATCCGCTCGATAAAGCGACTTTCCGTATGGCAATAAAACGAGCAGCGTCGCCCGTAAAACGTGGCGCTATATTTGTTTGCCGCGAGCACTTTGTATCGTTTACGAGTCGTAGTAGCTCGAGGACGCCGACGCGGCGGAATTGTCGACGGGACGCTGAACAGCGGGGACACCGGACCGTCTGGTATTTTGTACGAGCCGTGAAACCGCGCTTCGCATCCATCGTGACTTCATTACGAAAAGATTCCCCGGGGGAGAGGCGATGGAGGTAAAAACGATCGGCTAGAGAGCGGTCGTCGCGTTCGTTCCTCTCGGAGCCAGCTGCCCTTAAAGATCCGACTCCGTCCCGCTAACGAATGAAATATAACGCGGAAAAATAAAACGGTCGCGTGACAAAACTGATCCACTTCTTTATCTCCCCTGGCCTTTTGTCTCGTTACTTAATGCTCAACCTCGTTACCGCTGTAATTTGCGCGCAGTACTTTCACGCATGACCGTGCCTCGCTATCGCCAGCGCCCACAGAGCAATCGTCGTTAACTGGCACTTCCTAAATCATTAAAATGGTCGCCACGTACCGGGCGTACTTTACCATCCGGAACACGCGCCCCGATTACACTGTGTTCTAATTATCTTGATCCGCGGTCACGCGAATATCAGATTATAGTTTACGCCGACGAGCAACGCATCGCATACTATTGGCAGTAATCGGGTCTATTCTACGACGAATCGACTAACTGGCAGGATCGCGGAGAGAATAGCTTAGGACGACCAGCAGACCGTAGCGAATAGACAATTTACACGCGTCGCTCGAAAAACTCGCAAGAATAACGAGGCGAATTCCTCTCTGCTCCAGTGTAAAAATTTTTCCGCCAATCGGATCCGACCTCCTATCGGTCAGACATCCAGCCACGTCGAGCGCGAGTTCTTTGTCGAAAAATCCGTCCCACTTAATCGTGGAGATCTCGTTTGAAACGCGCAAGTGGGCCAAACCAAGAGGAATCTCGTAGCAAACGACATCTCCGAAAGAATAACGAAGAACGCGGGATCGATCGGACGATATCGCAAACAAGCATCCCAGACGACACCGCGGCTCGCAACCCCTTTAGCCCGTCTCGACAAAGGCAAAGCCAGTAAACCTACTTACACGACATACCGCCGCCGCTCGACACCCGGCCTCCCGTTACTGTTCCCTGTTTCCCGTCCTCGGTTTACTTCCACGATTATATCTGACCGAGTCGTTCCATTCAAAATCTGCTCCACTTAAGCGCGACGAGTCCTCGTTTGATCGCGGCGCGCCATCGCGGTAGCGAGCGTTCCTCGTTATACGGCACCGCCGGTGACGCGATAAAAATCATTACGCCGTTCGCGGCGAATGATTTTCGGCGTCGAGACCGCCGCGGCGTCGTCTATCGATCCAGCCCCTCTCGATCTCGCGGCACACACGGCGATTCGCGATACGCGATTCGCGCGGGCCGGGGATTCGCCGAGCCACGTGCGTGCAAAACAGGCAACGTCATTCTAATATATTCTCATTAGCCGGTGTTTTAATTAGAGCGCTCATTAATGCCTGCTACGATGCACTCGTCTCTCCCTTTTTCATGACCTCTTCCCTATCTCGGTCTGCCTCTCCCTCTCTCTCTCTCTCTCTCTCTCTCACTCTGTTCCTCCCTTTTCCTCCGCGTCTGTCTTTCTTCCTCTCGTGCCCCCGCCGACCGTTTCTGTCTCTTCCTTTCTCCAGGTTCACCCACCCAGCGACTTCCAACCGGCGATCAGAATTAATATCTACATAGTTGTTGCGCCTATGCCGTACGCGCACGCCGCGACCCCGGCGACGGTTTTATAGTCTCCGCTTTATTTCCTATAGCGACGCTTGCTTACAGCCAGCCCCTCGCCGACGAGACGGTAATTAACATCGGCCCTTGTTCGCGCGGGTCGTTAATCGTCCCGACGCTGCGAATTTTCCCAGTTCTTTTCCAACCGGCTGTCGGCTCTTAACGACGTCGATCGACGCCGGAAGGGAACCGGTAATCCCGTCGGAAATTGGGAAATCTCAGCGAGATAACGATATACTCGCCGTACAGGATTAATTCGATCTATCCGGCGCGCGTGCGCGTCGATTTTTCCAAACGCGATTCTTCCATCCCGATGGAAGGGTTGCAAGAACATCTTGCCGACACGTAAAACCGTGCATCACGGTTCCGTGGCCGAATCAGGCCGGAGGTGGATCCCGCGTCTCGTTCGCTTCCTCTTTTTCCCCGGGGAAGAATATTTTATGCAAACACGACGCTCCTCTACGCAAGAAACGATTTCTCCCCGCGACTGGTCGGGCGAGCGGAATTTAATCAAATTTTCGAAAACAACTCTCGCCGTTACGGTTCCACGGACTCGATAATTATTCGACAAACCATCGCGATGGAGCCGCGTTCGCGAAATTTGCCGAGAAAATATCGCCCCCGCGCGCGGATTCCTATTAGCGCTACGCGTTTCCTCTCCGCCTCGTAAACATTCTCCCGGTAATTTCCGCAAATTTTTCCTCCGAAACGTGATTTCGAAGCTATCGGTGGACAGGACTGCTCGCGACTGTCGAAGATGGAGCGGCGCGCGATAAGCATCGACCGTTCGCCTTACCGAAATGATTTGACGTTTCGGCAACTCGTCGAGCGGACGCGGTACTCGTCACTCGGCCGATATCGCGGGCATCCGGTTAAAAGATATGCAGGACGGATGCTGTCGCGGCGCACGATCTGCTTTCGCTGCTACCTGACCGGACTGGTTCGCTCGGCAGGCCATCCTGGCTGTCGTCCGCCCTAAATCAAGCCTAGTTGACGGACGCAGGACAGTCTGCGTGGAACTTGCGGGTCACCTGTCCACGTAGGCTACCCCGCTGGTTAAATCATCGCCACCCTCGCTTACCCCCACCCTGGCCGCCACCCTCGCTCTCTCTGCCACCCTGCCGAGCACCCTGGCCAGCTCTTCCCTCCTTCCGTGCGAGCAATAGCGCGGGGGCTGCTTTTGATTTAGCGGAATATGCTGCTGGCACTGACGACTCGCTCCCATTACCTTCCCCGTGCCCCACCCGCCGATACACCCCCTCCAGGAACCTCCACCGGCGTCGTTACCCGGCCACTACCTCCACCTTGCCAGCCGAGACCTCTAATTAATGGTCCGGCTCATCTCGCCGGCTCGGATGCCACGAAAAATTATGCCCTTTTGAATACGGATGAACTCCGGCTCTGCTCGCATGTTCCCGCCACTTTTTACCTTGTTTTCCGGCCGTCGCTGCGCCGCTGCCACGCCGGCCGCCGCGATGCCTTTCCTACGTTCGATGGCATGCCGTTTTTTACCAGGTCGCCGATCGATGCCCGGCATCGCGACTTTTCAGCGTCGCGTTGCACCAGACGGCTCCATGCGATCGCAACGCGTTCATCCTCGACTTTGATCACCGTAAGATCGCGAGTGCTCTTTTCCAGAGCGAAACGGGAATTTCGAAGTAGACGTGAAAGTTGGAACAGGATCGCGGTTGTCGTCCGGCTTGTGACAGACTGAGAATAATTGGCGAAGGGAAGACGGTGGATACCAAACAGCGCAAACGGTGATTCGTTTAAGAAGCTGGAACAGGAGGAGAGTAGAGAGCAGAGCGGGAGACACGGTCGCAATTTTCATTCAAATTAATGCAAACGGTCTCCGGTGCCGAAAGGAAGATTCCGGCCGTGTTTTTTCGCCGACCGCGAGTCGGCGATGATGAACATTTGTGTCACGCCATTCTTCGAGGTCGAACGGAAGGAGTCTGTTCGTTTTACACGCGTGAGGTCGCCTCTGAAATGGTACCAGTTCGTGACCGTTTCCGCGGAAAGTTCGCCGCGAAAATTCTCAAACTTGCAAGCCTGCCGGAGAACGAATGCCGTAATATCCCGCGAGGAGTACTCGCTACTTTTCTCTAAAATACCGAGATTCGTTTCGTTCCTTTTCTCCGTACTTTTATTACCCGAACGTGCCTGTTAAAATATTCCCACGGACCCGAGGACTCGAAAAATATCGGGAAATATCCAATCGTATCTACAACGTCCCGGATATTTATCTCAAGTGTTTAGCTATCCGCGTTTTCGATAGAGCCGCGGACTCTCGAATTCTTTTTGCCGTTCGTTTTTTAAGAAAATAAAAGCTTCGATACCAGAACGACGTGACAATAATCCACAAAAGAGGGCGGCCGGGCTCTGTGCGGTCCTTACGACCAACATTTTTCCATTACCATGATGCGATGCGTATTGAAATAACATGAGGCCGCCAAAAGGTAGTTACCATGCTTCTCGAATGGCGGAACGCGAGAATGCAACGTGGCGGCGGTGGTCCGTTTGTCAATGACCGGACCGAGCTGCTACAATGCTGATGCGCCACTCTCCTCCACTTTTATTTCCATTTCGGCCGCGCCAGCCTCTGTCAGTCCGCCGCGTATGCTTTTCGTTTGGCGAATTCGCTCGAGGAGGGATGAGCAAAGGAGGAATGGGAACGCGTGCACGAAACAACGAACCGTTTGTCCGCGATTTTTTTTTCTTTTTTTTTTCTTCATCATCTCGTCGTGCCAGGTCGTATACTAATTAACAAAGAGCGCTAACTTGTCGAGTCGATGAAGAGGTGACAGGTGGGAATCGACTTAAAAATTGACTCTTCGATCCCTCAGAGATTTATAACCTTTTTATTCGTGTCATTGCAGACAGAGAACCGTGTACTTTATGTTTCGCGAGTCATATTTAAGCGTACATGACAGAGCCTCGGGAGCTTTAGAGTTCTAAGATTAATTCAGGATATTCCACGAATCTCCGTCGCGAGATTTAAAACTTTTTCCCTTCTTCCTATTCTCTGATCCTTACCGCTCTCGTTCTCTCTTTCTCTCTCTCTCTCTCCTTCCTCATCCGACTGTTCCAATCTATGCTGGGTGAAAAAGAAGGGAAAAAAGAAACGCGACGTTAAACGCTCGCGAAACTTGAAGCAATTAAAGCTCGATTCACACCTATCCCGGGGGGTGATAAAATCGTTCGCGAAAGCCAGCCGCAGAGTCCTTTCACAAAAACGAATCGACAGAGTTTTCCGGTAGAGCGAGCCCCCTCGAGCTTTCCGGCGAACTCGTGAAATCTCTTTGATTCGGTCGTCACTGGTGACAGAATGGTGTCTAAACGGGCCGATCCTCTCAAGCAGCGCGATATTTCCGGCGAAACAAAGGTGCGCCGGACCGATGGCGTTCACGGTCTGTCAGCTCCTTTACCTGCGCCACGATTTCCATCAGCCGCCTCGTTTTCCATCGCCTGCCACGCTGTTGTTGCCGCTTCTCGCGGGTATTTATTTATCTACCAGCTCTATTCGCTCCGCGCGTTTCGTCAGTCGAAGAAATTTCGACGAGGAGCGGAATCGGACGGACGCGACGCGCAAACGGGCGAAGAATGATCGCGTGCGAGCTCGGTAATCGATTGGATGGGCAGCGTAACACGCGCGACACACGCGGCAAACGTGGATCATCGCGGATGAGCACGCGAACTGACTGCGCGTGTCGCCGAGTCGCGATTTCACGCACGGAAAGATGATAAATACGATTAAAACCGGCAGATACACGCGGCATGCGCGACGTCGCGATCACCCGACCTAGTTACATGCCGGTTTGCATTCGTTTGTAAACGAATGAGGCCGATAAGCGAAAAACAGTGGATCCCGGGTAAACGAATGAATTTCACGCGCGATACCTCGCCAACCTGGAGGATTGGCGAGGAATTGGATAAAAGTCAGAGAGGAAATCAGTTTCTTCGGACTTTTTTTCCGCTTAATTACACATTCGAAGGAGCACGGAATCGGACGCCCGTATAATACCTCTGGCTGGAGATAAATTGTACGTAACGGGAGTTGAAATATCACCGCTGCGAATTTCAAACAACCAGAGCCCGCTCTTGCCGCGCGAAATAATCCCACGGTCTGGAGTGTAACGATGGACGTCGATATTTAATCCAGCCATCGAACACCGGAGCTGAATGAAAATTATTAAATCATGCGCCCGGATTCTGGCCGGTGTTCCCCGTTCCGCGTCCACTTTCACGGGGCGTGATCGGAATTTTTCCATCGCGCGTTTCCCGCGCGGACCCGACGCCGAGCGTTTACGCGATCGCTCGCTCCTGCGCCGTTGGCTATCTCCTCGTCGCTTCTCCGCTCTCCGCCTCGGCTTCGAAATAATCGGCAAATATTTGCCGCGTCACGCGAGAACACGACCGAATGATGATCGTCGTCCCGCCGTTATTTCGGTCTTTTCGATACACATCGGCCCCGCTATTTGCCTTACCAACACCGCGCCCATGTCGGATCGCACTCGAGATCCAAAGGATTAATCTTTGACTAGCGCCCGGCGGAGTGTTTGTCTTCCCGACGAGCTGAGCAAGCTGGATTATTATTACGCGCCGTGTAGGCTGCGAGATGCGCTCCATCAACGGAACCGCCTGTCTTGCAGATCGCTTTGGAACCCGGTGCTGATTCTCGCTCGAAAACTCGTAAATAAGTGCCTGTCCGTTCCACCGAGCTCAAACGCCACGGAATACAAATCGTAGTTTAATTGCAATTATTACGGAATACGAATAAATTCCTCGCCACGCCGCCTTCGTTACGAACATTTCCCGCTTCTCCTCTCTTACTCTTCTATCTAGCCCTCGCTTCTTCCGCGATGCAACGAAGAAGAGAGTCGTCGAGTCTTGGCTTTCCAGGTTTACACTTTTACGACGAAGCTTCGCCGACGCGCGAAAGGCTTCCGCGCGTGTAACGAGGTAAAAACGAGAGAATACCGGAGGGAGACTGAAATCGTATTAACATAACGACGAGGGATCAGACAAAGGTCCGTCTAGCAGTTTATACAAATGCGACTGTTAAGAAGCGGCTTATGTAATCGCGCTAATTGCCGAACGAGTCCGAGGTGGACTGCCGTGTACGAGGTTCAACCTTCGAGAGGTGGCGTTTAAAATATTTTTGCCGCTAATCGCGCGAAAACGACGTCCAGTTTGATCTCGTTACCGTTGCGAGCGTACGCGAACGGGCGCGTCCGAGGATCGCGCAGGACGCGATCCTTTTTAATCCCGACCCCGCCTGCTCGACGTTTTTTCCTCGTCCGGTTCATTAGTTAATTGGTACGTATTATCGGGGAATATCAGCCGAAGAGTTCTCGCGAAAACGACGGCGCTGAGCGGAGACAATTGGCGCTGGGTCCGTGACAGTTCATAATTCGCCGGAGAGGGTGCCGCAGTCGCGAAACAAACGCTTGCGTATAAATTTCTATGGGATCCGCCGTGTAATCCCGGGACGCCGGTGGCAGCACACGTGGAAATTAAAATTAAAGGAAGAAAAAAGGGCGGGGTGGGCGAGAAAGGCGAGAGCCACGGATGAAATATAAGTCTGTCCGTGAAGGGAGCCGCGGTGGCCGCTAATTTCCCTAATTTCGCTAATAAATTGCCCGAGACAAAAATTCCCAAGCGGATTGTAAAGGTATTAACTTCTTCCCCGACCCGGCAATTTTTCTCCCCGGCTCTCTTTTTCCCGTCCACCGCGGACGCCGACGTCTTCCGATGACGAGACGCGACTCCGAGCCAACGCGCGAACTTTTGCGTCGCGACGCAAACGTCCAGGGATATTTCCATCCCGAAGGAACGCGACACGGTCAATTTTCACCCCTCGCGAGCCATCCTTCGCGACCCTCTCTCGCGTAATGAAAGCCACAAGCTCGACCGGCGAATAAAAGGCGAAACGAAGCAATAGCTTCCGCTTCTGGAGGCCCGTTTTTGTCGCGGTGCGAGCTACTTATGAATTACATTTGCAATTACGGCCGGACGTCGTCCTCGAGGCTCGTCTGCCCACGGACAGCATATTTTAGGCGGTTCCCGCGACGACACGGGACGCGGTACCCGTTACAGAGAACCGTCCCGCCGTCGCTAAACACGCGCCAGACTTTAGCAATTCTTTTTCATTTCCGCGTGTACACGCGAGCCTTTGCTCCTCTTTTTCCTTTACTCCCGCCCGTCTCTTTTACGCGGTCCCTCTTTCGCGGTTATTCCCCGACGTGGAATCTCGCGATTCATCCCGGCCGCCAGCTCGCCCCGCGATTCGCCCCGGCGAGGTTTTAGAAACCGGTTAGCCGGCGATTAGTCAACGATCGGCGCGGGCACAGAAATTTATTGTCCCCGTTCGATTCCTAATGGATGTTTAATTTCCACTCGGATAAGACGATCAACGAGGACGCGTCTATTAATCATAGCAAAGTGGCGGCAATATTATCGCATCGATCTTCTTCCTGGCATACTTTTCGCCCGGGCATTCATCATTATTCGAAACGTTATCGTCGTCGCATTCAACGACGCCACTGTCGCGGCCTGCATTTTTCTCGTGATATATGTTCCCCGTATTCGCGTGCAGGTGCGATCCCGACTCGCGACAACGCGCGAATATACGTTTCCTTATGTTAGTTCCTCGCGTGTCAGCTTGAATTATGGCCCCCCACCGTCGCTCCTCGCCCGCCTAATCGTCATTACATTCTTCTGCCGCGATAACTCCTTATTGCGCCGCCTTCGAACGACTCTAAAACGATAAATTACCGGTTAAATATCCCGCGGTAATCGGCAGCGAATCCGCGCCGGACCCTCCTTGCCGCGCGACGATATTATCGGGCGCGGCTTTTTCGTACGGTGGCTTAACGAACTCGTAAAAAGTCGGGTAATAAAGGCGGATAAAATATTCATGATTCCGGCTATTCCGGGTATTCCGTCGTTCGTGACAAACGCGTGACAAACAGCTCGTAAAATTGCTACGTTGCCCGTGTCAATAAAGCGGATTCGATTCGGGATCCGGCTCGAAATTTTCCCGTTATCGTTTCGTTTTAACCCCCGCGGGGAAAGGTGCGAAAGGGCCGGCGCGATTGACGGGAACGTCGATTAAATTACGCGTAAGTCGCCGGGTTATCGAGTGTCCGTCCCGCGCGAAATTACATTCGCGAGAACGATCCTCGAAACACGGTTAATTTCGATCCTCCGGAAGACGAAAGCTTTCCATCCCCGAGCTGCATCGAGAACCATCTCCAAGCGTAATTGTAATTCTAAATTCGTGCCACGTCCCGATGACAACGGAAATGGAACGAGGAGAGGAGAGGGCGAGATCGGTGAAAAGGTGGTGACGGTGTCAGCGACCCGAAATCGAGCTTGGATAAAGCGCGAAACCGCGTTCTAATTAGCCAGCCCTTTCCCCCGGTTATCTTCGAGTAGCTTTTCGAAACGAATTTGCTCGCAAACGCGTTTCGCGGCTGGAAACGATGCTCGCGAACGCGCCATTGTGGGCGAGAGCGTTCCGACGCGCCGAAGGAGGGGTGGGAAAAGTGGAAGACGCGCGCGTCTAGTCAGGAAACTCGCTTTTGGCCCGGTGACGTCGAACCATCGAGATAAGAAATGTTATTTCCCGGGCACAACGAGCGTGTCATTATCTGTCACGTACAAAACGAGTCAGCCGCGAATATACAAGCCCGGCACAGTCTTCGTTGATCCTCGGGAGGGCAGAGGAAAACTTCGGGGAAGTTGGTTGCACGATCAGTCTGTCTGCCGACCAACTCAAACGAAACGACAAAGCGAATTCCGAATGCTCGTGAATAGGCGACGTGTAAACATCTTGCTAGACGGCTGAAAAATTAAATCTTTCAGCCCTGACGCCGGCAGCCGATACGAATTTTCAATGGGGAACCGATAACGATGCGATCTCGCGCTCCAGAGTGCCCTTCTGTTCCTCGATCGGTGTAACTATCTTTGTGTCCGGGATTCCAGCTTTAGAACGTGTTTTCCACACTCGATATACCCCGATGGAAAGGAAAGTCTCGAGAGATCGAGCCTTAAAGCGTCACACGCGTCGGTGTCGTTATTTCTATAATACGTCTTATACGAGCCGACCAATCTCACTGCTGTTCGGCTTAATAGAAATTTTTGCGCCGGGGAACCGGTTAATGAAAAGCCGCGAATTAAAGGCAGAATTTACAATCGAATGTTGGACCATCGAGCCGGCACTCGTGCCCCGACTACCCTCGCGATAATTCCATTCGAGGCGGTAACAACATCGTCTACCTCGTAAATACAGTTTTCTATATCCAATATAAGATCCAACTTCAATCCTCCGGCGTAATTTACATTTCAACGAGCCACTACCTCGTTAAGTCGCGACAGAGATACTGGAATTACATTACTCACAGTCTCGCAGTATTGTGCCGCTCGCGAGAAACGCGCGACGTATCGTAACGCCATCGTTCATTCGGACAACGGGGCCCATCCCCTGGCCCCTCGACCCTCGAACTTCGCGTGGCTCGCGAAATCCTGGCGATTTCGACACCTTCGCCGATTCTCCCGCGCGTTGCTCTCTCGGGCTAACCGGATTTCGCGCGGATTCTAATCCGCGTTCGTTAAAAATCCATTTTCCACGTTTCCAACGTGTTTCCAACGCATTTCCAACGCGTTTCCAACGCGTTTTCAACGAGCGAGAATAACGCAAAGCTCGGTCCCGATGACTGGTCGGTCATCGAGATGATAGGGGCGAGTAGTAGGTTGTGGCGAGGTCCGGCGATGGCGTCGACCTCGACCGGTTCGCGGGGCTGCGCAAAGGGAGTTTATTTTACAATTACGATGAGCGCCATAAATAAAACGGCGGGGGTATATATATATTCGGATCGGGCACGGCGTCTTTCCCGTACGCCACGTGCAGGTACGCGTACGCAAACGGGAAAGATGGGCCCGTTCGGCTGGTCTAGTAGTAGGCAGCGAGCGTCGGTACGCCGCGAAGCGGCCGTGCGAGATGCGAAATAGCGAGATAGCATTCGCTGCCATCCTTCACCGGCTCGTCGGACGATTTCTCATTAGATTTTTTACCGTACTACCGGCGTGGTATTAATTCGTGCGACGGACGGTGAAATTTATGGGAGTCCTCGGGGACGAAAGAAATCCGGCCCGGTGGATGGACGCGGGGATACTCGTTTGTAATCACTACGGGTGTCCGATTAAGGCCGGTTATGCGAGGCGGAACCTCCCCGTGGAAAAGACGATCGTCCGGGACTTTGTTGCTGCCCGACCGATCCGCGAGCTCGAATTTATGTCCGATCCGGACCGCCAGCGACAGCCCGTCCGGGTTAATTGGAACGCGATTAACCGCGTGCCGAAGATTTCGTTGCCCCGTAATTAAATCCTTTCCCTCCTCGATCTTCTTCTTCCTCCTTCTCCTCCTCGCGAGTCCCGATTACATCCGATCGGAAGGCTGATTAAGTTTCGCGACTTCGGCGCTGCCCGTGTGTACGGCCGCGTATACGACTCTAATTTCCCTGCCCTTTGACCTCCGAAAATTTACGCCCGAGAGAGAAACACCGCGGTCTGAGCGGCGAATAAAAGTATAAAGCAGAGGCGAGATTAAATCGATAGGCGGCGTGCTCGAGGTAACTCGCAAAGCGTCCACGCACCTGCTGTGTCCGGCACCGCACACAAGGTGTGGGACACGCTCAAAGCCGTTGCTTCAGTCGCTCCATACAAAGGCTACGCACAATAGAGTCAACTGATTTCGTAGGGAACCGGCAAGGGCGTCGCGCCCCCAGCGAGACCGACGACGCTGTTTACCAGGGGGTTTTAGGGGCGATGCCAGTTCGAAGGCAACCGCGGCGCTTCGTAACGAGAATCAAAGGCTGTCATCTCTGGCAAGTGTTACCGCCTGTCATCGCCAGATAACTTTGCTCCCCCGCTAAAGACGCGATTTCGCGTCGCCTCGGATTGTCCCGCTTGGCGATTTTTCCTATCCGCAGTTAACTCGCTTTTCCCATCAGCCGGGCGGTATAAATCATCGAACTCGTGAAAGAATAAACGGTTTCGCGGGCGTTCGAATTTCCAAGCGCGGCGAATTAAATATCGGAAACGGCGATGGGTTTTTAAATACCATACGCGTAAACAATCGCGTTAATAGCGCTCGGACGTGCGCCGATAGAGGTTTCGGGGATCGTTCGAGATATATCGCGCGGCGCAACCTTCGAAGCGCGCCGATTATCATTTAACTAAACCGAATTAATTTGCGTATCTATCAGCCGGTTCCTCGTGCAGCTGCGGCATCGTAGCTCGGCCTGCGGGGCAGGGGGGACAGAATAGAGAACAATGTGTGCGTGAATACGCGTTTCCACCCCCGGATACGCGTATGCCGAAGTATCGATGAATTAACATCGAACCGCCGTAAATCTATCCGTGTCGTTGTTTGCTCAATTGTCGATTGTACGCCTCCGCTATTCCTTTCCAGGCCAGAAAGACATCGACCAGACACTCCCGTTCCATCGACTCCACCGCGAATACGATTAACTTTCTTCCTCCCAAGCTCTCTTCCGCGTCGATTCAACATCTTCCGACTCGCCTGAATCGCCGGCGAGCTCGAATAATCGATCCATCGCGCGATCCGCGCGGACGCTCGTCGAATTCCGCGCGGCCGTGGACGATATCGAAGAAGCCCGCGGAAAGCTAATAACTCAACCTGCTACGCCGCGCGACTAGCGCGACGAACAATAGTAAATCGTTGATTTATCAAACGACAGATGCACGCACTCGTTAAAGCACTCGTATATCAACCAAGACACGGAGAATTTCGAAAACGGGTTTTAACCCGAAATCTTCGACGATCGTCCGTCGTCGTAAAATCCGACGGATGGTTGCAATTAGAGTGAAAAGATCCGATATAAGAACGGGAGCGAGGACGTGAATTGGAAATTGCTTCGCGATCGAATTCGGGATCCAGGTGGAAATCGGTAATCGCACGTGTCGTCGCGCGTGTGTCACGGGACACGTGGAGATCCGAGGTGGAATCGCCGCGATTGATTTTAGACCCTCGTGGATGAGTGTGCCGTTGGGCTGATCGGGAACCCCGAAACCGTACCGTCCAGTTCCTCTATCCGCCATCCCCTCGTTTCGTCTGGCCACACGGTCACAATAGACGGGCCACACCGGGCTTTGTCGTTAATTAATTCGCAAATGCAATATTAATGATAAGTAATCAGCCGCGCCCGACTCGCGCGCTAGTGGAAATCACCTATTACAATTACTAATTGCGCACACTGACGAAGCGTCACTGGCCGCGGCGGCTCTAAGCGGCCAATGCATGCATGCATGCGACATGGTAACGAGACCGGAAATCAGGCTTACGCGTTCCGCTCGCAGACGGCATCCCGGCCGTAGTTTGTAATCGCGCCGGTAAGTGTATAAAAGGAGTGATTAGAGGGGAAACACGACAAGGGGGGAGGGGTTGATCCAAAGAGGCTGATTTTGTAGCCAATATTCGTACAGAGAGCTAAAGGGTGGATTTAAGGGGTGCAAAAATGCACGGCGATCGGGCAGAGTATCCAGAGGCCCCGGTAATCCCAGAAACAGCCAGGATTATAGTCACCGCGGTGATCAGTACGCAAACAGTTCGGACAATTAGCGCGGCCTTTTAATTAGCTCGTTATAAACGAGGTTCCTCGTTACCGCGCGTATAACCGACCTCTTTACGCAATAGTTTGCCAATTCTCCGATTAGTCCCGCAGCCACGGTAGGTTGCGGGGGGCGGCGTGGCAACGCGATGAAAAGGGAGGCGAAACGCGGCTGAATCGAGACGAGAGAGAAAGAGAAAGGGACACAGCGAGGAGAGAGAGAGCGAGAGAGACAAAAACGCAAATGAGCGTCGAATCGGAGCTTTTTTCGGGAGCCAACAACGCGGCTTTTGTCGGAGCCCGAGGCTTTCCATTGCCATCCACCGTCGCGCGTCCCTTCCGACGACTCTCAGCTTAATGGCGGCTTTGAAGCGATCCGTCGTTTGATGGATTTCGCGATGTCATAATATGCCGCGGTAACAGCCGGTTTAACTCGTCGCCTTTCCGTATCATCCCTCGCCGCTTCGGCCAATACCAACCTCCGCGATTCGATCGCGTGCAAGTAGGCCGAACAGGGTTGCGCGAAACTAAGCCAGCCGAACGACGTCCACTCGTACGCGAATTAGATAATCCGCCGGGTCCTTTGCGAGATTGGCCAATTCGCTAATGAGCCGCGCAATAACGTCAGCGCTGTATTAAAACCATCCAACGGCCTCGATCCCTCCGCCCTCATTGCCATTGCCAGTCCGAGCATCGCCGTTTCGCTATTCGTCCGCGAATTCTCCAATCTCGCAGCTACCGACACGACCGGGATTTATGGTCGGCACGACGAATCGGTGGAAATCTATTTCAACGCGAAAGAAAGATAGCGCGTCGGCTCGAAATCGAATTTACTTCTTCGATTGTTTGTTACGCCCGATGGAATTATCGGGGTTCCGTCGAGCGCGTTCCATTCGCGAAATCTCAGCCAACGAATTCCGCTATCTACTGCTTCGGATTTTACGACAGTCGAATGTCTCGGGCGCGAGGATATCGGCGGAGTCGATCGCGCGGAATTTACGTCGTCGATGGAGTAATCGCGCTAAACGTCGTTGTTTTAATACGTCGCGATCACAAGTGCTCGCCGATCGTTTCGAGTCCGCGAAAAGCTCGAACCGACCACTCGTTCCGGTCGTTTAATTACGCGTCCCCGGCTTTCGCGCGTTTCGACGTTTCCGTAGACGTCAAGGCCCTTCGGACGGACCGACGTGCACCGGGAAATCCGTGTGTACAGGACGCCGGACGCCGACAGTATCTGGACGCGCATCACCGACGGTGCCACCCTTGGCCTCGGCGCCAAAGACGGGAAAGGGAATATGGTTTTCGCGGGGGCGGGCGCGCGCGGCGGGGGCGCAAAAGCGGAAACGCGGGGGCCGTAGCCGGATATTGAAAATACCTCGAGAGCCTTTGGACATACAAACGTATATACGCCGTCTCGTGTCGCGGTATTTCATCTGCGCGAGGCCAACACGCCGGGAAAGAGACGGGGCATGATGCGGCCGTGAAATACGAACGGACGGATACAGAGGATGGGACGGGGCACAGATAAACACGACTTCGAGTCCAAACTAATGTCATTCGACTCTGTTTGAGTTGCCACTATGAAGTCGTAAACGAGGAAATTCGCTGCGGCGTAATCCCGCCGGTGTATCCTGGAACAGGTTCTGGAGACGCGGCCGGCGATACGCGAAGGGCGGAATGATGAACACCGGGTGGGTAAACAGCAGAATGCGATTTGATTATTCATCGCTGGATAAGGGGGGAGGAGAATCGATGGATCGTCTCGTCTCCGATGATCGTTCGACGTGTTTAGCTTCGAGCCGAGCGTCTCCTTCGTTCTTGCTTTCCAAGCCAGCAGCGAGCAAACATCGCGCGAGTCGATCTCGGACTTCTCGGTCTAGCCGCGAACACGAAACTTTCGTTCGTAAATTTTGAAACAAACCCCGACACCGAGTCTCGCCTTTCGCGGTAGTCGGACTTTGGCGAAACACCGAGTCAAGTTCGCCGGCAAGTCTCGGAAAATCCCGCCGCGACGCAACTTTCCCGCTATTTATTAAAGATGCAATTTCGAAGCGGCGTAATTTCGCCGAGGAAAACACTGAGGGAATTTCGTTGTTTACTAATCGCGGGACGAAGTTTGCTGGTACGAGCGACGTGGCATAAATTCAACCGCGAGGATCCGTATCGACGTTCGAGCCGCGAGTTCTATTGGGATATTAAGTTAACCGGTCGTGACGGGCACGGCGACGTTTTCAGCTCGAACAACGGGACCGGGATCGGCGAGCAACCGAGCCAAATTTAATCGACGCCCGATCCTCTCGACCTCGCGCGCCACGACGCGCCGGGACGCGCCACGACGCGGCGAGGAAACGACCGAGACATCGGCCACGGGGAACGGAGAAGCCGCCTCTATCGGGAGGAGGCATCGAGGGGAATTTTTAAGAGAGAAACGACGTCGTACACCCGTCGTGGTTCCATAGCTGAGGGAACGCGAGCGTGGAACACGGGTCGGCCTCATCGTTGGCCGATAAATTAAAAAAGCAAGCTCGCGAACGCGCTATCGGTGATCGTAATTGCACGGTCGTGAGCTGGTTCACTTTGTCACGTGGTACGGCCGGTAAAAAATAATTAAAGCTTAGCCAGGCGGAGCTTTCGCACGCAAAATGCAAACGCGTGATATTTTTATTAGGCTCACGGCCAAAGCAGCGAACGGGCCGATAAGGCCGTTTAAAAAAGAAGTTTAATTGCTATCTAACATCTCCGTTGGCTCGTGAATCGCGAGAAACTGGATCAAGGGTTCTTTTTTTTCCCCGCCCTACACGCGTATATACATCGGCGAAACGTGGGCACTTTATTTCGGTACGTGTAGACGTCTCGGGGTGAGATCACCGCGCCGGGACGTTGTTTTCGGGGGGTATTATTTATCGTACTTAGCAAAGAAACGCAACGAATGTTCCCCGATAGGGGAACGGCTGAGAACAAGTTTAAATCTCACAGCCAGGGACAGATATTCACACTCGAATACGAGTATCCGTTAAGATAACGCGCGAACAGAAGAGTGCAGCGTACGAATGAACCTAAAAGCGACCCACGCGCTATCTTTATTTCCCGCCTCGCCACGTACTGGGTGCCCGAAAACACTTTTCGACTTTCTCCTTCGTTCCCCTCGTACGCGACACCTTCTTCTTCCCACCGGTCGAAATCAGGCCCCCCTGAAACACCTTTCCTGGCTGCCCCGCCTCGACCGGCGATTTTTAATAAACGCCATCAAAGGATCGCGAGCTGGAGTCTACGTTGGAATTAAACTGCGAGAGAAACCCGTGGACACGCGGACCAAACGCGACGATGAGGGGGACGGACGGGGAAACGAAGAGGAGGAAGAGAAAAATGAGGGGGAAAAAAAAGGAAAGAGGACGAATCTACTACAGTTTCAACGAGTCAGCCGGCACTCGGTATCGGGTAAATCTGGGAATTAAAGTTTCGCTGGGATGCTCGGAGAAATTTCGTTATCCGCGACGGTGAATTTCTCGCTGGGACGAGGGGGTCGGGGGATCCGTTATACGATCTTCGGCGGACGGGTGGGGGCGGTCGTGTTTCTCAAAGACGATCGAATAAACCGAGGCGCGGCACGTTTCCACTGTTTGGAAAGTAATTGGATCACCCTCTAGATCACGACTCGGCTGGCGAGAGGGCAATATTCGCGAGCGGCCGGGGGCCGGTGAACATTAGCCGGGGTTGAGACACGAATCCGCAATTACAAGATGCCGTCTCCCGTCGCGGTTCTTATCGGGTATTTACGTATCGATACCGTTATCGAGTCGCTCGCCTCGACTCCGGCACGGCCTGGCCGGCGTCGAGCACGGGGGACGGGTTCTCTCACCTCGACCTTTCGATTCGAACCGTGGCGACGACCTCGGAATGCCCGTAAGCGAACGTGTGCACGGCCACGAAATTTCCTGGCGATGCCGGAGGAGCCGCGCGAGTGGAACGCGAGTCGGAAGATAAATCTTGGCTCCGGCGTCGATCGTTAATTACTCTCGTGCTTAGGCGGGAAATCAGTTTCAGATAAATCATTATGTACCTTCTCTCTATCCTCCCCCGCCCCGTCGCGCCCGGTGCACCCTCATCCAGCCGCGGCCAGTCCTCTTTTTTCCCCCGTTTCTTACGTACTTTCGTTGGTGCGCGAGCGCGCACGCGGACCGGCAGTCGAGATTTACGCGCCTGTTCCGACGCCGCCGCCGCCGCCGCGTCCATGCAAATGCCTCCACATAAACTCCCTGCCTCCCTCTCCCGCTCGGCCCCTCTCTCGCTCTATCGTCTTCCCGATAATACGGAGCCGTTCGCGATAATTGGACGGGGATGGGCGTGGTGATCCACGACGCGATGACGATATCCGTGTGCATCTCGTAAATGCCACGAGAATGTATCAGCTTTGATTGAAGGTGGTTGTAGTTGATGGCGGTTTAAGACGCGCTTAATGTCGGGTATGATGTTGTAGACGATAAATATTTCTTCTGCTTCCTCCGGGGAATGATTAGTCGCTACAGGAAAGGATACGCGCGCGGGTATATTTCTTTCACGGGAAGCGAACACGTCTCCTAATGACAGTCCCTCGATTTTATACCGCGCGATCCCTTCCGCGAGTCTGACGAGTCTCCGAGCAAAGAAGATTCGCGCATAGCGAGAAGTAAAAGAGAAACGGTATTAAGGTGCTATTCTTCCTAGATGGAAATCCGCGCGAGGACGCGTACGTGGACGAGAGGAATGGAAAAGCGAGTTGACTGGCGAGGGGTGGAAAGCGGAGAGTGCGTTGGACGGGGAAGCTTTTGAAAATTGACCCATATTCCCGGCCGTTCGGCGATGATCCGGTTCGTGCGTCGCATAAACGCTTCGCGTGGGGATTATCCGCGGCGATTTTTTATCCCTCTGCGCGGCGGCGAAACGCCGGTGGAGCCCGGCGAATGAATGAACCGGTGTCGCTCTCTCGCTACAAACATCAAGTACCGAATTAACGAGGCACGCAGGTAGCCGTAACT
>NIJG01000007.1:104284-144927 GCA_002201625.1 Euglossa dilemma
CTCGCGTTCCTCCGGCTGCGACTCGCTGGCGTCGCGATATTCGAGCGGTCAGCTCGGAAAAGAGAGGCCGTCCAGACGATAGGGAGCGGCCAATTTCTCCGAGCTCCGATTTAATAAGACTCGAGACACGGATCGTTCTCTCGTGCATAACGCGCGTATGTAAGCGTGTACGTAGGAACGCACGCGGACGTGCGCGGAGATATACGCGGAAAGGGGCGCGCAAATCGTGGCCGGTATCGGTATGCACGTAGTGCCACCGTCCGATCATAATTAGCATTTAATTAATTCGACTAATGCGCGAAACACGTTTATATTTACGACGAGGTAAGCCCGGCAGCCTGGGCGAGTCTTGCTTTTCCCCTGTCTCGACCTGTCCGAGTATTCCCCTTCGCCGTGTGTTACGCGGCTGTGTCGGTGCATTCACCTACGTCACGCACGCCGGCCACGGCCCGCACGTACACACCTGCGTGTATCGTGAGCACGAACTATGGACACTCGATTTCGGCGTTTGATCGATTTACGAGCCAGCGCCGGGACAAAAAGGCTCGGTCCCCCTCTGCCGCCCTGTTCCGCCCTTCCGCCTCCGCGCCCCTTTGCGATCGCGCGACGTAGAAACGCAATTAATTCCGTTGAAATCTAAAAGGAATCGACGGAACGCAATTAATCCCGGGAGACGAGCGAAGAAGCGGTCGTCTAAGCGGTTTTGGTAATTAGCGAGAAAGATCGTCTCGCGATTGTTGCGTGCTGCCGCAGCCACGCGTGGGTGGAATTTCGCCGGCCGATTAAGAAGAGACGTATCCTTCGGCAATTCGGATCGATGGCTGCCCCCAGTTCTTTTCTCCCCCCTCTTCGTCCTTTTTTCTCCGCCTTGCATATGGGAATACGTCGAGGCTGAGAGATTTACGCGGCGTCGGAAGGGACGCGAATCGAGGGAAAAATCTGTAGGACGATTTCTCGAGATCTCACCGACATCCAATCGGTCCGACCGTACGCGAAACGATCGGAGAAGGAGCCGACGCGATAAGAAACTACCGCGCCAATTTCAACGTGCGGCCATTGTGCCGTCGCGTCGTATCTAGGATCGGGTTGGCCTTCGAGCGTCGCCGAACGAAACTGCCGGAGAAAAAGCTCGAAGGACGTTTCTCTTTCGAAGGGACGAGGATCGGGGAAGCCGGATACCACTTGGCCGGCCGATCCTCGACCAAGCATCTCTCTCTTTCTCTTTCTCGCCTCTCTGCTCTTTCTTGAAAAACCGCGGAAGAGAAGGCGCGGATGGACGTTGTCCGAAGGATTCTAACCGACCATAAGTCGACGAGGACGACACCGCGAACGTTGGCGAACCGCAAACACGGTGGCAACGGAAACGCGTGTCGTGGAACGGTACCGGCTGCCATCGTCTCGCGGCTGGTACTCGCGAATGTAGCGCGCGTGTAGCCCTTTTCTTGCGCGAAGCAAGAGGATATCGCGCGGCTCGAAGCCGCAGGATAGCCTCTCCGCTCGTCCTTCTCGGCATCCTCTCTCGCCTCCTCTCTCGCCGCCTCTCTCGCCTCCCTCGCTCGCTCCCGGTGCGTGTCGAGCGCTCTCGCCTCGCCCTTGCCCTCTCATCCTTCCCTTCGACGACCACGACTCCTTCCTCCCCTCGGCCTCTTATAAGGACGCAGCAAACCTGTTTATTCTTACGTCTCGCGATGGGATGCCGCGATCTGGCGAGAGAGAGGAGAGGCCGAGAAGGCTGCTGCAGGCAGCCAGCTTCCAGCGCGAGGATGCATGCACGCGGGGGCCCCTGCTCGCCGAAATACCGACCCCACTTGTCTCCCTCTTCTCCTCTTCGCGGCCCTCCTCGCGGCCCTCCTCGCGGCTCTTCTCGCGGGCCGAAGAAGCGCGCGAGAACCGACGATCGTCTCATTCAGCCACGCCTTGGTGGCAAACTTTACGCCCTCGAGTCGCGCTCCCTTCCGAATATTCCGGTCGAGGACCCAGCTCGAGGATCCCGACGGCATCGATGGGGTGTGGCGGAAAGTAGTAGGGTTCGGCGGTCGCGCGATCCTCCGAGTTTCCGCCATTCGAGACGCGCGAAACGAAACTGCAACGGTGGCTTTTCCCAAGGAAAATCTCCGAGCTAGCGTCGTGTATATCCCTCGAGAGGGAGCTATTCTTTCGAACCCTTTGCCGGAATAGAAATTCCCGCGAAAGAATTTATCGGACGATTAGTTTCTAAACTGCGGCAGCCAAGGACCTGGTGTACGGGTGGACGCGTCCCGAGTGCCGAGAGCGTGGAAGATCGAGAAGACGAGAGGAGAAGCGCGTATCGTCTGGGGATCCAGAAACTCAAGCCCCGGGTGAACGGTTCGGGTGCGTGGCAGCGAGAAGAACGCGTCTCCGGGACGAAATTGGCAGCGAGGAAACACGGGAACCGAGCGTGTCACGGAGAGGGAGAAAGAGAGCGGCAGGAGGAGGACGACGAAGAGTACCCAGGACGAGGGAGAATAAGAAGAGGCGAACGCGTCGCCGTGTCTGGACGAGCACGAATTCCATCGCGTCGCGATCGGGTTGCTTAGAAAGCCGGTCGCACTCCCATGCCTCGCCGGCTGGCCGGCTGGATAGCTGGCTGGCTGCACACATCGAAGATGGGAAGATACCATATAGAAGCGGTAAACGGACTAGCGTGTAAGAAGGCGGCAAAGTCCTTCCTTGGCCTCCGTGGATCTCTCTTTCTCTGGCCGCAGGCCGAACACACGGCGAACACACGGCCGCCGCCTAGGCACTCGAGCAACAACCTGTTTCACCTGATCGCGGTTAGAGCGCGGTCCGCGCCGCAGACCGTGTTAAGTTATATGCTGTAATAACACCGTTCGGGCCGTATGTCAGAGGCAAATTAACTGGAAGACCGTCGACGCGGTGATCTGTCAGCGAGCTCCAGGGACCGGCGAGTTTCGAGCGAAGCGACCGTGACCGAGCCGATCGGCCAGCCCTCACGCCTCCGCCGCCTCCGTCGCGGCGCGGCGCCGCGTCTATTCGCGCTATTACGCCTATTCTTTATTTCCTGATCGGCCACGGTGAATCTTAATGGGGCGAGGCGCGATAACCCGCGGGTACGCCGATATGCCCGCGGCCGGCGGAATGCGAATTAGTCGGAAGAGGAAGCTGCGATACGCGAAGGAGCCTGCATACCAATGGCCACGGTGCGTAATGATAAAGTAATCCGAGGAACGTTCGAACCGCCACTAGTCCGACCGACAGTCGCCACGGATTTATCCGACCGGATTTCGGTCGAATTAAAATTTCCGGATAGGAGAGACCGAACGCGTGGTCGACATCGACCAGCTCGCGATAAGGGATGCACCGATGGCTCTTATTGGGTCGGCTTTCGGCCGAGGAGCAGCAAAAGGAGGAGGACGAGGACGACGAAAGGAAAACAGGTTTCTTCGAGAATATCCTGCGACTTCCGAAACGACGAATCCCTTTCCCATCTGCACGCCACGCCGCTCCGCGTCGGGTCGCGTCGCGTCGCGTCGTCGTCGACGCGCTCTCTCAGCCGTGGCTCTACCGCGACTCTCTCGGTCGCATCCGAGGCGGGTAAATCGAAAGGCAGCCTGGAGAATTGAAATCAGATCTCGATTTCGGTTTTCCATTCCGCATGATCCTCGCGTGTGCCCGAGCAACGCTATTGGCAGTCTCGCGCCAATGCGCATTCCTACCGGTTCCCGAGATAGCTATTGATACTCATCGGGCTGTACGTCTGTGTCGCTTACAGGCTATACTTCGGATAACTATCGGCACGCGTGTGTGCGCGCTCGTGGATGCACAGCCTCGCGTTCGTGTACGGCCACGTCCGTTCGAGAATACGATTATACGCCATAACTCCTGCGTTATTGTGCATTCCCTTGCCACTCCATCGCCGCGATATGTTGCCTGCCGATTTTTCTCGTAAACATTCGCATCCTCCCTCCGGCTCCGTATTTTATCCGCCTTATTCCCGGCCGCGAGGCGACCTCGCGGCGCGGCGCGGCGCGTCGGCCGAGCCCTCGAGAAATCGAGACGCGCATTACATTTATAATCGTCGCCACTCGCGTCCGCGCGCGCGCGCCTTCTCGCGGAGTTCCATCCGAGAATCAATTATTCGGCGGGTCATTAATAAAACGGTAGAGAATCTCGAGCGCGATACCTATCGCGCCGCTACGCCGAGCTACGAACATCCTAGCGCGCGCCGCGTCGTGCGCTCCTACCAGGCGGGCTTTCGTCGCTTCGCTGAACACGAAGCGGAGCTAGGAGCTAGAAGTCGAGTGGGTGGACGAAGAGAGCGCGACAGAGGAGGCTGGAACAGAGAACGAGGAGAGCGGGAATGGGAGAGAGATGGAAAAGTTTCTAACTTCGTCGAGTCTTTGCCTTCGCCGATTCTCTTCCCTGCGAGCTATGTGTATAACGCGGCGGAGGGAGAGGAAGTAGGCCACCGAGCTTTATTTCCTCTCGTTCGCCACCCCCGCGCTTTCCTTACATACCGTTCCTCGTCGCCGCGCCACGGACCGCGAGAAAGCCGGCCGACCGTAATACCCAACTTCTGCTAAATTAATTTCCAACGATTTACATATGTCGCCCGCTATCGTTACGATAACAATACGTCCCCGACCGGATCCCTCGCCGCCCCGTGCTCGCTCCCTCGCGGTAAGGGTAAGAGGATTTACTCGCGTTCGACGGCGGGCTCTGGTGTCGGGGAATCGATAACCCGAGCCAAGATGGACGAAAGATTCCGACCGTTTCGATAAGTAATGGATACCGGTAATTGGTCGCGAACACCGGCAGCTGGGAGTATTAGCAGCTCGTAAAACGTTTCCGCGCGAAATTGCGGCGAACGGTGTTTAAACGGACGCCCGGCGATAGCCCCGGCGGACGTGAGCTAAAAGCCTGAGAATTTTCTTAACTTGGTCGCCGGTGAAAAAACCGACGCTCGTAATGTTTTTCTCGCTGTGAAAGTCTATAAAATACATCGGCGTTAGGATGGGTGCCGGGGCGGTGGAGAGTCTAACGTTGGCGAGAAGATTCGTTACCGAACCCCGGGCACGATTCTACCGCAACCGAGCGTAGCTGGGTCAGACAGCTGAACCGCATATCGCGCGGGGCTACTTTATGGCCAGGAAGACGAAGCAACGAAGCAGCCACGAAGAAGCGTATCGCGTACGGTTTTCACGTTCGCCGCGGTACCTCTTCCGTTCGCCAACTTCCTTCGGCGAGGAGTTTCGCGTTAAAGAACTCCGGGGTACTCGGGAATTCGTTTCCCCGGCGGAAATAAAATTTAATAATAACACACACGTACGAACCAACCAGCAACGCCAGAGGCACCACTTACCTACTCGTATCCCAAAGCGAGCGCTATCTCGATGATGCGTTTAATAAAACGGAAATAAATTAAAAAGACGGGGAAGAAAGGGCGACAGGATGACGCGGAAGAAAGGATAAACCGCGAAGCGTAAAAACCGAATCGGGTAACGGGAAGATGTTTCACCCCGTTTCCTCTCGCGATAACTTCTGTCGAGGAAAAGAGAGAGAAGAAAAAAAAGAAACGTTGGAATAAATCCGAATCGATGGCCGCTGCGCTCACTTTCCACCGCGCCACACCACCCCCTTTCGATCTAGTCCAATTTTATCGAGGTGTCAATGGGCCTTTTTCCAAGTTCCCCGTCTCCGACCCCGGACTCCCGGCTGTTTTCCCTTTCGCGAAACGCTTTGAATCCGACCGATTGGCAATCGGTCGAGGTCTACCTGCAATTGATAGACGCTACGTTTGAATGGAACGGACGGCCTGTATCGAAGGGAGCCGAATAACAATAGGTGACCGGACTGCAAGAATAAACGAGCTTCGCTGTCGTCCCTTCTCCCGGGCCCTGGCCGCGCCACTCTCGCCGCTCCGCGCCTGTTTCCTCTCGCGATCACGCGTGTAACGCGCTCGTTTTCCCGGCCGGCCGGCAACGAGTCCTCGTTCCTGCTTAGCTGGCAAATACGACCACCGTTCGGCGACCGCTTTCGCGACACTCTATAACATAATCAGTCCACGATGTATTTATCCGACCATCCGAGTACAATGCCCATTGTCCGGCGATACCTGTTTTCGCGCCGGCGTCGCGAGTGACGCGCTTAGTTACCGGCTGCTCTTGGCGCCGCCGCGGATTACGCGCGACGTTTTTCTCGCCACAGCGCCGCGACGCTCTCCGCGATCGTTCCTCGTGTTCAGACGGAAGGAAACCCGGAGAGATCGAACGGAATTTGCGAAAAATCCCCAAGCGGGAAGGCCATTTGTCGCGCGGGCGAAGCGGACGACGAGCAGCACGAACGAGCTCTGGCATTTCCGCGCGTAGCAAGAGGAATCGAGGAATCCTCGATATTCCAGGCGTATTCTTTCCCGGGATACGTCCTCGAGCTGCTGCATCCGCTCTCGCGAAAGTTCGACGAGCGGAACGATAAATAAGTCCGTTTTCGCTGGCTCCGTTGCAGTCGTGACTCTCCTTCCCGCGATAAACGCGCCAGCGACGCAAAGTACGCGGGACGAGGAAACAGAAGCGGAATCGTCCTCGTGCGTCTCCTGCTCGTAAAGCTGCTTTTTGAATTTTTTAACGATCCCCCGTACGGCGCGCTCGGCGCGTTACGAGGATTCGGCGACGAAACGCGACGGAGTCCTCTCTGCTTGCCAAATCGTAGACGTCGCGGAACGAGCTTACAGCGTAGGGAACACGCACTTATCGATTCGAGAACAATGTCCATTGTCAAGGAGAGCTTATCCGGCCGCTGTAGCGTGCCAAACTATCGACATACGTGTCCCATTTGCGTGGGCTTGCGAGGCTGTTTCTGCCGTTCGGAAATATTTCAACTTGTTTCCCCCTTTCCTGTGACACGCTCTCTCCTATTCGCAAGACTTCCAGCCCGATAAACGACGTCGATTCGCCGAGAACGTTTGTTCGCCGAGTCCCGAGCGAACTTGGACCAGGCTACAACGGCCACGGTTTCCGATCGAATTAGTAAAACGGACCCGTCCCCTTTTTCCCACCGATCCCGAGCACCCGAAGAGTTAATCGAACCGGCGAACAAAGAGAGAGCTCCCCGAAGTCCTCGAAGAACCGAAAAGGTAGTCGAATAATCTCGAGCCAATAGCGGCGATTAGACGGACATGTGACGCGATCACGGTCCATCGGACTCGACGTTTCTTCGTCGAACGAGGATCGGTGCACGGATCCGGACAGGGAGAATCAAAGAGAGAGAGAGAGAAAGGCGGAGAGAGCAATCCGTGAAGCGTGTTGACGCGACAGGAAAGGACCCGAGGAGGCGCAAAAACGGTGGTGGACGGAACGGTCGGCGTGAGGGAGAATCGAAGGCGGAACAGGTCCCGCGCGCGGAAGGACGCGGAGGATTCGCTCGGAGTCAGCCACGATCTCGCGCCGTATTCCAGGATATGGAAGTTTCCGCAGGAACGGACTCTCCGTGAGATATGAGTTGGCGAACTGTCGCGGAGACCGGCGTTCGCCACCGCCGTCGTCCGCCTGGAGAAAATAAAATCTGCCAGATTACGGAGCCCGTGCACGGCACGGGGTGGCCGTAGGAAAGGCAAACGATGGCGGCTGGCATATTGCGGCACGAACCTCTGCGAACCCTGAGAGAGAGAGACCGAGCGGGTGGAGTCGCGCTTGGAAAACCTGCACACGCCGAACGATCTATTGTCTTTTCCGCCCGGAGATGTATTTTCAACGTGACACTCGATTCTGACGAACATTCCTTCCGCGTTGACGTTGATCCGAGTCGAGCGACAAGTTGAATTTCTGATCGCACAGCGGTCGATAACGGGAGGCCGTTGTCGTTTCATCTCGGCCGCACTCTTCGGCAATCTTTCAGCCGAGTGAAAAATCTTCCCGGAATACCGCGACGTTAAGGTGGATATATAGGACAGGACGAAAAGTCGCGCGGAATGGGAAGTGCCTAGTCCGCGTCGCGTCGCGTCGACGTCGCGAGACAGTTGTAAAATCGACGCCCGGAGAGTTTAGCACGGCCGGATCCTCGCGGCGGGGGAGAATCCGCGGGAATGTGGCCCGGTTGCGGAGATTTGTTTTTATTACGAGCTATGCAAATGGCGCGCGAGGTATACCGAGAGTCTCGGCTCCCCTGCTCGTTCCGCAGACACCGGGAATATAAACTCGAACGGCGAGGGACGAAGAGGTCGAGAGGGGATCGTCGGAGCGATCGCGAGGTTCTCCTAGCCGCTTCTAACGGGGAGCGCGTTGTTTCGGGATTTCGAGAAGGAACCGTGACCGGTGATGCGAGATCGGCGAAAATACGGGGAGAAAAATCACGAGAGGGACACGTGCCCGGAATCGAGCCGCGGCCTCGCCGGAAGTGCGGTGCACGAGCGAGGATCGCGCTTACACGCCAACCGCGTCTGGTGACAAACGCGTCGGTAACCAACCGACGCCGGTGAAGGCGATTCGTCGTCAACCAAAGCGTAAACCGTGTTTCGACTTTCTCTCTGTTCCCCGGTGGCACGGCCATTTTTCCAAACCCGCGATATATCAGTCGCTGCCGCGATTCGCGTTAGCCGACACACGCGCGTGCACCGCGCCGGTCACACGTGTCCGATCGACGTTTCTCTCTCGAGCGGAACGCGCGGAAAGATCCGTCTCTCCGCTTTGCGTTGCATCTCCGCGCGGCGTCCTCGCAATGTACACGCGGCGATAGCGAAATTTTCATCGCAGAATTCTCCCGAGGTTCGCCGTTTTCGTCCCGGTATTCTGCGCTTCCCGAAGTTTCGCTTTCTCGGCGAATTCGGGCGTTTCTCTCGCGATATTTCTCAGCCGTTGCTCGCCGACAAGCGGGGCTTTCAGTTACATCTGGGAGCAATAAAGCGGGGACGGGCGGCGATATAATAAAAAATGAAATAGTGGGACCGTCGTGGAAACGAGTAAATTTCCAGCCGCGCCGTATCGCGACGGCTTTCGATGCCGCGCATCGGAAGCATCGCCGTGGAAATACCCGTCTTTCCGCGATATTAATGTTCCCATTACAGCACGACAAAGGGTCCAATTTCGGCCGGAGACAATGCCGGGACCTTTCCGCTCGCTTCAAAAGATACGAAGATCACGGCGTACGTAGATGCGACCTTCTTTCCCGGCACACGTGATCGGCTTACCCTCTCGCGCGCGCGCTTCGCAAAGAATCCTCGATACACGCCGCATGAAACGAACCGAGAGACACGCGTTGTGGCGGATCCGTTGAAACGGAACAGATTTCCGCGAAACGCGGAAGGCACGACAAGGGTATTTCCGTGGAAAGGTAAATTTCCGTCGGTGCGATAAAGGAACTGCGGAGCTCTCGATATCTCGGACGAAGCGAAAAGTCGCGCGTGTACGCACGGGGTCGAGTGCGTGCGTTCGCAGGCTCGTATTAAGGATCCGCGACCGCGAACCGTCGCGCATAATAAACGCGGCGGCGAGGTGTGCGTGAAACGCGCGTGTGCGAAATTCCGTAGGCCGTCTCACACGTACGGGCGCGTGAACGCGCGGGAACGCGCGTGGTGGTGCGGCAACGTGTGCGAGCGGAACGCCGCTGCCGTTGGTGGTTGCTGCTTGCTCGCCGCTGCGAGGAAGACCGGGCATGTTTGCCGACAACAAATAAACGAAAATAAAGTGGCCCGAGTAGCTACTCCGGAGCCCCGGCAGAGAGATCGGCTTCAATTTATACAACTCAGGGTTCGGACTTAATCTGGGAGACAGATTTACACCCACGGACGAGGACGGCACGGACGAACGAGCCGAGGGGACGGGGGCGGGAGAAGGATGCAAAGGACGAAGAAGAGAGGTCGAAGAGGAGGCGAAGAAGAAGAAGACGAAGAAGAAGAAGAGGAAGAAGAGGAGGAGGAGGAGGAACGGGTCGAGCGAAGCCGAAGAAGGAGGCGGTGGCCGCGAGGAAGGCGCGCGGCGGGCGGAGAGGGCGACAGAATGGAAGAGCGACAGAAGAAAGAGGATACACCGGTGTTTACTCGAGAATTCACTCCCCCGTTCGACTTTTTCCACCGGGCTGACGGGGAATCGAATAGAATCGAATCAGCCGACGGACAATGAAGACTAATTACCGTTGATATCGTTGTGTACGTACGGGGAACGTGCTAGGTCGAAAAAGTCTGGGAAAAAGGACGAGGCAGGGAGGTTGGCCGATGCGCGAGGAAGAAAAAGAAAGTGTGCTTCTACCGGCAGCCACCACTTCGTGGAACCGATAACTCTTCCGTCTGGAGCGCGGCGAACCTTCCGCCCGGTGAAAAATGACTCATCCATCCCCCGTAATTAATTATTCGAATCGCGGCCCGGTTTATGCAACCTGTTTAATACCGCGCTCGAAACTTTCGTTGTCCTTAATAAATCTCGCGCGAGGACGTCGGGGATCGCGGCTCTACGCGGCTCGCTCGCCGATACTTAAGGATATTTAAGCCGAGTCGTTGCCTTAATATCGTTGCATCGGTAAAACCATTGTTTCGGCCCGATATCGATCTTCCTGTAAATTCGAACGACATGCACGCTTAATCTTATGCCGGCCGAATGACAACCGCGCTCAATCTTGCCTCCGAACGAGTCCGAGGCGCATCCGCCGCATCCTCGCTGCACCGATGCACCGGTGCGATCGTGGCCAGTGCACGCCGACGGACCTTCGAACCCGTTACCATCCCGTCCACCCGTAGACCATCCTCGCGACGTCGCCCGACGTATTCCGCTACGTTGTCCACCGTCGCTCGACGTTGTCTCCGCGTTTGTTTATACGCCCTGACCCAGTGGAAACTCCCCATCGCCGAGTTGCATATTAATAAAAGTTTCTGCAAATTAGTTTAGTTTCGCTCGCGGAATTTAGCTTACCGGCACGCGGACTATGTTACTCGCTTCTCCTCGGTCCACCCCTGCATCCCGTAATTCCGACTGCGGCCGAAATTTCGCGTCGTGCCAAATGAACCGAGATTAAGAGGCGCCACGGTAACCAACTTATCCCCGACGCTCTCCTCGAATGCCGCGGTTCGCACGGTCCGCAAAACGAATCGCGCGACTCGAAGCGGTTTTTCTAGCGTCGAACTGGCAAAATCGGAGATTTTCGAGCGCGACCATCGGTCGATCCGCGAATATACGCTCGTACGACTGGTCGCGGTGACCAAGAAAACGCGGATAGAAACGGTACAAGCGGAACAACGGCTGCAGGGCAAGGAGGAACAGCTAGTGGATCGTGTTCGCACTTCCTAGCCCGGAGGAGAACTTGTAACCGTATATCAAACCGAGTTCTGTCTCTTCCGCGCCACGGGCCCGCTACTGATTCTACCTTCTGCAAACTCCCTAAGTTACGCGGGTACTTACGCGCACCCTCCGAGCTTCGTCCTTCCGTATGAATACAAATGTACCCTGTCCTCGCGGTCAAATGTGTCTCTGGCTTTCTATGCATACCCCATTGGTCGTAAATGCATATTCAAATCGGCTGAATTGGATCGCGTTTAAAGACGAACAGCTTCCAGCGGTGTATCGGCCGTGCTTCCTCGGCACCGATCCCGAGCGGAAATTCGCCGCGACGACAGCTCGCCCTTCCCGTAGCTTTTTCCTAAACTGTTGCGTATTACGCGCCAATCCCGACGTTATTAAATTAGCAGACGCGAGTACGCGAGTCGAAACGCGGACCCGAGGGTTGTAAGAAGCGCATTCCGGCGAGCCATAATTCGAGGAGAAAACCGTTTCCACACCGGTAGTAGGGTCTCGTATATCCCGGGACGAATCATGGACGGTCATGGACGGCGAGCATGGCGCGACAAAACCTCGAAGCCGAGATAATGTGATTAATAGTACTAAACGCTCCTCCCCGACCCTGTCCCCGTCCGCCATGGAACAGGTCGGCAAGAAACGTCTCTATTCCGCAGCGCGGCCACTGTCACCGCGTCGTTCGGGCACAAGAGGACCGGCCGGTTCGTTCTTTAGAAAACGGTTCCCTCCGGCCGTCGAACGCAGCCACTCTTAATCGAAGCCGACGTGGTCAGCGTTTTACGCCAACGGTTTCTTCGTATTCGTCTCGCGGCCGGTCCGCCGCCCCGCGGTGAGATTGCCGCGCTCCGAGAGACGATAAATGCGATCTCTTCCAGAGAATTCGTCAAGAAAGGAACGGAACGGACGCAGCGAGGCCGGGTCCGAGCGGAAATGGCGTCGTTAGTTTTTCCGCTGGTCGCGCGAGATGAAAACCGCTTTCCGCGCTGGCACCCGACTCGAGGGATCTTCGATGACCGCGATCGGTCACGCGCTTTTCTTCCAACCGCAGCTTCTCCGTCAATCCGATCGCCTCGTTTATTCCACGCGAGGTTATAACGCGACGTAACGCGAATTCCCCGGGCAAAGTCGCTCGCCGCGGATTGATCCTCGAAAAGAGAAGCGAGCGCGGCGAGGAAAACCGACGACGGAGAAGAGGAATCGCAGGTGCGCGGAGGATCTGGATGCAGCTCGCGACGCTAATGCCGGAGATTGCACCCCGGAGGAAAGACAGAGGGAAGAAGAGGCCAGGCCCTTTGCCTACCCAGCCGGTTTCTTGATTTCCCTATCCCCGCTTTTCATATTTCGCTACGTAAACTAGACAGTGCTAGGTGTACTAACGAGGGCCTCCGCCGCGCACTCCCGCGTTGCCTCGCTACCACGTCAGGCCGCGCAATTTCAATGCTCGCATAAACCGAAGAGACGCTTCGAGTACGTCAGCAGCGAGTACTCGGATGCAGCCTGCAGCCGCTGCTCGTCGCGATCAGAAGAAGCGTCGAGTGAGCTGCCGGGATGAACAGAGCTGGGATGACGACGTGGAAAGCGAGCGTAAACTCGAACTCGCGAAACAATCGCGCGGAGGAAAAATCGGCGATCGTTCGATAAACCCGGTCCCACCGCGACGCGGACAAACTTCTAGAGGGAACGACGAGTCTTTCCGAGGTGTCCGAGGTAGAACGTCTCTTGGTTCTACTTGTCGAATCCACAGGTGAGTCGCGTTCCTCGCCGGGGTGAGTCTCGGAGGAGACGGCGCGGCGAAGAAAAGAGCGAGAAACCGCGTCTGGCCGGTGGCACGCGTGTCAACCCGCGGTGGTTGGGTTCGCGACGCGTACAAAGCGTACACACGCTCGGCGCAAATAGAATATTTCCCTACGCGAGCGGGAGCAGCAACGAGGGTGAGGTGGCGCGCAAGCGGAGAAGCGGAGGGCGCAAAGGCGGAAAAGGAAGGCGACGCGAGAGCGTGTACGCTTGGACGGGACGTGGAAACTCGACGGGGGGCAGCGTGGTCGAACCGAGTCGGCGGTGGTGTACCCGGCTCGAAACGGCGCGGATGTACGCTGCCGCGTACAGCTGGAGAAGCGGCATAAAATAATAACAAGAACAAGGCGCGCGGCGAGCAGCCATCGAGCACGAGGATGCGCGCCGATGCGCATTTAACACGCCGTTGACTCGCCTCCGACCCGGCCTCCGCCGCTAAATTATTCCGACGTACCAACGAAAGGAACGTCCGCGACTCTTTGAGGAGGCCGCGCGCGATCGCGCCACCGGCGCGTAAATTAATAAAACGCGCTATGCCCGTGCGTCGTCGCCGCGCGTCAAATTAACCCCTTGGCGTGCGCGCGGGGCGGTCGCGTGATTTCTTTTCCGCCTGACGCATAGCAATTTGTACGCCCTGTCCCTCCCCGCGCGTCCTCGCGCGCCCCTTCCGCTCGGCCGTAGGTAAATCATTCACCGGCGTTGTTTCCAGCCGGACTCGCGCGTTCGAGTATCCGTTTCACCGCTCTTCGAGGCGAGCTACTCGTCGTTGCTCGCGTATCCGAGGAAGGAGATTCCGAGAGGTGGACACTCGCGCGGAAGCTAGTGGAAAGTCGCGGAGTTGCGCGATAAAAATCCCGGTCACGATCGCCGGAAAGTTTCAGCGCGTATCTCGCGGAGAAAAAAATAACGGGAGGGAACGAAGTGGTGGCATCTAATGAACTTTTAGCCAGCTTAGAAACTCAGCAAAGTCTGCCTCGGTCGCGATCTCGCCGCGCGAGCCACTCTTCGTTTCCGCTCTGTTCTCGGCCGCCGCGAATAACGCTTCACGGCGGAAGCCTCGAGCAGCGGATGTCACTTTCCTCGCTCCCGCGATTCCTCTCGCGCCGGGCAAACTTCAGACGCAAGATGTTTTCGCGCCGAGAACTCCCGTTCGCCCTTCCTGTCGCTCGTGGAAAACCCTCTCTCACTCTCTCTCTCTCTCTCTCTCTCTCACGTCGACGCGCCTTTTGTACTCGGGATTGGGGCGGATGCAGCGTTTTTTCAGCGCGGCACTTTCCGCGTTTCCTCCGAGGAGTCGCGCCGGAGGAGGGACGAAACGAGCGGGCGCGCGTATCGCGCGGAATTAAAATCGCGAAAGGCGGTCGAACGTCGAACGGGATCGCGAATGAAGGAATAAAACCGGGAGGGAACTCGTTCGGTGAAAGTTCCGGACAAAACGCTTCCGGTTTTTCTTACCGTCCCAACTTTCCAACGGCACTTTCGCGACAATTTCGAGAGCCGATAAGCGAGGGAACGGGCGCGATCTCCGTGCCGCTCCGGCGAAAGAATCGCAACGAAATTCGAGAAGAAACGTCTTAAGGAAACGAGGAAGCGGTCGAGGGCAGACACCGTCCTGGGAATAAAATAGTAGCCCAGGGCGGAACGCGATGAAACGGCGAGAGGAAAAGAGGAGAAAAGGGAGAAAAAGACAGAGAGAGAGGTGGAGGGCGCGGGGAATCGATGGAACGTTTCGGTACGAAATGACGAACAGACGGAAAGGGGGAACGGCTTGAGAATAAGATAGTAAGCGGCGTAGTAAGAGTAATCGAACCATTCCCGCGTAAGAGGGATCGGTAACGCGGACGAGATAAAGGCGGAGTGCTATATCTATCCGGCGAACGAGAGCGAGGAAAGCGGGAAAGCGAGAGGTTGGAAGGATGGGTTACGTAGTGATTGCAGCTAGAATCGGAAGTGACCCGGATAAAAAAAGAGGAGAGAATGGGTGACTAATAGCTACGGGTCCGGCGGTGTTCGGTGACCGACACGGACCGCTCTTTGCTTTCTTTCCGCGTTTCTTGCTCCGCCTTTCCCACCGTTTCTCTCTTCGGCCTCGCCTATTTCCCTCCTTTTCCACTTATTTTCCTTATTTTCCTTTCGTCCCGGGGAAACTCGTTGTTCCCTGGGTTAGGTTTTAAACGGACGACGATCCGCCCCCGTTCGTGTCCGCACGCGCGCACCGGGAATCGTTCGGGCGACGAGCGAGCCCGATCGAATCTACCACGAGCGGAGATTTTCCATCGAAACGACCGGTATCGCGGGAATGCCAAGTTTACGCGGTAATCCCTCGCTTAAGGAGAGGTTACTCCGGCGTTGCTATCGGTAATAAAGACGCCAGACGCATTTGTTATTCCCTTATACTCTATGAACGCATTTATTACCGTCCGCGTCTCGCGGCCAATTTACCGCGTCAATTATTACCGGATATAATACGAGAACTCGCGTAAATATCCCGGTTTAACGAGCCGACTTACGACCGTTTCTTCTGCTATCGGTTCACCGACGCATTCTTCGAAGAATCATCCTACGCGCCCGTGAAACCGGCAATGACTTCGTCACGTTCCGTCCTTGCAGACGAGACAATTACGAGCCCGATAGTCGCGATTACTCTCGCGGACGGTTAATTCGCTGCTCGGCGAACAAAAGATCGCATCGTCTTCGTTTTCGTCCTCGTCGTCGCCGCACCGGCGGCAGCAACAGCAGCAGCAGCAGCAACAACAGCAGCAGCCGCCTCTGGAGGAGCGCGGACGTTGTTGCGACGAGACAAGCTCGACGGGGACGAAAACAAGCCGGTTAATGAAGCGTACAGTACCCAGACGCATGCTCGGTGCGGCTGGAGCATCTTTTGCAGCCGAGCAGTGCACCTGTCGTCGATGCAACGCCGCCAGAAGCATCCGGAACACCTTCCGCGATAACGTTCGCGATCGTGCCAACGGCTCCGGTCCCTTGGCTCGCGTCCTCGGCTACGCGTGTAGAGGAAGCTTCTCGGAAGGAGCGTACAACATCGGCCAGCAGAGGAGATTAATAGTCCCTCGACTAGCGGGAGTAAGAGAGAGGGAGAGAGAGTGTCGGCTCGAGAGGAGAACTTCCGACGCCAGGATGCGCTCGACACGTTCGAGCCGCGCGGCCTGTATCGCCGATGATTGAACGATTCGATGGCAAATGGTTAATCGCGACGGAAACATCGCCGGGTGTCTTACGTCGTATTCTTCTCCCCGAGAGAAGATCTTCATCCCGACGCGCGTCCATCGATCTCGGACAAATCTTCGTTTTTCCGATTCCTCCAGTTCTTCTCGTCCTACGCTCTCCTACGGCGACGCGATCGCGAGGGAATTACAGAGGGAGTCGCTCGTTTCCGCGCGCGTTTTCTCGAACGAAGAGAAAAATGGGCTACCTAATTCGAACAGCGTAATCCGGCCGGAATTCCGTGCGGCCGCTTATAAGATCAGCGATACGCGACGGAACGTTGGAGGATAATCCGTGGAGCAGAAGGCAAACGGGATCGCGTGCATTTGGCGTTTCGCGCAATGGCCATTAGGCGACTTTAAACGTCGCGGGAAAGTGCATACGCGAGGATAATACGCGGGTAATGACATTGTACGCGCGCACGCGGAGGAACGGGCAGCTCGCTGGACACTTTCTTTTTCTCCCTTTCCGCTCGTTGTAATTCGATGTTAGGCGCTGCACACCGACGACCGGGCGCGTTTCACCGTGGATGTAAACTCGCTCGGACAAGCGACGGAAGAGGGAATATTAGGCCGACGCGTTGCTCGGCCAGCCAAAGCTCTCCCCCTGACAAACGCGGACACCGGTTCTGCTTCGGAATTCCAGTTTCACCGGCGTGTATCCGAACGCGTTATCATAAGTAGGGAACGCGTGTATAAATTATACGCGGAAAACGCGGACGGTGTATCGTTGAACGGTCCAACGAGCACCGTCCAGATGAAAGGATACTTTGATCGAGTGCTCGTCGATCAAGATCGTATCCAAATTCGAAATTTCAATTCCACTTTTCTTCCGTTATTCCCGTCCGGCTCGAAACGCTTGTCGCGGATTTCTGCTTTACGAGTGCAATTGTCGATGGTAATCCCACGTGATAAACAGGTTCCGTGCGTTCGACAATAAACAACGCTTGCATCGCATCGACATTTTTATCCGCGACTCCTTTACAATTGCCGTGTATTAATGTCCAACAGCGTGACTTACTTTTGCTCCGCTTTCGCTTCGCGTTTTCTTCTTCTCTCTCTCTCTCCCTTTCGAGCACCGTGTTCAGCTACGTATTCAAATTCTGCGCTTATCTCGCGGGCGAATAAAATAAGCAAATAATTTATTAGCTACGTACGGATTACGCCTCGGCGGGTGTAACGAGGAAATCGCGCGGCAGGATTTTCCAACGAGTTTTCGCGCCAACTATGGATCGTAAAGAAGCGACGATATCATCTGCGTAGCACGCACGGATTATCGAAGCTTGCGATACCGCGTCGCGTACTTTCCCCGCGTTCCTCCGACCTTTCGTCTCCGTCGTTCACCCTTCTACTCGGCGTAATTGAAACTTTTTTCCGTGTCCCTTTCGCCCGTACGTTCCCCGTGCTTTCGCTGCCGTGTTTCGCAGGATGTCGTGCAGCGGCGTCGCGCGAGGTCGCGGGCGAGAAACGCGGAACGCGCACGCGACCGCGAGCGAGGATAAGTGAATTAAGAACGACAACTAGCCACGCGTGTATCGCGCCTGTTCTCGTAAACGTTGCAACGAATCGGCGCGTAGTCGAGCTCGGAGACGCGAATTCTCGCGATCTTTCTCCGATCGGCGGAACCGGAATAAATTTCGCAGGAACGGTCGACGAGGAAACGGTCGCGACCGCGGTGTGCCACTAACCTACCATTTCGAAGAACTCACGTGCGGCTCGGTGTAAAATTTCGATAACGATAGCGAGGCGTTTTAAAGAGGAGATTACCCGCGCGGGGAAATAAAACGGTCGAATTCTGCGGCGAGTAGATGGCTCGGTGAGTTAACGCGGCCGCTAATAACATCCCCCGAGCGTGGCCTTTATAGGGCGCTATGTACACGTTCAGCCAAGAGACGTTGGAACTCACACGTCGCCGTTCGCGCGCAATTCCGATCGCTCGAGGAGATAGGACGCCGGTTCGGAAGGCGTCGCGGCCAAGTAGCCGGGGCACGATCGGACGATGCAGCACGTTAATAAAGCACGCGCTCGCCGAAAGACCGTAATCGCGTTATGCAAAAAACCCGGCGAGATGCCGGCGCGATAAGCGACCACTGTGTGTAACGAAAAGTAGGCGAAAGCATGAAGGCGAAAGCCGGAAAGCCGGAGAAAAAGGTGAAACGAGGGGCAGCACTCGCCCGGTGCTTAACCTTACGACACCGCGTCACGCTACCCCCTAGCCGAGCCCTCTCTTCCGTCCTAACTTTCCACCCGCACGGAATCCAGCGATATCCACGGCCACCGTTTTCCAACTTTCGCCCTCGCGTTCGAATCGCGCGCGACTGATTCCAAGCCCGTTTCCAACGCCGCGAGGCCGTCTCGCGCGGTTCCTCGCCGGCCTCCTTGATCGACCACCGTCGACGGAGGAAACGATAGTGGAATTGGTCCCGATGAAACGGAGAAAAAAGGACGGAAGAAACGGGAGAAAGGGAAGAGAATACGAGAGAAAAAGGGCAGAAACGATATGGGAAGAATGTCGAATCGCAGGCACTCTCAGGATCCGTGCAATTAAGTATTTTGACGTAAGGGATTCCAGCGGGAAACGGGCTGCCGGAATCGTGCCAATTAAAACGGAATTCGTTCGGAGCAGGCCGCGTATATATCGAAGAGAGGGGGAGAGAGAGAGCGGAGAGGCGTGCATCACTACCGAGCGGCCGCGAGCCGATGCATCTCGCCGGTAATTAATTTCTCCGCTATCGCGATCACTGACACGCAACCAGCTCGAATTATTCGAAGAAGTCCCGGCGGAGTGATAACGAACGTCGAACCGAGGGACGATTTTCGGCCAGGGATACGCGCCGCGACGTCCCAGCGCGAGGACAGCCCCGCGAGAATATTTCGCGCGCTCGAGAATTCCTCGGACCAGTTCGACCGATAATCCGCTCGGTCGCGTACTAGGCGTCGCGACGGTGTAAAGAGCTAACGAAAAGGCAAGCTGTCGCCGGCACGACGTACTACCACCCGCCGTGAAATCGTAGCGAGGCGCATTTGTTGCCCTCCGAGCGTGTCGAGAGCTCGTAGATCGCTCGACCGAGCTTCTGCCACTTCCAATTCCAACGGGATCTATGTATATATATATATAGAGCGAGCGTAAGAACGGCTCGTTTAACGTATGGCGGACTATCTGCACGGGCGAGCTCGCTAAATCGCGATCCTCGGCGCGTTAGCCGCGTGGTTGCCCGGTGCGTAAAACCGGCGGCAAATATCCGGCTAAGCGATAGAAACGAGAAGGCCGTGAGATAGGCCATTGACGGCGGCTATGCAGCGCGGGTAATCGCTAATTAATTATCCGATTCCTGTTTTACGGAGCTACTCGGGCGTGGACGCGATCGACTCGATCCTGTTCGCTCGCAACCATCGGTCCGATATTTCTTCGCGTACCGATAACGTCCTATCCGCCAGCGGATATACGTAACCGAACGGAAAATAAGGCTTCGCGACGACGTCGCGACGAAGCGGAATCGACGTTGGATCGCGGATCTAACCGCGTTCGATCCTCCAATCTCCGCGTGCTTTTGTTCGACTCGGCCGAGTCGATGAACCCTCCGCGAGCAGAGAGGAGAAGAAGTTAAACGACAGGAAGGCAAATAACGCTTTTAGATACTGTTGCGAGCCACAGGTTGCGCAAACAAGGCTGCCCCGGCAGCCAACGAGTACGCCTTGATTTGTTAATTTACTGGCTGTTCGTTTACACTCCGGGGCATAGGAGGAATCTATTCGAGGATGACGAATCGCGATCGGTCACGAATGCCTTCGATCGGTTCGCTTAGCGAGTAATTAACCGAGGAGGAAGACAAAAGAAGAGTCTCGTTCTACTAGCTCGCTAACTGGGCAGCCTTGAAGCACTTATGGAATTCCTCGAGTTACGCCGAGCCGAGGCCGATGCCTGTTCGACACGGTCGTTTCCGTGCTCGACGGAATTTCCGCGGTAACGCGTGATCCACGGAAACGGCCGCGATGCCGACGGAATTTTTACCATCGCGCGCGATTGCACGCGCGTGCCGCCAAGGCGACGCGAAACTCGCGCCGCGACGGAATTTTAATACGGACCAACCGACTCCAGGAGATAGTTGCGGCCTATCTTCTCGACTCGGGTTAATTAGCTTCGGTTTTCAAGTACGATAAGTCTCCGAGAGCTGTTCCAGCCACTGCAGTTCCAACAGAGTTGCACCGTTGCAGTTAACGCGCCAGGTTGCGGAGTTTCGCCGATACAGGATAGGTTTACGCTGGTTGTTCGATCGTTTCGAGCGGCTAGTTTCGTTTCGCAACCGTGAAAGAGGACGTTTGACGGGTTACGCGAACCGATTTTCCCTGTCGACGAGCGCCCTCGCCATCTTGGCGGGTGGTTCCGTGGAGTATGGCCCCGTGGAACGGGTCCGAACGAGAGGCAGCAACGAGGCGATAAATCGGATATTTAACACGTGATGCGAGATGTTATCGGGCTGGTGGAAACGCGACCGCGGCGAGCCAACATTATCTCGTAAACGTGCACGAGTCACGGATCCCGTGTGGATAGCGGGCGCGCGGCAAAAAACCATCGTCCAAGTTTATCGGTAAGCAGAATCGGCATCGACTCGCGTTAATTTCGCGTTCAGCTGGCTAACCCCTTTTCGCGTGCGATACGACGATTAATACCGGCGGTTACCATTCGTTGCGAGCGTAACGCGAGCTGACTAACAGCGACGCACCTTGAAATTAATACCCCTCGGACTTCCACGTACCGCGCCGAATCTAAGAAACTAACTAGATTTATTTCAGCGAGATCGCCGGCCGAGATTCCGCTGGAATGCGCGCGCGGCTGACCGTCGCGGAACGACGATTCGACCGGACTCTCGCGGTGATTTCGATAATCGTTTCGCGTGCCGCGAGGTGTTAACCGATATATTTCTCGACCCCGGTGCACGGCCGAGACGGGGTCGAGACAACCGGACCAGTTCCTCCCTCCGCTCCGGCCTTTTTTTCACCGCCTCGCCGGTCGCCGCGGAGGTTCCAGGCGGATCGTAACGACCCGAGGATTCCGTGGTGGCCTGCCAGGGGGATGGGCGACGGGCCGAGGGTTATACCTTTAATTAGCGGCTCGGCTGAACTTTTTGGCGGATAGATAAGAATATATTTACTGCGTTCTCCGACCCGTGCTCCGAAGAGCCGCCTCGCGAACCAAGGAAGCCAGCCGAACCACCGCTCTTCGACTTCGGCCTCGCCAGTATCTTATCCTGTACGCCGGGGCCCCGGTGCTTCGCTAGAGATACGGTCGAAAGCCGGATAGCGATGGATACGAGCCGCTCTCGAGATCGAATTAGGTTAACGGCCACCAGCCGCATTTCTTTCCGCCGGATTCCTGTATAACACGCGGAGCGAACCACCGTCGAAACGAGCCTCGCGTTCGTAATTCCCGAGATATCGTCGTGCCTAGGTCGTTGTCTGGGAAATTGAACCGGGAGACCGATGATGGTTCTCAGGGCACGGATAACAGCGGAGGCTCGCCGAATTGCTTAAAAAACGCGCGGAACAACCAAACTCGAGTCGCGAGAGCCGGATACGTTATCCGCGCCGCGGCTAATTGATAACGCTGTCGAGATTAGCTTTGCTCGAGCCAATTTAGGTAGTCAGATGCGCAGATTAAGGGCGAGGTGCAAAAGAAATCGCCCGCTTCCACGTCGCGACGGTGCAAATTTACTGCCGCTTGGCATGAAAGCCGATCTCTCTCCTCCTCTGATCGTCTTTCCTCGTGCCGAGCCCTTTCCTTCCCTCTCTCTCTCTCTCTCTTTCTCTTCACCCTGCCCATCCGCCACCCTCTGTCTCGTCCACCCTCGCCTATCTTCTTTCCCGTCGTTTTCTCTCCTTTTAATCTCCCTGTCCGCGCGTATCGAGCAGGAAACCGAAGGCTAGAATTAACGCCAAGTACAAGGGTGCAACCAACGCGTCCCTGTGTCTTCCCCTTCTCTTTGCTCTCATCCACGCGCACTCGTCCTTTCGCGGCGGGCCAAGCAGACACTCTCCACCCCCGATGGCAATTTCGTTCTTTCTCTCCCCCGTTTCGACATCGCGAGGACAAACGAGGCGTTTCGCCGATCGACCGCGCGATTCGCGCTCGGGAAGGACTCGATAACGAGGGCGAAACGCGCGAAAGAAGGAAGAGAAAACGGAAGAATGGAAGAGGGCGAGAGAGAGACGAGATCGATTTCCAATCGGTACGGGCAGGTTATTAACCACCGTGGAGTGGCACTCGCGTAGATCAAGGGGAAAACGAGATATAAACATCGAAGGAGATAAATGCCACTCCGGAGGAAGGGCCATCTCGATCTTGGACGCGTGAAAAGCGAGCGAACGCGCGCGAAATTCTTCGATCGCGACCCGGTTTTCCAAGCCAACGCGCGAACCACCTTCCTCGTTCATCCTCTTTACGATCATCGAACTCGACTTATCGGCAGACACGGATTTTATTTGAGAAAGGAATCACGTGCGCTCTTCCAAACGAATCCGTAACGCGCGGTAATCTCTCTCTCGCCCGTCTTTACGACCGACGCGTCCGTTCGATGATGAAACAACCGCGTTGATAACCGTCGAATCTCAGCGGTCGTCGAACGATCGGCCGAGAGACTTCGCAGACGCGTGGATCACGCGCGTCGCGGCCGGTCCCGCGGGAATCCGCGGATAATCAACGGCGGAAAGCGTCGTTCGCGTTTTCTTGCCAACAACGCCAAGGCTGGGCCGCGAATCGTAAATCGCGTCGGGACCGACGTAGATAATGCCCGGTCGGTGCGCGCCGCGGAACCAGTTCCACCGCGCGAAAGCTTGCTCGGCCCGATCTCCGCTCGGTTCTCCGCTCTGTTCTCCGGCGATCCCCGATTCCTCACGTGTACGCCGAGTGCCGCGGTGCCCCGGGCAGTTTCTTCTCGTATCGACGTCGCAGACACATAAATACCCGCGGCTTCTGTTATACGGTCGCCCCCGACGAGCCTGCCTCTCTCCTTCTGGCCTGTACCGGCCGGCTCGAAAACGGGCTCGAACCGGCAGGTTAAGCGAGCCGCGCAAAAACTTATCGATTTTATGTCTCAATATGCGAGAGGAGCGCGCAACACGCTGCGAAATCACGATCCGCCGTGTCCCTTCTTTGACGAGCTGCAAAAAGAGATCGATGGAGCCGCGTGAAAACAGCGCGACCGAGACGAAAGAAGCCGGGCTCGGGTAAAAAGCAGACGCGTCTGCGACCAAGACCGACCGGGACTCCAACGAGCTACGATCCAACACGGAGAACGCTATTAAAGCTTCTTACACTGATAAGCGCCGTGGAACGTGACTAATTGATAATTGAGCGGCAACCGCACAGCCGGATCGTCTGTCAGCGTCGCGGCGTCCGCGCAGCTTTTGACACCGATCGACCGGCAATTTCCATGTTTCGTCGCGTCCCCCGACAACCGCGATCTCCTCCATTCCCGGCACGTCTCGATCGTAGACGACGTCTCTCCACCGACGCCGGCACCCCGACCGTTTCCATCGAGCTTCGTTCTCGATCCCTTCGATTCGGTCCTGCCACTTCCGGGACACCGTGCGCGCAAACTCCCGGTCCGAGCGAACTCGACGTGGCCCTCGATCCTTATCGCGGCCGTTGCCAGCGTAGATCCCTTTAATTGGAAGCTCCTACCGCGCTACTTTCGACCGTCTCCGTGAAATCCCCTTTCGGTTCTTGCCAGGCCGCGCCTGCCAGCCACCAGAAAACTCGTGTCTCGTTCTCGACGCTCGCTGCGTCCGCTCCGGGCCTCGCGTAATTGATTCGCGTGCTTGGCGCCAAGTATCCGACCAACTTATCGCCGCTTCATTTTCCTCCTTTCATCGGCCGCACCTGGACGACGATCATTTATACCGAGGCGACGAAAAACTTTCCTCCAGACGCGGAGCGTGACGAGCGCTCGTCGGGAATTATTTCCGCCGCGCTTCTCTCCGCGTATCGACCCGAGAAACTCGCGACGAGACGGAGAATCTGCCGGAGAGGCTACCGACGAATTTGTAACACACCCTGCGTTCCCCGACTCGTTGTTCGTTAATGGATACCGTGGTTTCGCGTTAGCAAGCTTCACCGTGACTCCCGACTCGTTTCGTGACCTCGAGCGAACACGAACCTCGTCTTCGACAACGGGGTTATCTCGACGCAACGCACGCGAAACGACCTCTAATTCGTACGATCCGTTCCTCGATAGGCCCAACACCGTGTTCTCCGGTCCCGGTTCGGCCCGATCACCGGTTACCGTGACGATGACGACGACGACGTCGACGACGATCGTGTCTAGGACGCGCACTCGGGTCGGCATCGAGTGGCGTGCCGGTGTAGTCCGAGGTTCTCGTGAAATCGTTCGTTAAACTCTCCGGAGTAACCACTCGAGGATCGAACACGAAGGTGAACGTGGATCGGGGCAACGCGCCGGTAGCCAGGCATGCAAATGCGAAGCTTCGTTCCGTTACGAATCAATGCGATCGCTTAATTAGCGAAGAGCCCGATTCCTCCTCGCATTCTCCCTTCGTTCCGCGCGCCTCTTAACCCGGCCGAGGGCCCCTTCCGTCTCGCGTTTTCCGTCTTCACCCTTCCTCGCTGCTCTTCCGATAGCAATCCGACCCTCGAGTACTACTCTCACCGGAGGGGTCAGACGGTTCCGAACCTTTTAAACCTCCATTTCGCCGGCAATCCGGATATTACCGGGCTCCAGCGTCTCAAAAGACCCCTGTCCAGCCCGATGTTTCTCGAGATCCACCGTCGCGGTACCATCCGAACACGCGTCGTTCCGTTCGACGCGTTCTCCGCTCGAGATAACGTGCGCGACGTCTTCGCGTCAGCATTGAGACCGTGTTCCAAGTATCGATATCAACGTCGAAACGAATTTCGGAATGATTCCTCGTGGAGGCAGAGATCGACGCGTATTCGTATCGCTATCGCGACCTTTGACCCATCTCATTCGCAGAGCCCGTGTTTCGTCTTCCGCTCTACTAACTTCCCTCCCAGAGCGGAGTCCCGGCAGTGCATTACGGAAACGCGTACGAGGGCGCTCGGCTGGAGGCGGCTGGAACGAGGCGGCGAGCTCCCCAAAGCGAGCGCGAGGTGTCGTAGGATCAAGGAGTCGGTTGATCGCGCCTCGGAGGAACGAGGGGGTGGACGAGACCCCCGGCTGGCTGGCAGCGAGGCACCACGAGGATAAGTCGCGGATCGGAGTGATAAACGACTGCGGCGTTATTAATTGCGGCCTCCATTAACTGATGAGCCCTCCATCTCGCCTCTCTTTCTCCGTTTCCCATCGGCTCTCCGCGCGTTGCCTTCGTCCCACCACGGCTAAGCGCAGCCTCCTTCCTAGCGGTCTCTTCTTCTTCTTCTTCTTCTTTCACCTCCTCCTCCTGTTGGTTGGCCGCTTCTCATTCTCGCGCGAGGCCGCGCTAGAGAGGGTCCTCGCGAGGCCGAGTCAAAGGAGCCTGGGCGCTGTTGCGTGCCGCAAATGATCCACGATGGCGGGGCAAGGGGCACGGAGAAGCCGCGATGCTTTGCAAATGAGCCAGGGGCAGCTCCCCAATTTTTACCGGGCTACTAATGAATCGCCTTCGCGTCCTTCGCCCGGGCACCCCGCGCTCTCGCGAGCGATTCTCTCGCGCCGGTCGTTATCTTCGTTAGGATAAGCCAGCAGACGCGAACTCCGCCGGGCGATAACGCGAGTATTCGCGTCTCTCCTCGCGTTGCCATGCTATTCCATTGCGTTCGTCGACCACCGCTTATTTTCGTCCGTTTTTCCGGGATACGAGCGATCTCCTTTGAGCAAGTCGCTCACCTCGCCTCGCCTCGCCTCGCGCAAGCACGACGGAAGCACGCGTTTGTAGCACCCGGCCGGTTTCTCGGTGTAATTACTTTTCGCGAAGTTACGCTTTCACAGCGGAGGGCGGTTCTAATTTTAAATTGTCATCGCCTTTAAGCGCGCCGTCGCCATAATAAACGCATTTATTTGCTACTCGGCCCCGCCTTTATGCGCCTCCGCCGGGCGGACCTACTTTTCCAAACGGACTGAATATAAAGAACCTCTTTACTCTGACGCGGCGTGCACACGCTTGCAACGAGGGTATCGGAGGAGAGAACGGCGTGCAAGAGAAGTAAGAAAAGGCGGAGAGGCGGGTCCGTGGACAGACGGTCCTCGCGTATTCTAATTACGTTAACCGCGTCGTGGCGCGCGTCACGCCGAGGAGTTTAATAAGCGGCTCACGGTCAACGCTCGCGGTTCGCGCGACAAATTCTTCCGCGAGCGGAGCCGCGTCGGCTCGTACCTTCCGCGGGATTATTCCGCAAATGATCCGCAGCTGGCGCGTTTCGTCGTCCCGTTGCAAATGAGAACCGGCTTGTCTTTTATACGATTCTTCTAATTGATTGCCCGGCTACTCGCGAGCAAGAATGCTCATTGTCGTGCTCGCTGCCGTCGCGCCTTTACGAGCGAACAAATCGTAGGAACGTAATCTAGGATGCTATTTGCGGCTTAGATCGTTATGCAGAACAGGATACCTCCGGCGGGGAAACAATTCTAGCCTCTCGTACCATCGAGAATCCGATATTCCGGCTTCCTGCCGCCGCGACGAACGTCCGAGCGCGGAAATAAATCGCGGAAACGGCCCTCGCTTCGAACGGTTTCTATAAACATCGGATAATCGGCCGATGCGCCGGATAAATACGTCGCGCGTACGCTCCAAGATACGACGCGTGTATCCGCGTCTCGCGAAGGGATACGTTTACGGGTATTATCGTCTTGGAAAAAGTTGGCGCGATATCGCGGCTAACTCCGCCGCCTCTTGCCGATCGCTCAACGTCGTCTTGATTTATTCACCTGTCGCTTCCACCGCCGAAATACGCGGCTCGTTTTAAATCGAGCATCCGAATCACCGATATAATTAATGCAAGAGCATCAGCGGCTCCCGACAACGCCGAACCGGGACACGAATAAAACGTATCGATCAAAGAGGATCTAAGCTGTTTCGTAGACCCTGTCGGCCGATTACGCTCTCGATATTTCCGCTCTGGAATCGCGATTCGACCGTGCTCGGAGTGGGTAAAAAATATCGATACGAACGGTGAAAGACTGGCAGAAGGAACGAAGAGGAGGAGACGGTTGCGAGGGGCGAGATGGGAGAAGAGCGGAGAAAGGCCTGGCGATGAAAAAGAGCAACGAAGAAAGCAGGAAAACAAAGAGCAATCATAACGATGGTAATCTCTGCGGTTGACGTATAATTACCTTCGTCAAGGCGCCTAGGAAAATAACCAATTTCAGAAGTGTTTATTGCAGCCTGTAGCCTCCTTCGTTGTTCGGCCCGTTAATGAGACGAAGCGGAGAGAAGGAGGACGAGGAGAGGTGAGCGAGGGCGGCGGGAGAGGAAGGAAGAAAGAACGCGGCCAGCCGGTATTACTTTTTAATTTTAATTGTACTTATCTGCCAGCCAGTCTCGGCGAAAGCAGCTAAGGTGGAAAATAAAGGGAGGAAATTGCCGGTTCGTCATCCCGGTTGAATTATCCGCATCGTTTCCAAGAATGCGTCGGCCGATTGCCAAGATTCCTAGTAACGCCGCGACTGGAAATCGGCTTCTTCGATTCTAGGCTAAGTTCCGCCTCTCCGATTATTCATCTCGACTGATCGATTTATTTATCTTTCCGGTTTTTCTTCTCCTCTTTTTTCTTCCCCTNGTAACGCCGCGACTGGAAATCGGCTTCTTCGATTCTAGGCTAAGTTCCGCCTCTCCGATTATTCATCTCGGCTGATCGATTTATTTATCTTTCCGGTTTTTCTTCACCTCTTTTTTCTTCCCCTCCGTTTTTCTCTCGTCTCTTTCGCGTTCGATGCATCGACTTTCGAACTGTACCCGGAGAACGGGATTTTTCCCCGGCGAATGAAATAGCTTTCGAATCGAATCTGACTACTCGCGTGATGAACTGCGCTTATTACACCGCGGGATGCGCTTTACTATATCGGACAGATTTAGTTCGATCGACGCGTCGGCTGTCGCTGTAAATATTAAATGTCGCGCTCGTAAATCTCATTTGCCCTAAAACGTATCAGTGGGATATTATTCCGTGGCGAATCATAACGCGCGATTGCAGATTTATATCAATCAGGACACCGGGTCCCCGATTAAAATTCACGGGAAAAATCTCGCCCGCACTTTTATCGGGAATATCCGTATAAATCCGAAACGTAATCCCTTAGGATTTTGGCATCGAACCCTTCCCAAGCATTTTAATATTTCATCCGAAATTCAAAATCGATAGACGCCGCCCGCTCGCTTTCGGCCCGCCGCCGCCGCGTCGCGGGTTTATTTAAACGACGGATTCCTCGAGGAGAATCGTCGCGACGCGGTGCGCGCCAGCAACGGAATCGAAAAGTCGGATCGTCGCGGAAACTTCCGAGCGGAATCCCGAGGAAATTTACGAAAGAATCGCTTAGTACGGAAATTCATTTTCCACGGATTTGCTTGATTTCCTAAGCGCAGCAATCGCGGCGGATGTTCCCGCGAACCGAGGTCAATTCTCTTTCTCGTGGTACACGTTCGAGCTGCGACTCACGTAAAACGCAGCTCGCGTCTTATTTGCTCGCAATCCCGTCGTGCGATCACGTTCGCGCGATTTAAAAGTTCCCCTTTCGCGTTCCGAGTCGCGAACCTGAAGGGAAACCCGCTCCGGTGTATCGTCGAATCGCTATAAACCTCGACATCGACGTCCGTGCGACGATCGATGCTGTCTGATCGTTGAAACCGGAACGGAAAAGAACGTCTCGCGATGGAAGAGAGGAGAGAGAGAGAAAGAGAGAGGGAGATCGAGGAATTATTCGCGTGGAGGGTTTCTTCGCGACTCGAAGCCGGCTTTTTCCCTTCTCGATCAGGCGCGTTCTTTCGCGATCCAGGCCCTCGAATTGGACGCGTGAAATTCGGCGAATTCGCGATCGAGAACCATTATCGACGAGCGATAATAAGCTAGATATGAAACTCGATAATGCGTTCCGGACGCGTCACTCGTCCGGCTTGTCTCCGGTAATTCGATATAACGATCCATCGGGACGACCAACCAGTTATCGTCGTTTTAAACGCGCGCGTACGCGATTAAGGAAATCAGCGATGCTAGGTGAAAATAATTCGGCGAGATCGCGAGCGAGAGGACGCCGCGGCGGCGGCTCGGTTTCACGGCGATCCTGTGCGAAGGGATAAGGCAGAGGAGGAAATAAAAAGAGGCAAGCGCGAGTACCGAGAATCCAACACCGGTTGGCCGCCACGGGCAGGAACAGAGGATCCAGCGGTGGCAGGAGATCGAGTGTGAAACATCGACCCATCTTTCCTGGCCTTCTTGCGCGCGTTACGATGCTCGACCTATCGTGCCTCCTAGTCCGATGAATCCTATCTTGGATAACGGAGAATGCCTCGGTTACCGCGGAGACTCGGCTTAACCCGGAGATTACCGCTACCATGCGATAGATAAACCAAATACTCCACCGCGAGCGAGTGTCTTTCCAAAGCAATCCAGTTTCCGAATTCCCGTCACAGGACAATCCTCTCTTTCGTAATCGAGCAGTCTCCGGTATGGCTCGTTTGGAAAAATGGTTCGGAGCCTAGTATGAGGGGGTGAGGCCAGGTTGATATAAAAATAGATCCCCGGCGAGCAACGAGCGTTCCAACCGCTATCTGACTATTAAATTGGCAACACTGGGAAAAAATTTTACTTTTAAGTTGACAACACTAGAAAAAAAAAATTGTTCTCAAGTTGGCAATACTGGAAAAAAAATTTCTTTTTTTTAAAGAAAAGTCACGTCACGACGCTACCACGCCGAAAACTTTAACCCGCTTCGCCGGCCTGATAATGGACCGATCGCCGTCATGAATCTTTCTTTATGGTCCCGAAACTTCTCGAGCCCGATATATAACGCCCACGTATTCGTAGGTAGGGCGAGCTTCGGTGTGGGTGCGGGCCAACACAGCTTGATCCGCGCTCACACGTACACGCGTAGAGAGCCCGATAGGGGATACGGAGATACGCGAGATAACGTACACACCGACCTCTCTCTCTCTCTCCTCTCTTTCTCTCTCTCGTATACCTACCGGCCCGCGCGATGTAGGCCACGCGCATTCGCGGCTCGCGCGTCTTTGCCAAACGCTACGAGGACCATCGAGACTATCGCCTCGACGAGGTTTACGCGCTCGTTAACTCGCCGCGATCGATCGACTCCAGCTCCGAGGAGAATCCGCTCTGAAAATCTGCGGGGGGCTAATAACAAACGCGCGGATACTCGCGGAGATTCCACGATGCCTATTCCGGTTATCCGGCAGTCGTTTCATAAGGAAACGTTCGCGAAGCGGAGACGCGTGGAACGATAATTCGATAAGCGGTTATTTATCGGTAATTCGGGGGTTGCCTGAATATCAGCCGCCGAGGCGTCGTGGCGACCTCGGGGAGGAGAGAGGCGCGAGGGTCGGAGCGCGGAGGCTCGTAGCCAGAGAAATCGAGAAATGTGGGACGAGGGGTGCCATTAATTTGGCAGCCGTTGTTCGACTCGCCCACTGGACCTTTCGTCTCTCCCTCTGCGGAGATCTTAGCCTACGTCCGAATTCCTCGGCTAACGTTCGAACTGCACATGCCGTAATATAAGTCCCCTTCCCCCCTCGTATCGTTCCACCTTCGCCGCCCCCCTGCTTTTCCCTCCCGCCGCCGGCGCACGTTGCCATTCCTGTTCCTCCGCTCTTTATTGCTTCTATCAACGTGCTCCGGTTGATTTATACATCTATATGTTCCGTTCCGCTCTGTTCCGCAAAGAGAGCGGAGAAGGGCTGCGAGCCAGCGAGCGTGTATCTACTCGCCGCGAGTAGCTCGCACGGGGTGGAAATAAGTTTCGATTTCAACCGCTACCGGTTCAAGCTTCCGATCACCGTTTCGGGTGTTTCTCTAAGAATCGTGGAACAAATCTCGCTGATAACGAAGAACCGACGTTGTATACGTATCAGAGGAAAGTTTCCGCGAGGCGTATCACAGACGGCGATCCCGGGCGGGCGGGCTCGCGTGGAAAGAAAGCATCGGGAACAAGGTTGCAAACAGTTTAAGCGGCTAATCGCCGGTATATCGAAGCGGTTCGGACTTTGTTCACGGAACGGAAGATCGAGCAAGCGACAAGAAGCCAAGCTCGATCGACCGTGCGCTTGGCCACTTATTTTTTCCCCTGTTCGGTTGCCGGCGCGGCCGATTCGGCGGGCCCCGGCGTCTCGCGTGGCTTCGCGTGCTAATCCCTTAAGCGCGATCCTCGTGTAAACCCGAAGAGCTTCGGGATCGGATCGGTGCCAAGGCAAATACGAGTTGTTAAATACGCCGTGCACCACGTGGGGCGATAACAACCTACTACTCATGTTCGATACGCGTTCCGTGCCACGGGGAGCTCGAATGCCGCGTACGTAGCGCGAATAACTTGCCCCACGCTCGACCGCCTGCGTCCTCCTTCCTCTCCAACCACCCGGCAACTCCCTTTTCTCCGTCACCGTATCCGCGTTCCACGCACGCTTCTATCTCGCGAGTTTCAGCGAACCGCGCCGTACCAAGGGTGCTCGAGCGTCGGCTACGATCCGAGTAGCATCGATACTCGGAATTTCCAAACCCGTCGAACCCCCTCCTTCTAGAAGAACGTCTCCGTGGTGGTTTCCGAAAAAAATGATCGGAAGATAGAGAGGAATGGACGCAGCTGCGCGAAATGGTCGTAACGCGAAGCGTAACAAACCGACGTCTCAGGTGCCGAGACCTTGTGCGTCTAATTTCCGCCGCAAACGAGACACGGCGCCACCCCGTTATACCCGATTACGGCACGCACTTCCGACGCCCGGCTAACCCCGACGAGACGCGCGTCGACGGTAGCTCCGAGTACGCGCGAATCGATGCTTCCGCACAATTTTCTCCCCCTCGGCCCCACGGACAGCCCAATATCTCTCCGTCCGGTTGATAGGGCGTAATTAGTAGGCAGGATGAACGCGTTCCGCGGCGCCATGAATTACTCCGCGGCGGAAAGTTAACGAGTAGGAAAATTAAAATACGCGGTAGCCGGCGACCGCGGTTTACCAGCCGCATCGACGATATTATCGGCCCTTAACGCACGTTATACGACGCTCGTTCGGTTTAACAGCGGTGAACTCGCCGCTCGGGCATAGATCCGGACGCGCGTGTGCGATCGGATTGCCGAGAGGGATCAAAGATTCCGCTGGAAGCGGTTCGATCGCCGGCGATCGTTAATTATTGATCGAACAGCAGCGGAATAAGGGAACCCGCGAGGCCGGCGATGCGTCTTCTTGAATTGTACAAAGTATCGCACCGACCGCACTTGTTGCTCCGCGCGCGTCCTCCGAGCGTCCTGCCGGCGTCCTGCGAGCGTCCTACGAGCGTTCTGCGAGCGCAGTTCTCTCTCTCTATCCTCCTCTCTCTCGTAACGATGTCACGCGTCCGCCGGCGAACCAACGACGATACGAGACGCCGGGAGATCGCGAATCGATACGCAATTATCGTTCCCGGCCCCGTTACCCCGTTGTCGTCCGATCCCCGGCGTAATAACGATAAATCCGCGGACGGGCCGTCGTAAAGAGCCGCGACGCGGCCAATAAACCGTAGGTAACACGAGATTTTGGTATATAGGGTAGACGCGTCTAATATATAAGATTGAATGCCGGCGACAATTAATTACGCTCGCCGCACGGAGACCGATTTCTGCCCCCGTCGTATTTCCTTAATTCACGAGCCCCGTCGAAAATATTATTTTTCTCGGGGCGAGGGGCCCGCGAAGAGGGGGTGGGACCGCGGCGGGTCTCGTCCGATCTCGCATGAGCATAAAGCACGGACGATGCGCGCGTCCGAATTCCTCGAAAGGGTACGGTGTGCGTGCTACGTCATACGAGACCTGCCTTCGGGAACGCGGTATGATATGTTTAATAGCAGGATCACCGGCCCGGCCTGTCCGGCCGCTTCTCCTTTTCTCTCATTCTCACTCTCGGTTTTACCTGCCTCCGCCGCCCCGTTCCGCGCGGTTATTAATGGCAGCGTCGTCGAGCGGTCACCACCCAGCGTAAGAACCGGAGATGGCACCGATACTATTTCATACTTTATTTATTTACACGCAACCCGACGCACGGGATCGCCGGATAGCGCTCCACCGACGCGAATTTATGAAGTGTGGCGCGGAAAGAGGAGCTTTCCGCTCCGCTCAGCCCCGAGCGTTTCCGTTCGCTCCAGCCGGTGAACCGGGTCTCGCCTAATCGCGCGATGATCGATAGAGACGAATGGCGCTCGCGGCCGCTTACCGCGAGGTTAATTCTCCTCGCCATGAGAATAGGAACGTACCTGCGATGAGAAAACTGTAACCTTCACGAGAGAGAGAATACGCTCTAGAGTTAAGCAGTCTGACACTCACCTGAAACAGAAAAAGGGAAACGCTCGATTAGAATACCTCAACGCCGGCAAGCGTAATTATTCGCGACGCGGGATTTAATTAAGAGACCAAAGATTCCAAGCAACGCGGGCAGAAAAGTATCGAATTTATCGGCCACTCGATTCCGCCAGGACGCAGAGGAACTCGCCTCGCCGTTAATTCGTGCACCCGGTTAATATCGGCGTCGCGTCGCCAGAAAGCGATCGAACTGTCCGGAGATCCGCTCGTCGATAACGCCCGTACCTGCCGAATTAACGACGTGGACGTTTCCGATTTTAGCGTTTATCGCGGGAGCCCTCGATAATTACACGTTCGCGGGTAGCCGCGGGTAATTACGCGACCGAGTATCCGCGGAAAGGAGGAAGCTGCTCGCTGTAAACAACGTCGTTGACTCGGACGAGGCCGAAACGATCGTTCCTCCGAGATGTTTCGACGCGTCCGCGACATCTCGCCGCTGGAACCAGTTCCTTTTTTCGTTTATCGCCCGGTCGCGAAAGCGACTCGCGACGTCGGAGACGCGGGAATGCGAAAGTAATTAGCAGCGGCCATCGTAATATCCGCGTCTCTGCAATTACCCGGTGTACACGGCTCGCCGGTTATAGCCGAGCGTATTCAAGGTTTCCCGCAGAAACCCGCAAACTCGACGCTCTCGTGGCGTCCGCCGGCTAAGGGTGGAAATTGAGACTATCGGCCATTGCGCGCCGATCTTCGACGACGAGGTCGAATTAACGCAAAAGTCAAGCGATGCTTCCCTATCGACCCTACGAAACGATAGGACTAAGCTCGAGCTTAGTCGCCAGGATCTCTCGCGAGTCCGGGGAGAAATCGAAACGGCCGAGCGTGGAATTTCGGACAATTCGCCGATGCGGAAGCGCGAAAAGAGCACGAAGAGAGGAGAAACGGCGCGCGGGGATAATGGACGGTCGTTATAGCGGAAGGCGGGAGAGCGAGGAAAAGTTTAACGCGGCGAGATGGCATCGACGTTGGTCGAAATCGCTCTCGTCGCTTCTAACAGAATCGTTTCTAGTGGGTTGACACTGGAGAGGTTCCGAGTGGCGGGCGTCTGGGAAGCAGAAGCTTCTCGAAATTCCGGTGGGTCAGGCTGTGGATCAACGGAACTCGGAATCCGGTACATTAACCGACCACAAAGCGTACAGCCCCGCGCCGCGAATCGCTCGTAAACCGTGCAAACATCGTTCGCGACGCTTCCTTTCTGCACGAGCATCTAACTCCTCTTAACTGTCGCGCTTAAATGGCATTCTTTGCTTCCTCCTGGCAAACTCGAGCGCCACGAAACCGTAGCCCATTAACGAACCAGCTTTTCCACCGATATTTATTCTGTGTGCGTCAGACGGAAGGGAAAGCGCAGGGAAATCTTTTGTCGACGGCAAACTACGCTCTTCAAAGCGGTCCGATCGATAGCAGTGGAATGCTCTTTCTTCCACGGGGTAACGTACTTATCACAGGGTGCATTAAGCCACGGTACGTTCGGTTTAAATCCTTACACGGGACTCTCCCTCCCTTTCTCTCCCCCACCCCATTGTAACCGAACGTCTCGAATCGCGCGTGCGATGCAATCCCATCAAATTTCTCGGATAACGCGATAAAATATATATCCTCGCTCTGCAACGACCCACCTTTCCCTATTTACGTCCCGTTCGCTCGCCGCTCCGGCGGAGATCTAGCCGGGAAATCGGTAGGAAGGTAATTCGGAAAAATACACCGGCCAGATATTCCATTTCGTCCCGACGACCGTCGCGGTAATTTTACGTATCGCCGACCCACATCGTCGCCGTCGTAATCCGACGTCTATCTACCGTTCGAGATCTCGGAATGGCCCGATAATTGTCCGTTCGAGATCTTGCGAGATCGGAAGAACGGGTTGGCAACGAGGGGTAGCAGCGATCCCGGTGTCCTCGGAGACGTAAAAAACGGATTCGCGTGCAGTTAAGTGGCCGCTGCTCATTGGCCGCGGCGTTTTCTCTGACCGGAATCGCGGAGCAGCCAACGGTCCGGAGGCCCTAGAAAGCGCTGTGGTTGACGAACTTTTTAGAGGCACTTGCGCCCTCCTTTTAAAGCGGAAATCAAATCGGTAATGGGTCTATTCGAGGTGAAAGCACAGAAACGGAATGGCCGTTCTTGAAGCTGCAAGACGTGTCCTAGGTTGGTCGGAGGATCGGTACGAGCGGATCTGTAAATCTCGGCTGAGCGATGGAGACAGATAATCTCCGCTTCCGCGGAAGTTGCGCGGAGAATCGAGCGTACGATCCCGGTGGATATTAAACGGCGCGTAAGACGCGACTTTACGCTATCCAGGAGATTTCGCAGCGGCCGAAACGCGAGGAAACGCTAGGAGGAAAAGAGGAGAGGGAGCGGTAGGAATGGTGGGCACCGCGGAGCAAAGGGTATTTACATAAAAATTTCCTACGGGCCGCATTAGCATCCGAAGCCCGGGATAATACGATAAATCGTTCGAGTACGTGGATCGTGATCCGGCAGAGAAAGAGGGCGGAATATTCGACAAGGTCCGCGAGCAAAGAAAACAACCACGAGCGATCGGTTTCATTGCGATGCGGCCACGATGCGGTCGCAGTCATCTCAGCATCGAATATATACCTGCTGGAATTCCTCTACGGATCAGTAGCTTCGCGATAGGCAATACAGGTACCGGTTATGTCACGGTATGCTCGAATACCCCGCGGGTCGAATCGCTACAGCACACGTACGACCTCCGCGCCGACTGGGACACTCCGCGGAGACAAAACGAGGTGAGAGGGACGTACGCGACGTGGTAGCACCGAGTGCCAATAATATCTTCATGGCACGTCGTGTCGGGAAGATATACACAGGAACCGGGTACATCGAGGCTCTCGATAGGTAGTCCACTCCCTTGAGGGAGGTAGGTAGGTAGGTAGGTAGGTAGGTAGGTAGGTAGGTAGGTAGGTAGGTAGGTAGGTAGGTAGGTGTACGAGGGAAGACAGAGGCGGGAGCGGAAAGAAAGTAAAACGAGCTTTCTCGTCGGCACGAGGTGTCTCTCTTAACGATCCCTGGACCGACACCGGGCCGCTGTGTAGCCGGTTCGAGTACGAGAAAAATATTTCCGATCGGAATGAACGCGAGTCCGGTTGATATTCGAGCATGCTCGTCGAACACGGGACACTCGATGACCGATGAACGATCGTTATCGCGGACAGGTATCGGTACTCGCGTGTCCGTTACGCGAATTTCCTCGTGTCCCGCCGCGTAAGACGTCTCCTCGACGCGGGTGGATCCCTATCGACGAATCTACCGACCGATCGAGGGTACCTGCGAACCCTCTGGGCCCGAGCGGCTGGTAAAGCGCGATGATTTATAAGCGGCGTGGCGGAACGCCGCGAATAAATTTGCAGCGTCCCCGAACGCGGATAATTTCGACGCGCGACCGTGTAAACGTTATTACGCGCGGTCGAGGAAACGTTTGACTCGGCGGCGACGGCGACCGTAACGACGGCGGCGGCGTCGAATTCGCTTGGACCACGAGACGCGTGCGAACCGGGGAATTTGTAACGCGATTTCTGCTGATCTACGTAAATATTTAACCACGCGGATGAGCTCGCGACGCGGAACGCGAATAATTTATCTTTGAAAATTTTTGCTACCCCCGTAAACGTTTCCCAGCGTAAAATCCCTATCTCTCTCTCTCTCTTTCTCTCTTCCTCTCGTTGTTTAAGAAAGAAAAATATCGAGGAAGAAATAGCGGAGATCCTAGCGTATCCTCCGTCCAGCTGAAAAATGTGTTGGTCCGCGGGCGCGTACGGAACGCAACAACGTTCCGGGTATTAATCACCGCGACGAAGGGGGCCGAAAGGGGGCGAGGGAGGGGTTGCGAAGTCGACGTTAAAGCCGCTCGACAGAATTCCGACCGACTGAGGTCAGATACGTTGAACGCGACATGCCGCAAACATTTATATACAGGGGTGAACGCACACCAGCCCCCGTGTACGCAAGTGTGCCGAGACTATGGGGGTGAAACAGGGTGGAGTAAGTAGGGGTAGCGACATGGGAGAGAGAGAGAGTGAGCGGGAATACCACTTGCACCCTGCCACGGTGGTGGTCGTGTAATTATGTCGTGATTTATAATGATGGCGGCCAGTCGCCGGCGCGCAATTCATCTACTAAATGAAACGCCCGAACCTTGTCACGGCGAGTTCGTCACAGCGGCGAAGCCTCGACTTTTATACCTATAAATTACGCGTATCACCGTCGCCGGAGATCTCGCGTGAACACAAAAACGCCTAATCGTAGTTGAAATTCATCGGAGGATATCCCCGAACGCTTCCCGTCTCCAAACGAAATTTCCCTTTTCCCCGATCGGATTTACTCGTTTATCCGTTGATCCGTTTTTGTTCGAATTCCGTTCCGCACTCGATTTCGCGCCTTAGAAACGAATGGCTCGGAACGAACGATAATGAGGATCGATGAGGACGCATTTACCACCCTTGGTAACCACGCGGACCACACCGCGAGGGTTAACCGGAACACGGGGACGGGGGCGCGTTCACGCGCGAGAAATACCGTATCGCTGGATGAGCAAATAAAAATGACGCTCTTTATCAAATCGCGCGTTCCTCTTCAGCCGCAGCTGACCGTCGATCACACGCGGTGGCGCGATCCACCGGCGGACGCGAGCTCATCAATCCTCGGCCAGCCATGAGCGCGCTCGAAAATGTGCAAGCTTGAATTTTTCCAGGATGAATCATCTTTTTCCTCGGGTCACGGTGCCGGCAATAGCTGCCGTTTTACGTCACCCCTGCAAGTCGTTTAAGAGCGTCGGTTATACGACGACGACGTACTCTCCGCTTCCATTCCCCGTCAAGGCCGAGTCGACTGCTTACCGGGCCCCTCTTTCCAGCGATGGAAGAACCTCGNCTGCTTACCGGGCCCCTCTTTCCAGCGATGGAAGAACCTCGACTTCTGTTTAATTTCCATTCATAGCCCGGCGTCGTTCGCGCGTCCCAGTCAATCCCGCGGATCTCGCGACGCGATGTACCGCCAGCTTCCGACACCTTCCGGCGAAGGGTGGCCGGAAACGGGAAGTCAAAGGCGAACTCCGCCGCCTCGCGATCGCGAACAAGGTGTCTCGAAGTCAATAGCGATTGTAATCCGGTGTCGACGCGTAACGAACCCGCGTCTCGCCTCGATCGAATCGGAGAATACCGGGGTCGCGTTGCGCTTTGCAGCGGAAAGTTAGATCTATCCGCGAGGAGAGGCTGCGGATTCGAGGAATCGGAGATGAGTTTGGCCGATCGCGCTTCGACTGTCGCGACACGCGCAGACGAGGGCTGGGAATCGATGGCGAGCGGGGAAAGGGTTCGAGGATGAAACGAACCCTATCCGCATAGACGGAGTCGTCTAGGTATCGGTGCTCGCGAGTCTGACAACCGGCAGCCGATGGAACTACCGGTGCCGCAGAGTTGCTGCACCATGAGCTGTTCACCCAACTGCGTTGATTACGTTCCAAGACTCGGAGAGCGATATCCTTCTACCCGAAGGGACTTTGCGTCTCGTCTTATCCTTCCAAACATCCCCAAACCCTCTCGCCCCTTCGCCACCCTTCTTGCTCTTCCCCTTCCGCTGTCTATACGCTATCTATGGGCCGTCCTCGCCTAATCCTCGGTCTTCATCCTCGTTACGGAACGTTCGCCTGTAATTCCTTTTCTTTCCAGCAGCTTCTTCCTTCCAGTCTGCCGTAACGTCGAGTACTTCTCCCTGTCTCCTCTCTCCTCGACCAGTCACCGGATTCGCCGCCCATGGCCTCGTCGTTCAGACGTACCATGTTTTTTTAAGTAGGTGGGATAAGGTCGTTAATGAAATTCCCTTCTGACCGGGGCGAGCGGTCGGCTCGTCTCGGCTAGTAGTTCCTCCGTGTTTTTCATCGACTGCCTCTCGGGTGAAAGGGATCTCCTACGGGGTGGACGTAAGCGGGATCCGAGGGTTTTTCGTGGACGAACCAGAGAGAGAAGAGAGAGAGAGAGGCGGAAGGAACGACGACAGGTTCGAGAGGCAGCTGTCACGCCGCTCGAGATTGGCTGGCTTCTTTTCGCGATGACTCCGGTCTTCCGCTTTCTCTGGCCCTGTCCTTGACAAGGTAGCCGCGCAAATGATCCGGAACGAGCAAAACATTCGGGAACCTATTGCCCGCCGTTATTACGCTTATTAGACCCGGAAAGCCCGGACAATGAGAGAAAGCTCTCGGTAGAATTCGACGATGGTCACGGCCATTGTGCAAAGAGGCAGCCGGAGAGGGCGGGAGAGACTCCATTTGCCCGTTAATTGCACGCGAAGTTTATCGTGCTCCTTAATTAACGCGGTAAATCAACGCTGTCGAGTATATGATATTTCCTGTTTCCTCTGTTCCGAGATCGGACGGATTACCACTGTTCGGGTAGCAGGCGGACAGACACGCGTAACTGGAATCGCGGAGTTAATGAACGCGCAGCTATATTAAAAATATTCTAGCGCCGGCGGGGGAAAAAAATAACGGGGAAGATGAAATAGAAGAAAAAAATGAAGAGGAGGAGGCGACGGCGGCGGAGGCGGCGGAGGAGGAGGAGGAAGGATAGTCGACGCAGACTTTTTCGTAATTTAGTCGACGCTTTGTTCAATTGTACTCCATTGTTCCGCGTATTTGCCGTCGCGGAACGAAATGCATCGCGAACGGCGGGAGATTTTATTAAAAATGTCCGCTTTCATCGAGCCACGTGCCCACCCTTGTTTCAGCCGTACTCTACAAACACGTAGTTAATCGAGAAAAATCAGTGCGTAAACGAGGAGGTATGCGAGTGGCGCGTAGTGGCGGCGCGTCCCGGCGCGTCCCGGCGCGGCGGCGCAGGGCCGGCGTGGCCGGG
>NIJG01000007.1:144970-156349 GCA_002201625.1 Euglossa dilemma
TCGCGACACGCGCGTGCATCGTATGATTTGCATCGGCGCAGAGAATACACACGGTGTAATGGAGCACCGAGGCCGAGCAATTAAATTCCAATTTAATAAAGGCACCGGGGGAATGTCGACGCCACGGCGAAGTTTCATTTCAACGGGGCTGGAATCCTGAGCGTGCGACCGCGCGTCTGCCCCGGCATGGTATGCGTATATACACGTTCACCGGTTGCGTTTCCAGCAACCAGCGACGAATCAATCACTGTTCCCCTGCAAAGCGATCGCGATGTTGCTATTCGATGCTGCGCGACCAGCGGATAGTAGCCGAACCGTGGCGGGAAAAAAATTCCTTTGACCCGCCGTGCCAGAACTTGAGCGTACAACGCGAACGCGGATTCGATTCCAGCCGCGCGTACACCCCTCCTCTCTTATCGCCAGCGATCCCGCCGACCGATCCCGGATAAGTAAAAGGGAGTAACGAGATTCGCGTCGGCCGAAAACGGATGGATTTTTTTTCCCGATGCAACGCCGGCAAACTCTGGTCCTATACCTAGAGGATCGCGAGAATCCTCCGCGTGGTCTCTTGGTCCCTCAGCTCTATCGTCTCGAAAATATCCGTCCAAACACGACGCGGAACGGAGCGAGGAGCGTCGGGTACGGGTGAAAACGACGCGGGAGCGATTTGACGGATCGATCGGGCTAATCCGCGACAAGGAGCGACCGTGTAACGGGACGTGTAGTCGTTCGTGTCTACAACGGATCGGAGGATCTCGTGGAGCAGCATAGATAGAGGAGAGAAGAGCTCGAGGATACGTTTGCGGGGAGAACGGGATATAAAGGAACGATTCGGAAGCAATTCGGTAAGTACACGTCGATTTATGTCCGGGAATCGCCGATAGCTCACCTCCGCTATTTTCTCCTCCCCGTTATCCCTCCCCTCGCTTCCCACACTCCCAAGCCTGCTGCTCGCCGGTGGATCGTCGAGGGAGGACTGCTCCGTGAGATCCGCGAATGTTATTGTACGAGAACGCCGCTCGTTTCCAGGCTCTCCCCTTCATATTTTATACACCCGGTACATAACGCGCGGAAGAACGTCCCCGATGGTCTATCTTACGACGTTATTTGCCGAGTGGCTCGAATCGATGGGCCGTCCGCTGTCGATCCGTTTACTTCGCGCCACTTCGGCAGGGGATGCCAGGTCGCGAGGAAACTTCCTCTCGGACCCTTTTGTCTAGCCTGCGATCCCGCGAAACACCCGATCGAAGCGTCCGATCGAAACAACCGATCGAAACGTCCGATCGAAGCAGCCGGTTGGAAGATGACGAACGAGGGTGGTCCGGAGCGGTGGTCGTTTGGTCGAGGGAGGATGGCGCGCGCGGTGGAACCTTCGATTCCATTTACCATCGGAATCGTAAATATAGTTGGCCGGGGTAGTCGGGGTAGAAAAATCGCGTCGTCGAAGTGAAAAACGGTGGTGCTTGCGTCCGATTTATTAAGCCCGATCGCGTTATATCTTTTAGCCGCGAAAGAGAGGAGATCGCGGCCCACTTAATGCTATTACTCACGAGACAGCGATTTCGCTGCGACGACGATGATCGATATTCCTCTGGAGCGTGCCGTCGCCGCTCGAGCCGAGCGTTTTCGCGCGGACACGCCGCTCTCGTCCGAGAGTGACACGCGCGTCGGTCATCCCCGATTTTAACCTCCCTTTAATTATCGATTATTACGCTTTTTGACCCGTAATAGGCAGCAGCGCGCAGGCACGCGGATTATTCAGCCGAGTTGCAGCTGCTGAATAATCCAACCGGCCACTGATGGGCCAATGTTTTTCGTACCGCTATCCCTCATTTGCTTTATCTCTGATTCTGACTAAGACTAATGCGAGCGATTCGCCCGATCGTTTGTAACCCCCTCTGACCCTCGCGCTCTCGATCCGGCTAGCACTCATTTACCCCCGGGAGCCACCCTCGTCTCGAGTCTTTTGCCGGCTAACAGGCTGTCATTTATCCGCCACGAACCGATGTCTGCTTAGTACGAACAAGTTCGTGGAAACCTCGCTATCGTTCACCGTGAATCGTTGTAACGCGCCTTCCTCCAACCCCGCGTTTTCTTTTTTTTTTTCTTTCCTCTTCCCCTTTCTTTTCCTTATCTTTCGCGCAGGAAGATTAGTCGGTAGAAATGAAGGACAACCGAGCAAGATCGCGGTTAAATCGACAGACGTGCGAATTTACAGGACCCTCCAAGCGTCGAGCGGTTAACGCGAGATAATTCGAGGAGAATTTACCGCGAGAACTCGCGTTGCGATCGTTCTCGAATCGCGTCGGTATCAAACTCTCGTTTGCCGGAATTCGAAGAGAGAACCCGCGACGATCGGGATTTGCAGGAACGTTCGAGACACACTTCCGCGGATGGCTTTGCCGTCCTCGAACCATGTCGAATTCGCCGCTTCTCTCCCCGAAACAGCGACTTTTAACGGGCAAAACGGGGGAGACGGTTCAGCGAGCAAAAGTGGTTACGCTCCGATTCCTCCGTAATTCCGTTTTCCTTTTTCCAAATCTGTTCCCGACGCGTGACCACGGCCCCGTTGAATTATCGCCAGCCATCGTTCCAGTGATATTCGCTGCGCGAGAGATAGAAAGAGAGAGAGAGAGAGAGAGAATAAACGAGATAATTATTTCCATCGCGTTCCATCTGGTCGAATAACGTCGCGACGTTCGAGAATCTCGCGTGAATCGATATCGACGCGATGTTCCCGGTACCGGCAGTTCCACTTTTTCTCCGCCCCCTCGATCATTTTCTGTGAACGCGCCCCCGCCGCGTTTTCGTCCACAGATCCGCTCATCTTTCATCCCCCGTTCGCTTCTCTCCCTCGCGACGTCTCGCTTTTTTCTCACGGCCGACGTAACGTTCCTTCGTCATCGAGCCAAAAGGATCCCACGTCGGCCGGCACACACGCGATTCCCTGAGAAATTCGTCGGCTAATGAAATTAAATTCCAGCCAACCTGCCCCCCGGTCCCCATGCTTTCTCCGTCGCTGCCGGATCCAGGGACAGTTTATGCAACGTATTGAGTTGCCCCGCGCTCGGGTCCACCTCTCTGCCGCGAAAGTCCATGCAAAAAGTAATCCAAAATAATCCCCTTTCATTCGGACGGGTCCCTTATCGTGTCGCGAGTTCGAGGAAGAAAACGAGCCCGGCAGAGGGAGGAGAGTCGAGCCGGGGAAATAAAGAAGGGGAAAAGAAAAAAAGGAAGTCGACACCACGGTTGGTCCTCGCGCGCGGCTCGTGCAAATAATTGGAACGTGCTGAACCCCTCGACTTCCTCGCTACTCTTTTAATTTCGCTGCTGGCCTCCCTTAATTCGTCGCAGGTAGTTAGAGAAGACACTTCGGAGGATCGTCCCGATCCCACCCTCGACCCTTGCCCAACCCCTCTCGATCCAGACGTTTCCGTCTTTATCCTTGCATCGAATTAACGCCCGAGTGGAACGTGACGACGCCTGGTCGGACGATGCCTCTCAACCTCGGTTCCCGTCCCCGTGCAAACGCTCGGGAAAAACGCCGCGATCCGTCCAACTTTTGCAACTCGGATTAGAAAAACGATGACCCGCGGCTGATCGAATCGACGGGAAATAGCGTTACGCGAATCGCGGAAAATTCGCTTTGTAAAACGTGATCGCGGGACGCGCGATCGTAACACCCGTTCCCTCTGATAAACGAATCCAAGTCTCGACAGTTCCGATCATTCTCATTTTTTTCCGCCGCTCTCGCCGGATTTCGAGTTCATCGGAAACCGTGACTCGTGACCAAATGTCGCGTTGCGCGATTTTAAGTCGCGCGCGAGGAACTAACCACGAGACCGAAATAGGAAAAATAATGGAAAAAATAATAGAGAAGATAATAGGAAAAATAATAGGAAAATAGCGCGGAAACGAAGCGTGTCGATGTATAATATATCCGCGAGAGAATGTGTCCCGTTCGAGTGGCACTGGAAGAAAAATCTGTACCGGATGTGCTTCCTCGGCAATGCAAATTCGGAGACTGGCTTCAGGCTGTTTACGTCCGCGAGAAACGGTGCTCACGGTCGATTTTGCGGCTTTCTCGGCAGATCGGTCGCACATCGAGCATCGAGATGAAAAAAGGAAGGAAAGACGGAGGGAAAATTGATCAATCCCTAGGCAGGACTCGGCGGCGATATAAAAACGTTCGCGCCATAAATCATCGTTACCATAAAATACTTTTCTTGGATTACCGCCGCCCCATCGTGAGAGTGGACGGAGACGCGGCGAGCCTATCTTATCGAGGAGAGAGAGACCCTTGTCACCGTTCGATGGAAACGATGAAAGAAGATTTCAAGGCGGATTATCGGCGTCTGCTAAAAACGCGGCGTTCGGCGGGGCGTCGAAGATCGAGCGAGAGGAAAGAGAGGGACACCCGGTTGGCACGCAGAGTCCGTGGCACCTCGATTAATTGCCCCTTCCTTATACATTCATCTCGGGGGAAGCTCGATCCCTCTCCCGTTTCATTAGGATTATTATACGACGCGATAAGCTCTGATTACGGCAGTATCCAATCGGCTTCCATTTCAGGGCTAACGTTACAAGCGATAACAGATCGATTTCCGAGCGAGTTCGTTTGCCCGCGGGCATTTTCTTCGCATCTAATTAACCTGGCCGGCGCCGCGACACCGTTCGACGTCTCAGGACAACCGTGACGATCGCGCGCGTCGTCGATCACGGGTAACCCAGTTGGCGGGAGTTGGCGACGCGGTGCGCCGCGGCCTAATAACGCGTGCAACTCGGCAAGCCCGAAGGGTAAGCGTCGAGGTAGACGTACGAGAAGGGGACAAAGGGCGAGGCGGGTTGGAAGTCGATTCTGCGACGAGCACGCGTAATAGCTGGTCGGTTACGTTAGGCCTAGTTGCGAAATACGAAGCAAAGGGTCGGTCGGCGGGATTTAGGGTCGGCGCGAGGTTGCGGCCGCGGCGTACAGGCGCGTGCGAGACCCGGTGAATCTTTGATGGAGCGTAGGTCGAGGCGGCCAACCCTCGGCTATCCGGCCGGCTTTCCCCACGAGGAATCCCGGAGTGGCCGGCAACGGTTAGCGTCTGGCCACATCGGAAAGCTCGGCTAGTAACGGTTCCAGCAGTTAGCGAGAACGCTCTAACGAGCGCGTGTTTTTCCTCGACGCCGCGCACGGGCCACGCGTAAGTCTTCCGGGCAAACGTAGCCCTAGGACCTACTCGCCGGGATCTAATCTTCCATTCGATTATTCTCGCGTTATCCGGCACGGGCTGGACCACGCGTAGAGATGATCCACTTTACCAGGGAAAATCCGTGCCCGGATACTGGCCGAGGAACAGTCGAGTACGCGTTAATTCGAAATTAAAGCGATTGGCGAATCACGTCTCGCGCGATAAGACGGCCAAGTTTCAGACGACGGTGGAATCGTACCGGAAGAGAAATAGCGACCTCGTGGCGGAACGGCAGCGGAAGGTTAAAGGTGAACGTTTTGCCCAACTTTTTTTTCCCGCGGCGTAGCTGTGGTCACGCCGGTACCTAACTTTCACCCTCCTTCCCGATGCATATTCCGGCCGCGTGTGCGACTTTGTCCCACGATCTCGGCCGGCTCGCGTTTACCGAAACTTCCTCCGCGAGGTAAAGGGAAAAGGGGCGAGAGCTCGGCTCCGATACCGAGTCCAAGTTGATTTTTTTCCTTTCACGCGCGAACGTGTCGCCGCCGCTTACGCCGGCGCCATCGCGAGGGTCCCGGACTCGCGCGATCCAATCGGCCGTCCGCTTCCTCTGCAGAAGAAGCGTAGGTGCGACGCGTGGGTAGCGTTCCGTCGTTTCCTTCCTTCTTCTCTTCTGTCTCTTCCTCCTTCTCTCCCCTTGCGCTTTTTCCGTCTCCGTCGCTCCTTCTTTTTCCGCGGCTCGGCGTGTACGAGCCGGCAAAGGGAGAAAAAGCCTCTCCGCCGGGTCAAAACGGGCAATGCATTCGTTGCATCGTCGCAACGTAACGAGGCCATCTCGCCCCCGGCAGGTCGTTTCGCGCTCATCGAGGTCAGACGGAAGTAAGAAACGGACCGAGCCTACGAAGGAGGTTAAATCTCTTATCTGCCAGACAAAGCTCTCGCGCACCACGGTTTCCTTCTCTTTATTTTTCCTTATCCCCTTTTTACTCGCCTCTCTTCCCGTTTTCGCCTTTTTTCACCTTTTTTCCTACCCGCCAGTAGTAATCTATCCACGTTCCCGGCGGTCGGATGGCACGCGGATCTCGCTTCCTAAGACACGATCCCACGCAGAGGGCATGCGGCGTATTGCGACCAGGTTCGAGATGCAACAAACGAGCGTACAAAGTCGGGTAACGAGGATCCCGGCTCGACTTTTGCCCGCGGTTACACGCTGCCGCGATTTTCTCTGGAATCGCGATGGCCTCGAGTTTGCGAAATGCGGTAAGAATTCGGGCCGCGACGAGGCGCGTCGCGATCCCTGGAAAAGGGCACCCGAGGAAATTCGCGTGGAAATTCGAAGCGCTGCGTCGTCGAGAGGCTCTCCTCCCGTGTCTCTTGAGCCACTCTCGCGAAATTCGAACGCATAGTCGTTTGGACGCGACGCGACGCGACGGCCGGAGTTTTCGGGACCGTTTCGCGGCGCAAGCGCCACGCGGAATTCCTCGTTTTCGAGAGCGGCGCGTTCGATCGTCGGCTTTAACGCGGTTATGCGCCCTGCGTGTGTTTCCGTTTGTCAATTCTCTCTGCATAAACGTCGGCGGTCGTAAAAAGCTCGGGGAAAAAGCCCCGGGGAGAAAGCGATCGCGCGATAGCCGTTGATTCCGCTTTACACGAGTCAATATACGCGCTAAGCGTGCAAACACGCTCGTTACAAAAATTCGAGGAGAGGCGCCAGCCGCGGGATAGACGGCGGACGGTTAATTCGCTCGCGGATTAACGAATCATCGCGTATCATTGATACCGAAATACGATTTCCGCTCGACGCCCGTTCGAATCCAGGGAAATTACGCCGAATCGGCCGCGGGCGCGCTAAACGCTAACGAAGTACCGTGCAGTCGTGATTACCCGTCCATCGGCAAACTTTCCCTGTGAATTTTTCGAAGCCGCGCATACTACGCCAGTCTTTTCAATCGACCGATCGGAAAACGACCGCTTCCGATCGAACGCATCGCTGGTAGAGGAGATCTCGACGACCGCGAAGAGAAGAAAACGTCGTCACCGACGAGCGACCACGATAGGTCGGAAGGATTAAACTTCCAGCGAGGTTTAACGTCGTTTCCCGCGAAACGATGCGAGAAAGGAGCTCCGTGGGGCGGAAAGACGGAGAGAAGGAAGGATCAGGCGTCGCGAAAGCCGAAGGAAGAGGAAGAAAGAGGAAGAAAGAGGAAGATAGGTAGGAGGCGTAGGCAGGGTGCAATTAAACGGAGTGGACACCACCCACCGATAGCGCCTGGGATAACTTCCTTCGGCGAGTGATTAAATTTTAATCCACTTCTAATTAGATTTTTTGCCAAACCAAACGCGAGGGCAACCCGTCGCCTCTGTCCCCGAGGATGAGGCGAGCCGGAATCCTGTCCAGCCGCGCTAAAAGGATTTATTTTAATCGAAACTTTTTAACGAGGATCGGTTGTCCGATATTTTAATGTCGTTAACGCTAATTCATCCCGGCCGAGGGCAACAGGCTACCAAACATTTAGCCATCGCTGCGAATGAAAGAAACGCTCCCGCTCCCCGTTCAACGTTTCCGACCGATTCTCTGCCCCTTTGATCGTTAATACGCCAACTTCCTGTTTTCAATGGGACAAAGCGGAATCGTTCGTAGAAAGCGAGGCGAGGGAATCGATGAAAGGGAAATCTACTTTAAACGCAGCTTCCCTCGTATTTTCCCCTCTTCCGCCCCCCTCTGCCCTGTCTCTCTCTCTCTCGCCTTTCGCTCGCGTAAACTACCGAAACGTTAAATTCTTTCCACGATCCCGGGGCGCCTAAATACAGACATTATCCGACGGTAGCGCATTTCCAGCGGGCCGGTCGTTCGTTCCTCGGTCGCCGGAGTAAGTAAATCTCCAAACATCGTCGGAGACTAATAAAAGAGAGCGGCGGCGGAGGAAAGGGCGAGGAAAGGGAGAGGAAACGTCCATGGAACGCGACCATTTCCTCGATCAGCCTCAGGCGACGGAGCACGATAGAAACGGTCGGGTTCGCACAGCCCTGGGGGTCTGACGTGGACGAATCGATGGGCAAACAAACGACGGATTTGGCTGGTTTCCTTTGGCGGGTTGGGTAACGCAGAGCGCCGCCGGACCATCTCTATGCGCCCGGCCTCGGTGCTGTCCGTTCCTCGTGTCCATTCTACTTTGCATGCGCACATTCTGCCAAGCCCCATGGACCGTCGTCGTACGTTCGTTCCGCCGCTAGTTTCCAGCGAGCATCGATGATTCGAGCGTGTAGGCAGCGGAGCGCGCCAGGGCCCCTGGTCAGCAGTTACCGCAAAGTCAGTTCTATTCTAGCAGGGTCGACCTAGCCAATCCGGCCAGCCAGTCAGCTCGCCCGCTATTCGAACTAACCGTACCACCAAGGAAGCTTCTAATACCGTGTACCCTGCCCGCCAAACTCCTTCCACCCTTTCTAACTGGCTGCCAGTCCCTCTCATCCGCGTCGTACGGCCATTCTCTTAATTGAATTAGCCGGCCGGAATTAGCAATTTCAGATTAGCCTCGCGGTCTCTTCAACCTTTCACGGCGGAGCCTCGGCCACGGTCCAACGAGATCGTCCGCTAATAACCTAACTGCTATTAAAGATCGGCCTTTACGCTCTACGGACCAACGATCGCGAGGGACGCCGTCGAAAAATCGCCTCACAGGAGCAGCGCGGGCAAACGCTCGGGACAATCTGTTTGAAACTATCCCTTCGTCTCCTCCCATCTTCCCCGAGCTTCTTCTCGCCACGACTCCACTCTCTCGGCTATAAACTTTACGGTTTCGGTTAAACGCGCGTCGATGAAATATACGCGCGACCAAGACCAACGAACCGATGAAGGAAGAGAGAGAGAGAGAGAAAGGAGAAGAGGATTAAAGGAAATAAAAGCGCAGAGTCTATTCGATTTTCTCTCACGGATCCGAGCGCCGAGTTTCGCTCGCTCGGCGTAGACGGATCGAGCATGCTTATCCGTCGATTTTGATTTCCTTCGACGTCTCGCGTACTTACGTTCTCCCGGCTGTCGAGATTTTTTCCCCGAGCCGTCGTTAGGCGACGCGTTCCATCGACGTTTCGTTTACGCGTTGCCTATCGATCACGTCGCGCCGTCCGCGATTACTCGCGACACGAGCCGAGACCTTATCTCGATTGATCGATTTTAATTAATTACCCAGCGAGAAACAACTCGTCGGACCGGAGGCGCGTAATTTAGCCACAGGAACACGGGGTCCCGTGGCTGGATCCACGGAAAGGTAAAAGATCGATCTGTCTTAACCTTTCCATCAGCCGAATGATGGATGCCGGCATTTCCTCCGTCATTTTCTCCCCGGCGCGGCAAGATTTATGCACCGACCGACTACCAGCCGACGCGCGTACGCGTCTGTCGATATATGCAAATGTAACAGCCGCGTGCCTCCGCGGGCCTGTCGCGAGTCCAACGCGACAATCGGCGCGCGGAACGCGCGGAAAGACGCCGGCGGAAACAAGGAAATGCCGATAAAACGTGCCACGGGACAAAAGACGCGCCGTAACCTAGGCAAATGGAAAACTCACGCGATTCTGTACGTAAAGTTTCGCCGACTACGAACCGAGCTTAACACCGCGGTGACGACGAGTGTTCCCAGTCGATGGAAACAAGATCTAAGCTCGAAATCCGGTCGGGAGAGAATCGTTCGCTTCGTTTACGCGACGTGGAATTTGCATCCGTCGTCGGGGACGAGAAGGAAGGAACAGGAAGCCTCCGATGGCGCTAGAGCAGAAGAATCGCGAAAGGTTTGGTCGGTGTCGAATGATTGCAACACCCGAGACGATGACGGAAACGGGTGATAGTTCTCGCGAGTGGTCTTCGGATTGTTCGGGTGCAATGGACGGGTCGCGTCGTCGCGAGCTTCGGGTACTCGTTTTCCTCGACTGCTCGTCCCGAGCTACCGTGCAGGTACTCGTTATCCGATATTATTACCTACTAATACCCGAGGTTCGACTGCCGTCGCGCAGAGGGTACTTAGTAACTCTAGATCCGGCAAATCGGATCTAGCCTGACCCCACCCTCTGCTCTTCGCTTCCGTACGGGCTGCGCCCGCTACCATATTTATCTTCGCCTCGATCTTTCTCACGACCGAGGTCCCCGTTCGACGTGGATCGCATGCGATCCCGCCGTTCCCGCTCCTCTCGATCCAATCGAGAACCGCCAGCGGTTCCGAATCGCCTAACCTTCTCTAATGTCCCACCGTCGGAGCGAGATCGCGGTGCAGGAATTTTCGTGGGGAATTTTTCTCGCGCGGTTACCGGCGAGCGATCGAGATCGGTGGAAGCGAGCGATCGGCGACGGAAGCGCGGGTGAAAAATGTCAAGTGGATTATATTACCGGCATTAACAGACGCGCTTAGAAAACGAATACCGAATGAATTACACGGGGATGCGGTTATTCTCGGCTTGCAGGTGTACCGAAAGCGAGAAGACCGTGTTTTTTTCTCCGATGCCTGGCATCGCGATGTCTCATCTAATCGCCGGATCTTATAATACGCGACTACTTACAAGATACGGTAGAATGCATCTTACGTTACCACCGCACGTAGGAGCGCGTTATTCACGAAAATGGTAAATATTTCAAATAAACCCTGACTGCCTGCCGGACATATATCTTCCGGCTCTATCTCTGTTAGCCCCGTCGAGCAAGGTATATCATATTCACGCGTGCATGCATCATGGTTAGTGCGTCGTGCTTGTCGGGCATCAGCGTGCCGTATCCTTAACCCGCGCCACCGTGTATCCGCGGTTCGACTTCGCCCACCGCGATCGCCGGAGAAAAAGGAAACCACGGATAACCGGGAAATCCGCTCGCGACGAAGGGAAGCGTTTCGAGAAAGTTAAAAGGTGAACCGAAGGGTGGAAAAACGACGCGTCTTGACGCGAAACTAAAAGCCGGTGTATACGTGGCGGTGGATAACCGGGTCCGGTCACAGCCCCGTGAGAAACCGTAAAACGAACGTTATTGCCGGCGTCGTCACCGAATTTCGGATCGATCGGGCAGACTGTCGGCCCGGGGCCAATAACGCTAGCGTTGGCCAGCGATTTCGAGCGATCGCGCGAAATGATCGGACGTGGAAGAGACGGTGGCACGGTGGAAGAGACGGAAGGTAGAGGAGGGTCCTCCCGGTGGCCTCTGCGGCCACGTTTATCGTCCACGGCC
>NIJG01000007.1:156354-182085 GCA_002201625.1 Euglossa dilemma
CGTTTATCGTCCACGGCCGGCCACCGCCGCTGGTGGTCCATCTTTTCTTTTTTGCCCGCCGTCAGCCAGTCGCGACTCGCCTCTCCTCCCGGCTATCCGCCCTCCATAACCCCATGCTATTAAATCATATCAGGTTCAGCCGGCAATTATTTAGGTATTAGCACTCTTTCTCCCCGCGTCGCGTTCCCGTTTCATTCGGCCGCTTTGCCGCGTCGCCGCCTTTTTATTCCCTCCGCTCGGAGTTCCGTGTACCGCGTTATTCGGCATTAAACGAGATTCCGAGTCGGCTGGATAATTTGCATCTGGCGTCTGGTTCCGGGGGACGAGGACGGGCCGCGTCCCCGGGGCGGATTTAATCGTAGGCGAGGACGGTTTCCTTAAAAGCGTAACCCGAAAGGGTAGACACGGAAGGACGCGCCGCTGCGACCGGCTAAGCTAGTCGAACGCCGCACGTCGCGACGCGTCGCGTGACTCGACGGCTAGGCTCTCCGTAGGCGGTCGTGTGTCACTCGGAAAGTAAGGAGAGACTCGTCTGGTTTCTCGCGAGAGAAGGAACGCGTGCGCGTTAATGAGAGGACCGGCGTATAATGAATCGAGATCGATTTCTTGGTCACGAATCGGACTTACAAATCGCGCCGCGGCTACCTACCTGTTCGTTCGCCGAAAACCACTCGCGTATAATTTATCGGATTCCTCCTGTGCGTCTCCGTGGCTAACAAGCTATATCTATCACTCGGCAATAATTCAGCGGAAAGATCCCAGCCGGTATTTATTACCCGCGTCGTCGCAATAGAGGTACGGCCGCAGCGCGAGCCCCCTCTCGAGCCGAGCCGAAACAAGCTAAGCGCCTACTACCGTTTCTCCGCTCCGGAGAACGAAGACGGAGAAAGCGAGAGAGTCAAAAACTAGTCGCTCGATCGTCGGGCCCACGCAACCATCGCGTTACCGTTATTCCTACGAACCGGAGAATCCAACGCTTATATACGCGAGAGTGAGGAGAGTCGAGGGATCGAGCGTTGTAAATAATCATTTCCTGCCAGCTCCTGTTTACGCCCGTAGCCGGCCACGTCCGCGACGCATCCTCGCGTCCGCCTCGAGATTCCACGGAACGTTGCATAGAAGGTTGGACGGAAGGTTGTGCGCGGCCGAGGGTGGCGGCGGCGGCGAAAATGTCGGCGATAAAAATGTCCCGGTAAGGAATGGCCCCGATGGAGAAGAAACCAGACGAGCTCTCGCTGCATCGTCCGGCCTGGACGCGGTGTATCGTGGGTGTGCATCGTCTTCTCCTCGTTTATACCGGCGGACTTTACGGCGTAAGTAAGTGCGGCCTGACCGTTCGACCCCGGCCAACCTCTGCCTAACGCGGAGAACCAGCCGAGTGGCCCTTCGAGATCACCGGCTACCATAGGGCCCGGCACTTAACCTCGTTTACACGCAAATTCGAATAAAGCCGCGCGCTCGGTATGGCGCTGCCGGCCTTTATACGTCTGCCCCGTAACGGCCTAAGTGTCCGGGCGTGTAAAGGGTCCCAAACGCCACTACCACTTGCCCGTCAGCGGTTTTTTCATCCGTCCCGTATAGTCGCCTTTTATGACGCCTCGTTGCCCCGTGCACCTGTAAACCGCTAACGAACCAACCGGCAGACACGCATACGTGCGCGGCGTATCGACGATGCGTCCGGTAGATTTACTCGGTTCCTCCGATCCCACCGAATTTATACCTCGATTACGCCGGACACGACAGCGCGCGAAATGGAGCCTTGCCAACGCGATAAAAACCCGAACCGAATCGTTTCTCTCTTAGCGTCCCTCGCCTTTCCGTCTTTCCTCCTCTGCTGCGAACGCGCCCGAGCGCCGAGGCGGGCTTTGCTCCCGGACCGCGGGAAAAATAAAGCCAATACGACGATATTCGATTATCCTCTCGATATTCCGACGGATAACGAAACGAGCGTCGCTCGCGCGTCCTCGCCACTCTCCGTCCGCGTCGCTTTCTCCCCGAACCTTTCCTCGCTCCTCTCACCCGGCCGATCGGTAACGTCGGCGAGACCAATTGCAGCTCGTTACTTCGTACTTGGTCCATTTTCAGCCAGACGAGAAGATGACGCGTTGCCTTCTTACCCTTCGCCCATTCATCTTCCCGTTCTGCCCCCTTTTACGGTGTAATCTCCTCTCGCCGCGAAACGCCACGCGGCGCGAGCTACAGCACCGGATAAATTGATACCGACGCTAGACGGTTTGTTCGAAAGTATATGCAAATGCCGTGCCACGAAAGCGTTCCTCGATGTCCTTCTTCGGTCCCCCGAGTAAAATGCATCGCGGTAATTTAGCGCGTCTCTGATAGCTGGCCTCGATCCGCCAGGACTTCTCGCGAAACCGCTGCGAGCGTATCGCGACCGTGTTCCCGAGACTACCACTCGCAGATCCCTATCCGGTTCGCGAATTCGAGTTCGCGATCTCGCCGAATGAAGATGGCCGTTGCGACGCGGAAACTAGCGATGCTCCCGGAAACTTTCCAACGCGGCGAAATTATTCTTCCCGGGTATCTTGCCGATCGTCCGGAAAATATACTCTCGGCGGAAAGTGCACGGTCGACGGTCGACCGAGCGTATTACCTTATCGCGACAGATTCGCAACAATGGCGGGAAACAAAAACAGGCCGGATAATCGCGTTTCCCGTTTAACCAGCCCCGGCTCGGAATCATATTTCACGCGACTTCAATCCGGTAATCGATTATGCGATAAACGCGAGAAATTACCGCAGAAATTTTACGTGGTCATCGACGCGCCGGCTGGCCAGGGCTGGCGGTACAATCCGGCCGAGAAATTTGGAAAGCCGATTCCGCGTCGTAAAGCGCTTTTTTTCGTTTTATTCCGTCATAAAATTTCGCCGCGCGCAAAGGCGGAGGATATTTTATTTATATTCGAAAGTTTATCGACGGCCGCGCGCGCTCTCCCTCGCCGACCCGCTTCGTATTTAGCCTTATATTTCATTCACGCGGATATTTTCTTCGCCCGTTCTCGTTACGATAAATTCCCGCTCGGCGGCCCGTGTACCACTTACCCAAATGTCCAATAAATTCGAACGTATTAAATTAAATCGAATATACGCGTGACGCGGCGGCGCCTGATCGCGTTCGGGTAAATCGGCGTTTTTCCGCGTCCTGATATCGCGACGCCGATCTGAAAGCCCTCGGGATTGTTCCCCTTAGGAATCGTTAGCCCCGTCGCGTCGATCGGGACTAGTCGTTAGATTCGAGGGCCTGTATGAAGAATACGGGAAGATGTCCATCGACTGAAGCACCCTCTCCTAAATTCACGCTCCCTGTCCCCTAATGGTTTTCTTCCTCGAAAGGACGAGCACGTTCCAATTAAGTGTTGGCTCTTACGGATCTCGTCCATTCGTAAAACTAAACCACTTACCCCGGAAGACCGAGCGACTCTCCGGCTACGAGCCACGAAACTAAGTAGATTAAATCGCGTTAAACCGTCCGACGATATTTTCCAACGACTCGCGACGTGGGACCGCGAAGGACCGTCGATGCTGCGAGTTGCGATCCTGCTGGAAACTCGGGCCCTGTCCCAGTCGATTATCGAGACGCAAAGTACCTCCGTCTCGACGATACCGGAGCTCTCCGAGAGTAGAGATTACCGCGTGGTTGGAGAAATTTGTAGAATTTTTAGAAGGGAACGTAACTGCACAGCTACCATCTCTGACCGGCGCGTCGAGACGATGCTCGAGTCGAGATGGTTAATGCATTCGAAATTGGATAGAAGCGAGTTTTTCTTATTATCGTCCGGTAACGAGCGAACGTTGCAAAAAGTATCAATTTCGCACGGTTTATACGGTATAAATTCGATTAGAATGCATCTGATTGAAACATTATAAAAACGTTATGAAGCTATTTAAATAAAGTACACGCTCGTTCGTCTGGGAGGCAATTTTATAAGGAGCAGCTTAATACGATTCACGGTTGCGTCTCGCGCAACTACGGGGCGGTTAGCTTTAAAGCAGGCACGAGCATTAACGGAAAAAGAAAAAGGTAACTCGACTACCTAGAAATTCCTTCGATAAACTACGGAGGCGGCGTAAAGGAACGTTTACGAGTAGAGCCAGTGTGTTCGCCGAGGTGTAGCAGAGGTGTATAAGCGGGCGCGAGAGCGAGACGGAGAAAGATATTGCTTCGGACAAGCCAATTAGAGAAGGATGAGTTAGATGGCACGTCTTATATATCACTGAGTTTCACCGATGGCTCTCCTCTCTCGTCCGTTGTTACTCTGAAAACGGTAACCCGTCCGCTCTACATGCAAACACGCGACGAGTCGGCCTTCCAAGTGGGTCCGCTGCGAAATGACCGGCCCCGAGTTACGGGCCGAAGGGAATCGTTGCAAGAAATAATAAAACGTAGGCGAGACTCTAGCTAATAATTGGCCTCCGTCAATTTCTCCGTGGGCAGCTCCCTGTTAACTCCTCGGCTAATTACGAATGCGTGACCGAGTAACAGAGACGCGGTCGTAAAGCATGGAGGAAAACGAGGAAGGGTGACACTTGTTGGTAATTCCGTGATGAATCGATGTGCTCGAGGAGGAAAACGAACGCGAGCAGAGACGGTTGCTCGAGAAACGCGCGCGAGATTAAACGGAGCGGCGATATCGGGGAAAATTGAATAAAGTAAAAAATGCAACGGGAAAAATTTCGCTCGACACGGACCACCGGGGAGGATCCACTTACTCGCCTGCGGAACTCTGCGGAGACTCGAATTCGACGTAACATCTCTAAACGTACGGAATTACGTATAGACCGTCGCAGACTCTGCTCCGAGTCTACGCTCCGCGTGTTACGCTTCGGAATTCAGGACCCAAACCCCAGAGACTCTTGACGTTTGACCCCGAACTCTCGATCCCTAGACCGCTCAACTTCTACGAAACGAGGGTAATTTTCTCTCGTATCGTCGTAAATTTCAATCGATCGATAGACGAGTGTGTATCGTACTCGTCGTTTAACAAAACGGAGCAAGGATAATCGGTGAATATTAACTCTTACCGTTCGAGTGTCGATAGCGCGTGCCAGAATGAACGGCAAGGTCGGTCAGGCATCGAGGCACGACGTACGAGCTCGGCGAAGAATAACACTCGACTGAGACATGAAAACATCGAGACGAAAATTAACCTCGAGCCTACGCAGTCCTAGCCCGTGTTGTTTACTTTAGGATCTACAGGCCAAGCCTTTCGGCCGAGTATCCGGTGTTTGGCCCGACTTCCGTCCAGTCTCGCGTAATATCCTAGACAATGGAGAAGCTGGAGGAAAACACCACGGTGCCGGAAACGGAGTCTCGGCAGGAAGGAGAGGATACGCGAATGATCGAATTATATCGAGGCTCTTTCCACCGGCTACGGGTAGCCTGCAATTATAATCGCGCAGCTGCATCCAGTGGCTTATACCGACCAATTATCTTGTCTCAATGTAATCTGTAATTTCAAACGCGGTCTCCTAAGGAGTCTATCATTAAATACGATATTTTTAGGGCCGTTGATTGCGCCGTTAATTGGTCGAGAGAGGCTCCGCTCTTAGCGGTGTCGGTTAAGTATCCTCTATTAAACGGTCGACGGAGCACGAAACCGGACATAAAAATCTTCGTATCGTTGGATACGCGTCACGGTTCAACTGCGACCGCCGGTTTCCCGTGATCAACCGGGCATCGTCGCCTGCGGTCGGTCGGACTCGGAACGGCTCGCTTAACGAGCAATAATTTGGCAAAAATGAATAATTTTGTTCTCGTCTCGGTTGCACCGTTGCCGAATACGGAGGAGGGTGATTAATTTCATCGAGGTTATTCCCCGCGATACGAAAGTTCGGTCGGGAAACCGCGTACCTGCGAGATCTGCCTGGGCCCCGTTAGCCGGCAAAAAAATGTTGATTACGTTTTAATACCGAGTCTAATCCGGAAAATTGATTACGCGCTCATTAGCGGCACTTCTCTCGAGCGATCCATCGCGAGATAATTTTTAATCCCGGCGTCCAAGCCGAGGAGGAAAATAAGGAAACGCGCTTGCGGCCTTCTGACGCGTATCGATGTCCAAGCGGTTTCCCGCGAGCCTAGACGTCCGCGTGGCCGTAATCGAGCGTGAAATGGATTTACCCGTGGCGAAAAAGGGAGAACAAACGCGATTATATTCGGCCAGTGACGGGCCGCCACGCGAACGGATCGTCATACGTACAAGAATACGCTTTTATCCAAATATGCATATCGTAATTCGTCTGGAGTGGCAGGGAAGCGCGTGCGACGGGACGCGGAACGGAAGCGGCGGCGAATAGGGAATAGCCGGGGATATTTTAGAGCTGGCCAGCAGATTTACGAACGGAACTGTACAGAGCTCGGAATAACAGGAGTTCGGTCATTACCATAATATCGCGCGAAATAAAACTATCGCGCGTAATCGCTTTATTCCGCGAGTACCGGTAAAAAAATCGACTACACGCATCGTCCGGTTCCGTGGCTCTTTTTCGCCCAATGGCAATTACTTCACCCACCCTCCCCACCTCGAGCTCGTATCTAGCAAATCCCCACCTTTCGCTTGAAATAACGCGATTAAACCTGATTTGCATAATGTTTCGCCCGGTAAAGCGTGTTCGGGCATAGGCGCGATCCTGACACTCGCGAGTGACCCGGCAAGACGTTAGGAACGTTGCATACCAAACTTTACCGTCTTTTAAACGATAACGAGATCGTTATGTACATCTGGAGTAATATCGTTGCGAGCGCGAAACGGTTCAATTAACATAATGTTATGCAACTTTTTGTATAATAAGGACACGGCTATGAGAAACAGGGACGGGATCATTTTTCCTCGAGTTCGGCTAATCGCCCAGCTTTCCTACCGATTTCCTACCCATTCCCGTTCCTTCCTTCGCGATCATATTCGTCGGAATGTCTTCTCGAGAACGGGTAATCGTGCGAGCTTTCCTCCGTTCCCGGTAAAATTCCAGGCTTTCTCAGCGTCGCGGCGAACGTTGATTAGCCGCGACAGCTGATACTCGCTTTCGGCGATCCAGCTGGACGAGGAATTAAAATTTCGATAAAAGCGAACGAGTATGGAGCGAAACGCTGTACGGTCGAAATTATAATCGAACTGGATTCTAGGAATGCAGAACGGCTGCTTCTCTTTCCATCGCGAACCGGTAATTGCCTCGGCTTATGCCCCCGACCGATTCTACTCCTTTCGCGCCAACGAGAAAAAGCAGCCAATAGATTTCGGTCGAGTCGACAGTCGTCGGTTTGCCGATCGTATAATGTCGCAACGTCGCGTCTTTCCATCCATCCTTCCTTCCTTCCTTCCTTCCTTCCTTCCTTCCTGTCGACCCTCGAAACGTTAATTAATTTCACATCTAAACGTGAAACGGGAGAAATCGGCGATGGTAAAAACCCGGTGGATTTAACGGGGCGTGCACCAGGACCAATACCATTCCGATCGACGTACGCGGCGCGAATGGGCCCTTTCCGCAAGAAACTCGGCCCCCCGTTCCACGAATCTGATTCGCGGCTCTGCGGATAACTCGGCTGGGACCAGCGAATCTTCAGCCCGTGGGCTCGTTCCGATTTTTGCCCTGCGATGCCAGCAATCCCAGGAAGAGAGGAGGCGAGAGAAGGAGGAGAGGGAAGCCGAAGGAACCAGCCCCGGAGTGATAAATGGGTGGGATTCAATTTGAGGCCAATCAACATTCTCGTCCTCTTCTCGTACTCCTTGTCTCGTCCGTTTGTCTTTTCGCCGTCCTCCGCTGTCTTTCGCTTTTTCTCGCACATTTCCTACCCGTGTCGAGTACAACCACCGCTCCTGCCCGTTTCCTACGCACACCCTCCTCGCCGTCCGCCGCTTTGTTTCCTTTTGTCCGCCCCGGTAGCCGCGCCAGACCCATTTACCATTCCTTTTCCCTGTACGCCGAGAAATAAGTACAATAACATAGCGTGCACGTAACGCCGACATCTCGGAATCCCGACGATCGTCCTGGCTGCCTCCACTCCCGACCCAACTGCTCCCATACGCGAAACGTCCCTCTCGCGGCAGGAATATACTCGCATACCTGCCTGTATTTACGATCGCGAGCACCCCGTGACAACGGGCTAGAACTTCTGCGTGCACGGGCTTCGTTACTTATGCAACTGCCCGATTAATTGCTCGGCAACGATATCCTCGCATAACGAGAATTCCTTCTCCGGCAGTTCAGCCATTAAACGTTCCAACGATCAACGACCTCTTCCCCAATCCCTATACCGGTCCGCTTTTTGATAAACTCCATTCATCGGACGCGGAGTATCCGCGGTCTATCGATAGATTAATGCTAACGGGCTTGAAAGCGATCCGGGAAGCAAATAGGCGCAAATAGAATGTGGACTGTGTGCCGCATAGGTGTATCACGGATACACCCGGCCAGGGCTTCCTTTGCGTTACCATAATTAGACTGCGCCAGCGAAAGGGTCCAAGTGGCCCTCGCCCTCTGCCTTTGTAACCGCGGTAGCAATTGCATCCGTTGTGCCGGCAAGGCGATCTTAAATGCAATTTTCCCGATGTAATTGACTTTCCGACGTTTCGGGGCCTCGGCTACCTTCGCGTTTGCCGCGCGCTCCCGTCAGAGGGCCGCAGCCGACGCCGACGCCGACGCGCCTGCATCGTCGTGCCGCACGGAATTTCGCTCCCGCTACTCCGAGCAACGCTTCGAACAGCGAAACTGGTTCAGAGAAACTTTGATTACCCATATTGTTTCGCGGTAAACTAACCGAGTCATCTAATTATGCGCCGGTTCGCGTCGACCACGCTCTTCGCGTTGTCGCGAGACAACTCCCTCTCTCTTTCTCTCTCGCGCGCGATCGAACCTCCTTCGATTCTCCACGGAAACGAGTCGAGGGTGAAACTTTACGGCGAACCTCGCGGACGTTGTGGAACGCGACGTAACGTTTCCACGGGCGAAATGCAGCAGGCGCGAAAACTTGTGCTCGTCGGCGTTGCGATCGTAGAGCTGTCTGCCGCCGAAACTACGTAAACTCCGCGTTATTATAGCGGGGCACGGTAGATATTGCAGTTGCAACCGACTGCCTGTACCGCGAGCTCTAATATGCGCTTTAAGTATGCAACCAGACGCTCGAGCTTCGACTCTGTTTATCGCGGCAGTCGACTATTTCACCGGCTGTTATTCCCTAGGCCGTTTTAAACCGCCTCGCGGAAGAGGGTGGCTCTTTTCGTTCACCTCTTCCTCGAGGATCGCTGTTCGAATCAACGGCGACAGCTCGTTTACGGGGTCCGTGTTTACGATCCGGGCCCGGTCGGTCTATCGGCGAGAGTCATGCATCGGAAATTAAAGGCGCTGTCGCGATAGGACGCGAGCGGAGGATGTACGACGCGAGGGAAAAACTAATTTCGGCTAGACAAACAATGGAATTCGTCTATTTACCGAAATGATCGATGATACGAGGCAATCTTTGCCGCGAGACGGCTGCGCGTCCTCGCTCGTATAACGAAAGCTTATCTTTTTCGTCCAGGCCTTAACGGCGCGCGGTGACACGCGCGTATACACGCTCGCACACACGCGAACACACACGTACGCGCACTCCGGCCTTATACTTTTATTTCATCCGAGAGACGCGACCGCGATCTCCCGGGATCCTTCTTCCATCGATCATTTCGCGATCAATCGCGCGTCAGGAAGATCGTTTCCGAGAGCCACTTATCCGCTACGTGTCTACCCTCGACGAAACAGGGCCTCTCGCCATCGATCATCGCGTAACCGCGCCACACTTCCGAATTTCGAGTACGCGTACGCGTCGCGATCGGTTACCGTGATTCAGCCGGGCCGCTCGCGAGTGTTCCAACTGGCAATCTAACCTTGATTACGCTTCGATTAATCACCGTTAGGTCGTCCCGAGCCGAGATCCGGCCTCGCACGGTCTTCGCGATTCGTCTTCGTTCGTGCGAGAAGAACGGAGCACCGAGCGGCGCGGCGCGGAAGACGAGCGACGCGGAATGGAAATGTAAATTTTACAGGGAAAATTTCACGGGACAACGCGTCACGGTGAAATTCGCTAACGACGTTAGAACAAGCCGGACAAACGCGCGAAATAAAACGGGCGCGTGGAAACGCGATTTGCCGGTGAAAATAATTTTATGCACGTGCCGGCGGAAAGTTTCGGCAAGTGGCGGAAATCGAGTATCAAAGTTGGCCGACGTCGGTGCGGTAAGGAAATGAGCTCAACGAGTTGTAAAATCACGAAGCTTTGAAAGTCTCGTAAAGATGCCGCGTGCCCGGGGAAATAGCGTATGCTCGACTACGCGAATAAAATCGTATAAACCGGCGAGGCGAGTCGCGGCGTTCGACGTTGGCGAATTAAATAGACGCCCCGGGACGAGTGCGCCGCGTCGAGGAGGGAAAAGTTTCGAGACGCGAGCGACGTCTGTCTTCCTCGAGTGGATCGGCTCGGCGTTAAGGATATGCCTGCGCAAACGAATCGGTTCACGCTCCATCTACGTCAGCCGTAGGTGCGTTTCCATAAAACAGCCCCGCGGAGCGTAAGAGAGAGACCACGGCGAGGGTTGCGCACGGCAGGGGGGCAGCGAGGGGCGTCGGGAGGCGTCGAGGGTCGGCGGGGGGTGGTGCGCAAACACGATCGGTCGGATAGGAAGCGCGTGGCAATCCCGAAGGATTTTCGCCCGGTGCTATCGCGCGATTCCAGATTCGGCAAACTCGTTCGACCCGCGGGGACGTATCCTTGGATGTAACGAGGGATGAGCAACACGGCACACAGCGGCGTGCGCGTCGGATGGATGGCATATTCGCGTGTACGAGCTGCTTACCAGTACCAACCAGGGGAATCACCTGTAGGTACGAAATGGCAGTCGGATCAGCGTGGAAGCTTAGGTGGGTAGAAACTCGTAATGAAATTCCAGACATTATTAATATTGCCGGGATGGGATAGGAATAGCAGTCAGCCGTCATGCGCGCAACTCGGCGAGGGGGATCAAGTCGCTGTCAAGCTACGTACCAGGCATCACGTGCAAATTCATCCTAGCTATCCAAAATTTCGTGGCGCATCGTGCACGTGGCTGGCTCGCCTTCACGGTGTACGCACGTTGAACCGTGTCGGGAGAATCGGATCTCTCGGATCCACGCATCACGCGCAGATACGCCTGTAGAAATTTTCCCTTTATTTATGCATCCAGTCCCGTAGGTGTGTAACGTTTACGTACGGAGCTGCACGTAACGCGGGGAACGTGTAATACACGAGACGGCAGATGGTACTTGCAGGAAAGCGAAAAGTCATAATTTCCTTCGCTCCGGCGTAATTGCCGAGTAATACCCGGCGAACAAAGAGGGCCCTGGCAGCGTGTATCTTGTTATTCGATAAATTACTCCATCGATTACTACGCCTGCCTCGCGTGAGGAGAACAAGGTGACCTGGAAGCGAGCTCGGCGAAGGGATCACGCCAACGGAATGGGATCGGCCGGTCTTAACCCCTTAGGCGATCGAAACCAACAGCTTTCTTCCTAACCCTGATACGTCGCTCCGACTTTAAGGCATGTACATCCACGTCGGATAACGCCACGGTTGCAACGCTATCCGGCCGATTTTAATAGCCCCGGAATGTCCACGACGCTCCCTCGGATCCTCGTCCCCGAGAGATCGTTGCGAGATTCGGGACGAGTCGCCGAATCTCCCAGGACTCGGATCCCGAGATGGAAATTTCCAAGCGAGTCGACCCACGCGTACCCACGTAAGTACTCGCGCACGTTGCTTCGATAAAAAAGAGTATCAGCGAGGAATAAACGGCAGGCGAGCGGCCGCTTTAATCCCCGGTATTCAGCGTCTTGGCGCGGCGATGAAAGAACCGTTCGATAACGAAAAGAGGAGCGAACACTGAATACGCGTGAGCACTAATTTGCGAGGAAAGCGTTATTATACGCGGAGGAGCAGGTACGCCATTAATCATCCCCGACGATCGTAGCCCGACATTAATTATCCGAGGCCATTTTCCTGGGTCGTGTGGCGGCGGCAGCGCGATTTCCCGGGTTCTGTCGGGCCTCAAAGCGTGCCTACCTCAGGGGTTCTCCGGGACAGCATTTGCGTGAAATTGATATGTTATCGCGTTATTAAACGGGTATGATCCTCGCGGCTTAGTGTAAACCGTTCCTGCGCGTAAAACGGGCATGCTCCGAGGCCTGAGAACAAGCCGTATCCCGCCGTTGGCTCTGCACCATCCGTAGCCGAGTTCACCTACTCTCTCTCTCTCTCTCTCTCTCACTCACTCTCTCTACTTCTCTCTTCCGAGCCTCCGAGTTCTCCGTATACCATACTCTATCGTACTTGGTGTGCCGGCAGATTCCACGAGGGATGGGAATTCGCTCGAATTTTAGACCGATTATATCCGTCAGAGGGTACGGTTGCCAGAAGCAGAGCCAACGCCGTTCCATTTATTATCCGTAATCGGAAATATGGCCGGTCCTTTCCTCTTTCTCTCGCGGCAATTTTTCTTCCTTCAATTTCCTTCGCGCGCCCTCCGGTTTTTACGTTTTTCCGAACGGTAACTCGTCGCGATCCCGTAGAAATCGACCGATGCATTCGCAGACGACCGCGAAACCGAATACTTTCGTGATTGAAATTTTATTGCGCGCGTCATCCTCGGCCCCGTCTCGATTGCGCCTGAACTCAATAACGATCCGTCAAACGCAACCACCAGATCGTCCCATTCGAATTCCAGTCCGAGCTTAAAATTGATAGTTTCCATGGATCCGCGGCACGACCCGCCCTGCCGGATCTCGCGAGTCAAACTCTTCCGCGGATCAAACGCGTCTCGATCGTTCCTGCTCCGTAATCTCCAGACAGTCCCGCACAACTTGGTCACCTACTTCCGTTCCAAACTTGCCGGCCAGTTGTTGGCCAACTATCGCCACGCAGCTCAGGCTCTCGATGTCTCTCGTGTTCTTGGGCCAGAGCGTCCGAGTCCGACGATTGGTCGGTCGAAATTCGTGTCAGTCGTGCCGCGAACTACGCTGTTGGGTCGAAAATCGAAAAACTTTCCGGCACGGGAGAAGCTTCGGAATCTGACGCTCGTAAGAAAGAAAGAGAGAGAGAGAGGAGGGGAAAAAAGTTATCCCGAAAGTATGCGCGCGATCTTCCGAGTTATCGAAAACTCTGGAGCGCGTTTTTCCAGACGCGTGACGCGGCGGCCCGTTCGAGACGTCTCGTCTCGTCGCGTCGTTTCGCGTCGCGCCGCGTCCGACAGGGACCGGCGGAATCGACGCCGTTGATCGCTGAACGAAAATTAAACGATTCGCAATTTTTTGTTTTTTTCCAACGGTCCCGCTCGATGCATCGAGGTCGCTAGCTCGCTGCGTTCGCATTCGCTCGGACGTAAGTTAGTTTTTGCCAGCGAACAGGCGCGATGACTAATGGCCCACGGGGGATCGTTCCCGGTTACCTGCTATTTGTGTACGCGATTTTTCATAGTTTTTCCCTACACTGCCGCCTTGTTTTATAACGACGCCGATAACTCGAAATCGATTCGGCGAACCGATCGGGGGTGCCTTTGATGGAAGAACGAATTGAAATCGATGACTGACCGGTAGGGAGCTATAAAAGGGAAAAATAGAGATGGAAAGCCTGTCGGCGAAACTGGGACGCGACGATACACCGAAATCCGGCTAAACTTCTCGCTCGACGTTGTTTCCGTCGAGTAAATAACGTTATGATCCTCGAGGTTCTTCGCCCTTCCCCGTATTTCCCGCTGCTACATTTGCGAACAGGTCGAACAGTTATGCGACCGTGCTGGTCTGACTCCAGCACGTTTTTCCGATATCGTACCAGTCAGCGGAACTGCGAGAATAATCGTTACGATTCCCACGAAGCGAAACTCGGCTTTTCCGAGTCCGGAACCCGGGGACCAGCCAATCCTATTTCGCATACGAGCGAAGGGTCTCGTCGTCGTGGTCGAGGGTTAGTCCGCCATTCGTGGCAGATGGATTCGCCGCGGCAAGAACCAACGGTGGAGAACGCCGGAAGTCGCGGTTACGTCGTACCCGATCCACCGATTACGTCGTAAATTTCTTCTTATCCCATCGGTCGATAGACGCGATAAATCCTTTTCACCTACCGCGCCGAAGGAAGCACACTTTCTCCGGCGCCATTACTCCCGCCGTAGCAAGGTCGGCGGGCCCCGAGGGCGCCGGACCAAGCCGAAAGAACCCGTGTGGTTGGAATAATTGCGCGCGGTATCGCGCGTAAACGCGAGTATTATCCTGGCCCAGATACTCCCGGCAAGGAACCGGTACGAAACGGCGCGCGTGCAACGCCGATACGGTGTACACGCGATCGAGCAGAGTTCACGAGGTCAGTCGGGATAGAGATAGCTGGCGCGAAGACGGTATTTAGCGGAAGATGATCCACGCCGAAGAGAACCGTATCGGCTCGTTACTTCTTTCTTTCCTCCTCTCTTCTACGCTTTGCGGTGTTAGCACGCGCGCGCGCGCTAGCGTGTGCTACGAACATCTCGCGGGTAACGCGCTCTTCAGCTCGGCCGTCTGGCAGCCACGGTTGAAACGAAATCTTAATGACACCTGTCTCGAGTGGCCGTCGCTCGGCGTTTCTCTTTGTGTACCGAAAATCGCACACATGCCGGGTGGGCGGAGACGAGGGATCGCGGCATTCGCGTCGGGCGCACCTCTCGTTAATTCGTTAACTCCGAGCCGTGGAAGGCGGCGGAAAAAAAAAGTTGCATTTGAACTCGACAGCCGAGTTTTCGCGGTACGAGAGGGGGGAATTCGACGGACCGCGTCGTCGTGGCGTTTCCGGCGAACGCGGCCCGACGAGTAACTGGGACGCGGCCGCGCGTCGATAAGAAGCGTCGAGAGGGAATGGGACCGGTGGGACAGCGAAATGGCCGAGCGGAGAGGAAGAATCGTCTGGTGGCGGCTACGATTTCCATCCCTGGGAACGGAGCACGTGACCAGAACGGTCGTTCGTGCAGGATCCGGCAGCATCCGGAGAGACTTTATCCTTCGTCCGGGCCGAATCTATCTCGCGGACCGATCAAACCGCATTCACCGACGCGACAATGCGCGTCGATCCGATTCTCCTCTACCCTTCCACGTCCGCGCCGTCCTCGTCGTCGTTGTCGTCGTGGCGGTTGTCGTCGTGGAGGAACGAAAGGAAGGCGAAAAGAGGGCAAACAGGTCCGTATCTGCTCGCCAACCCCCGTCACTCGCCGGCTTTCGTATAAATAAATATCGTCCAATGATTGATCGTTCGTCGTTGCGCTAGCGGGCAGGACATTACATCAACTGGCCCTGACACGCAGCTACGTCCCGAGGAGGGTCCGTATTTTTTATTTATCTCTTACGCCGGGTAATTTGTCATCGTGCCACAATGCTCGCCTTACGGGCCGGGCCAGATAGTCGGCGAGTTAAAATTCGTGTACGGATATAATTGTGGAAGAGGCCTCGGATAAGGAGAGGCCCGATGGCGAACGGGATAGTAGCGCGCTGAAAGGAGTCGGCGAATCAACGGATGACGACCAAACGACTCGGAAGAATAATAGCCTGCAGCCTCGAGATATTCCAATTTTTATCACGACCGACTGGATCTCGCGGCCGAGACAGGACGCGACCGACGATCGACCTTCCGGCTAAACGCACTTTTATCGCGGATTCGAGCACGCGTTCCTCTCCATCGAGATTCTTCCGTCGTCGCAGTGTGCTCGCGCGGCTTTAAGCGACCGTAATATACGTTTTCGCCCGAGTAATTTGTTACGATTCGCTAAAGACCGACGAAAAGTCGCACCTGTGCGCGCCACCGAGCGAATTAACGCGTCGATGACACATGCGCCATCAACCCCCGTATTCGAGGAAGCTCGCTTAGCCGTACGTTCCGTACCGTACGCGGTCCTCGTAACGTCGCGAAATTTATAGGGGGATGCATCGCGTGCCCTTTTTATTCGAGCTTTCGGTCGGCGTCGGGCGTGACTACGGGGAAGATGAGGAATCGTCGCGGCGAACGGCAACCGGTTCGCGTGCGCGATAAGTCCGGAGAATTCCGCGCTCGGGTTTTCGCGCGAGCCTCTGCCGTCGGCTGCGTTCGTTACGAGGACCGGCCCACGCGGACAATTAAACGCGCCGTTTCATTTGTCACGATCGCGCGAAGGATAAGGATCGCGAGAACGCGTGCCGCGGGTTTTAACCGCGGAGCGAAGGCGCATTAAGCGGCGAAACGAGCGTTCGCTCGATTCCCGTTGTTCCTCGAAACCTCTTCGCCTTACTTCCATCCATTATTCCTGGCCGCAGCACGGCCAGCCACCGCCGCGATGTCGCGTGCACTCGCTCCGCGCTTTGTACTCGCGCGCGGCGCGGCTCGCCTCGCGTGTAACAATCTCGTGCCCGCGAAAACACGTACCACTCGTAGAAACGCATGAAAAATTTGCCCCTCTTTCCGTGCACTTTGCTCGCGTACACCGCGAGCAAAAAGGAACCACCGGCAACGGGGGCTATTGTGGGCGAAAGAGGGAGCTTAAACGCGGAGGTCGATTCGACGTGTAGCAGCGGGCGGAAACGCGTCCTCCTCTCTCCCTCTCTCTTCATCTCTCCCTTTCTCTCCCTCCCGCGCCCGACCCCCTTCTCTCTCTCGCGCTCGCCGCGTTTCTTCGCGCAACTTTCTGACATAACGGCCGAAAGAATGCCGAAGAGTGCACTGTGCACGCGATGCAACGGGGTCGTCGACCCGAGTGTACCGCGGAACCGAGGAAACTTTGAATGAAAGTTCCGAAAGGACGAGTCGACGGACGAGGAATGTTTCATTTCGGTAGTTACAGATCCGGCCGAATTACCGCGTTGGTACACGGCCCGGGCTCGGAGGAAAGAAGTCGCGGAAACTATTCATCGAGGAAAAGGATCAACGCGAAACTTCCGCCCGATCGTTCCTCCGCATCGCGCGCCACGCGTTACTCCATTCGTGCTCTCTTCCCGTACGTGACCTCGCGATTCGACCTATCGCGAATAGAAAGTCGGAGAGACAGAGAAAAAGAGGGAGGGAGGTAGCGGAAGCGGAGGAATTTACCGGAAAAATCGAACGCAGTCGAACAAACCGGCGCCGCTCGCGTTTAACGAGCATTGTTCCTAGCTTAATTACGCGTGTTCGGTTATTATTCCCGGCGTACAACGCTGATTCGCGCTTTAAAACCGGCAGGCTTAGCAAAAAGCCGGACCACGATAATGGTACGCCGCGCCGGCGAGAGGAACAGTCGTCTTAGAAACTTCTGCCTGCTTACGGCTTAAAGTAACTCGTAAATCTCATTTTTCTTCACGGTAGCGTCCCGGACCAGCTCCCTCTTCGTTCCTCCGCCCATCCTCGTGTCACCGTACTCCCCGGGCAACTGGGACAAACTTTTTACAACGGCTTCTTAATGTAATGCATTTATTGTTCCATAAAGCTCGCCGGCTGAACGCAGCCGGGAGCGATAACGAGACTCGTTTAACGCACAAATTTCATCGCCGGGTTTCTTCGCAATTGCATCGCGGAAAATTGAATCGCGGCCTCTAACCCTTTCACCTCCCTCTCCTCTCTCTCTCTCTCTCTCGCACCGTTTTCTTTCCCTCTCTTCCCCCCGTTTAGTTCCCACGCGTTAAACGACTCAGACCCTGATCCGGCTCTTCGGTACGACTTAATTAGACAGGGCGCAGGGAAAATACGCGATATCGCTGGGAAACCGCGCCGTTACGTGATCAAGGACGCTGCAGGCTGACGGTCGAGAAGGCGTTCGCGAAATAACAGCCGACGCCGCGTGCATATTCGCGATCGCACGTGCATATTCGCGACGGGGGCCGGAATTTCGTGCCAGCGGCCATTTGCTCGGCGGAATTTTACGCGCGAGAGGGACATAAAGCCCGATTTAAAAGGCGGATTCGGTATCTCGAAGCGGAGAAGCGAAAGACGCGACGCGCGATATCGTCTACCCGCGTTCCCTTGCCGGCGCGGCGACCGGTTCTCGATAAAAGTTCGATATTCGATTAGCGTCGACCGTTTAAAGAACGATATTTCTTTGCATCGCAAATTGGAACACGGCTCGGGCGAGTTTCGAGCGGAATTCGGCCGCGCTCGACTTCTCCTACCGATCTCAGATGATCGACGTTCTAGAGCAAAGTGCCGCTTCCGTTCGATTACGTTTCGCAATCGCGAGAAATCCGAGTTAAATCCTTGCCCTGCGATTTGTAGAATCGATCACGACTCGAGTGTTGTTAAGAATAAGAAGACGAAGAATAAGAAGAAATTTTCCACGAGCCTGACCCGTGATGTTTACGTCGGACCTCGTCTAAGGGCTCTCACGCGTTACGCTCGCGTTTGGCCCGATTTGCGTACCACGAGTCTCACGCGATATTCTAAGCGAGCAGGTTAACGATCGATCGCGAACCTGCCGACCTGCGATTCCGATTAGCTCGTGGATCAGACGCCCAGGTTGTACACCCGGAGCTCTCGATAATTAGGAGCGCGGACGGCTCGAGAGAGGCAGAGAGAAAAAAATTAGGAATTCGCGTGGAAACGACGAGCGGAAACGGCAGAAGAATGGAGAGGCGAATAATGGGAGGAATAAAAAATAATAGAACAGCGAGAGGGGGGCGAGTTACATAATCGGCAGAACGGCGGCGCGATGTCGTAAGTTGGGGAAGGAATAAAACTCGACTAAGTGAATTTAGCGAATAGAGTCGGAAGGAAAGAAAGTGGAAGCAGTAAATCCATTGAAAAGTTTCTCACTCGCAAACGCCGCGACTGCTGCGATATTGTCCGGGTCGTTGCTGGATGACCCTCCGGCGGTACGGCAGGATCTAAAGGCCACCAAGGCCTTCAGTTTTTTACGAGAAGCTTTAAGGTACGGTGTGCATCCTTGCATGGCAAGAGGCACGGTACATCGATCGATGAACTTCGCAGGAATGCAAAGTACATCCGCGCATTGTTAAGTGGTTATTCGATAAATTCTCCGGGTAGCAAATACAAGGATAGCCTGGAAATGCACGCGAATGAATTTCTCCGTCGATTTCCCAAAGTGCTTCTGAATTATTCCTACTCGCCGGCGTATTATTCCCCTTCGACATTTTTCCCAGAGTAAATTCGGAAACGTTTCGGGTTGAAAAATAAAACGGGCCGGGGACGTTTCGATTTTCCTGCCTTCTCCGTCCGACGGGGAAGAAAGAGAAGAAAGGAGAGGAGAGAGGGAAAGGGAAGGAGGAAGGAAAAAATGGCGCTTCGATATGCCGGGAAGAAAGCGGAGGGACTTAGCAAAAAGCCGTAAAAAGAGGCAATCGATTGGATACGGAAGAGTGGGTCGAGTGTCTTAAAGTTGGCCACTGCCGGTGTCACCTGGAACGAGCGTCGAGTTGGATCGCTTAGCTCGTTACGAGGGCAATTCGGGACGCGTCGACGTGTTCGAGGTCGACGAGATAGAGAGAGGATAGGTCCATAGATACGCGATTCGAAACGCTGCCGCAATAGGTGAAGTACGTTTCAGCCAGGTATCGATAATTTCATGGCCCGTGAGCACCGGGCACGTGCTTTCCTCGAGTTCTCAAAGTTGGCAGACCACCCAAATTGTCGGGGACCGATTAAATCGTTCGTTCCGTCGCACCGAGCGCACCACGACGCATGAATCTCCTCTACAAAGGGTATTTCATTTACATAGCCGTATCACACGCGTCCGTTTCTCTATCCGAAGGAATCCCTCGGTTACGAATTCGCGGATTTCCTACGGATTTCCTACGGCTTTATCGCTCCTCTGCGAAAATTTCCCCCAATTTTTTAACCCCCTTTTCACCGATACGTTCTTCCACTCGATACTCCTGACTTATCGGCGAACGAGAGCTCGCGAAGGTCATCGGGTCGGTATAAAAATCGTGGAAATATTATACTACGGATTGCGACAAGAAATTTGCCGGGATCTATACACCGATTTAGCCGCTGCGAACTTTCCGTTGAATATAAAAGACGACGCGAGATAGAATACACGCGGAGGAAAAAGAAGGAAAGAGGGAAAGAGCGAGAGAGAGAGAGAGAGAGAGAGAGAGAGGGAGAAAAGGAAAAATTCGACGAGGCAATAATAAAAAGAAGTTTTTATTGTGCCGCGACTCGGAGAGTTTTCGAACGTAGTCCGCAAAAGAGTACCGGAGGAGGAGTGAGTATATTTAGTGGCAGTGGACTCCACCCGCTGTCCGCCCAATATTAACTCGCGCCATAATGCGCTAAATTCCTACCACCATTCCGGGCATCCTTCCTTCCCCCGGAGCAAGAGCTTAAATCTCTCTCAGCACCGAAGTAACCGGCAACCTGTGCCGCGGCTCGTATATCCTCCGGTCCGTTTCGAACAATCGCCCGTTTCTTTCTTTTCCTTTCTCGTTCTCCGATATGCTCGCAGCGGCCGAATTTCGACCCGACGCCGCAGGAAAAACGGACACCTCCGAATCGGACGTTTCCTCCGCTCCGCCTCGCAATTCACCTCCGCGAATACGCACAACGGAGAGATAAATTCGACCGGTAAACCGATGGTAACTCGGAAGACGCGGCCGCGAAAGGGAAAGGAAAAGATCCGCCGCAAAGATGGGAAAAGAGGAAAACAGAGGCTCGGTTAGAGGAGGCTGTAAACGAAAATTACACCGCAAGACCTGGACGCGTTATCGGCCTGCTCATTACCGCTATCTAAATCTCGGAGAAGCATGACCGGCGGCGTCGGTGGACCGGCGAGCCGGGAAAAAAGCGTAACCTCGTAAACGAAAGAGATTTAGCGACGTCCCTCGGTTTATCACGGACCGTCATCGATTTCCACCGCGAAGGGGGCCGGGGACGCGTGGTCGGTCGGCTCGCGCGACCTCCATCAATTTCTCGGACACCCGGTACGTAAAGGACGTAAGTAGGTTCGCCGCATTACATTTATCTCGGTGTAACCGCCCGTGCAGACCGAGGCTGCACACCAGGATGCATTGATTATTCGCCGCGTAAAGCCCGGCATTACCAAAGTCTCTGCCATCCTTTATCCCGCGAGTCGCGCACCTGAATGCATCCTCCACGGTCTCCGTTCCCTTTCCTTCCCTTTACCTTCTTCCCCTTTCTCTCCCCCTTTCCTTCCCTTTCGTTCCTTGCCGAGCCGCCTGCTTCGCGCTCGTCCTTCGTCCTCGCCCTTTGACCCGGTGCGCAGGGACCACCGCCTCCGCCTGCGCTCGCCAATGGCCAACCGACTTGCCAACTTTTTTCCTCTCTCCGCCGCGTTATATATCGGGCTCAATTAGTCATGCGACAAAAGACGCGTTAGTTTCCACTCGGAGCCGGTGAGAGGGCGATCTGCTTGGCTGAGCGCCGACAATGGCGCGGGCCCGGGGCTGTCCGGCCACGCTGTCATCGCACGCGGACCGTGTTATCGTAATAACGCCCGCTGGATATCTTCGATAATTCGCGGCGGGGACGTGCCGCGATACCGCCTGACCGCGGGGATCAGCGCCGCTTTTTAGAGCGCGACCGAGCCCGCGCGGACACGAGCAGACCGGGATCCGGAGCGAGAGGGGGCCGCAGTTTAATCGTTCAAAAGGATCGCGCTTCGATCGTGCTCGATGCTCATTGCTGCACCGATCGGGATTTACACACGGCAAAGGGACCGGCTATCGCGTAATCAGAGACAGTTACGCACTCGAAATTGCTCGACTATGAAGCGGTTTTCCTCCTGCCCAGGATCACTCTGACGCACGCTTTGAGATACGAAGGACCGCCGGTTGATTTTCCTCCCAGCAAACGGGTGAAAAATATTCGCCGCGATCTTTACACTCGCGGTCGTCTCGACGTTTTATCGCTTGCCGATAAATTTTTACGTCTTTGTAACGAATCGTCGCGGGTATAAATCTGCCGCCGCGAAATTCGGATGTTTTAAATTATACCACAGGAATGGTTCCTCGCGGTATCGATAACCGATCGTGTATCATCGTCCGTCCTTTCGAGGGCTGCAGTCGAGTGCTAGTCGCGTACAAAGACCGTGAAACCGGAGGAGTATAAGTTATTCCCTGCTTCGAATTCGTATCGAGTGTATCGCGAAATTCAGGGGGTGACGCGACACAGGGGTGGACAATGGCTATCGGTTAGGCGAGGGTGCCACAAACGATTCTGCTTGCCCGACCTATTCACGCGGGACTATCGCGTGCGATTAAATATCGAAATTAATAAAACGGTCAAACGATACGTCCAATCAGCGATTTAATCGTTTACCTCTGATCAGTCGAGGATTGCGCGTTTCGAAAATTACTGGATGACTTCGGAATGAAAATTTCGGAACGTGACACGACGTAAAAGTTCGTTTAGAGATGTCGGTGTGATCAGATCCGGTTAATCGTTTCGCAAAGATTCGCCTGTTTTGGAACGCGGAGTTAAGGGCTGCGCGATATTCGCGGTGGTCGGTCTAGACACAGGTTCGATCGGGGCGAACATGTTCGCGTTTAATCGTAAATTTCTAAACGATGAAGCCCGCGCGGACAATGGTGTAGTGGAAAGCACGATAAATTTCCCCTGCCGAATCTCGGTCAAAGCAAGCGAAAATAAAATCACCGCCGACCCAATTCGATTGTACTAACAACGCGAGCTGGCGTGTGTGCAACGTGCAATTACCTATGCAAATACGCCGCAACTAGCGATTTTTACGGATCCTAGATGCCGCGCGCGCGATACACGGCGATCAAATACTCCCGATCGACGTTTTCATCGCGAAGGACGACCGCACCCATTAAACGATACCGATAGCGATCGCACTTTGCTGCTTTCGATGTGCTTCCCATTAAATTCATCGACGAGACGACCGCTGAAAAGCATCGCGGAAATTCGACGTATAACTCTGTTACGTTACATAAATGACGATCTACTAAATGCACGTTAGCCAACAGTTACACGCCTCGTCCCGATGAAATTTATGCAAACACGCACACGCTTTGCCGCGATCGCGCCAAAGACAAACGAATTTCCGCGGAAAATCTATATAGAAACCGGTCGGAAAATATTTGCACGAAAACTTACTCGCTATTAGGAGAGTCTTATCTGTCTGGTGGCTCGTAAACGAGAACCAACACCCGTAACAAGGAACATCGTCCCGCGTGCGAGACGTGGCGTGCGAGACGCGCGCGGACTCGAACACGTCCTTATCAATTACCGTCGCGATAACGTCGCTCTGTGTAATTACCATCTTCGTTAACGGACGCGCCGTAAAAGCGGAAGAGAGGAAGGAGACGGAGAAGGAAAAATTTACACACCCGCTCGATATCCAGAGGACGCAGGACGAATCCGAGATGTTTTCGCCCGAATACGCGAGGCGTACGCGCGCGTTTGCATCGGCACAGAGAGAAAGAGAGAGCACGCGCCGGCGGGTTCAAGGTCTCACGCACTCGCAGGCTTTATGCGTTTTTCAACGAGGCATCTCGGAGTCTGCCCGGCCACGGTAGTCGTTAAACCTCTCCTCCAGAGTTTAGTACCGCCCGCGTATTTTTATTATTCTCTTAACCAGACGCCTAATAAGGCCTACTCGCTCTTTCGTCCCGTGTAATCGCGTTCCTCGAGTGGTCGCTGAAAAATTCCCTAAAGCTCGGATTATCGAGTAAACGCCGGTTGAACACGCCGCGACGCGTTAACCGTCTCCTCGATCGGTTCATTTGCGCGTCGTACTTTCGACAAAGGACAAAGTCCTTTCGTCGCTGTGATCCCGGGGAAAGAAGGTATCTACGGCGCGGTGATCGATGGAACGAAGCGGAATAGAATTTCCATGGAAAACAATTCGAAGGAGGAGGAGGAGGAGAAGGTGGAGTAAGAAGAAAGAAAAGCTCGTGGTAGAGAAGAGGCAGCCTCGGACGAGGATATCGGCGTGGCCCTTTCGTCCCGGGGATAGAAACATTTTCGTTTAGGGTTCTCCAATCGAAGCACTCCGGTGGACAGCGCGGGATAACGATGCAAAGGAAGAGAGGGCGGAAGCAAGACAGAGGCGGGGGACTCGGGAAAAGTGTCTTAAGTCGCGTCTTTGCCTGGCAGAAATCCTCCCTAGCTATGTTTCGCCCGGATCTCTCTGGTGTACGGTACACGTTGGACGACAAAGACTCGAAACGGTGGCGAGGGCGAAAACTCGCAACCCGCGGCCGAACGGTGTCCCACAAAAGGCTAACCGAAGGTGGACCGGAAATAAAATGAAATCCGCCACGGAGCGCGCGCCAAAAGCTAGCCGAGTCCACGATGCGCTCCGCAGCCTCGAATAACGTTTTCCTCGTATTGTTGCCCTCCTCCGCCGTGAAGCCCATTTCCTCCCCCTTTTCTTTCTCCTTAGACCCGGCCGGCCAGCTACACCGTTCGCCGCAACTTCGACGTACCTCCAGCCATTCACGGCTACGTCCAATATCTGCCCGAACCTCGATTCATCCGTCGGAATGGAAGCTCCAGGCCGAAGTGCGCCGCTGAATTCGGATGTATATGAAGGAGAAAGAACGGGAACACCCGACGAGTAATATCGATGCACGTATGGTTTGTACGTGATTGTACACGCGGAGGATCTTACTCCGGAGAATACAGCTAGTACGGATGATCGGACAATTCTTCCCGACGGGGAGATAGCTCCGCGTGGAAAGCACGGATTGCGTTTTTCTCCTCTTCCAGGGCAAACCTAAATGGAATGAACTCCTCTTCCTCGTCCCGGTCCCCCGGTTCTCGCGAGAAGTGCGCTGCCTACCGATCGGACCAGACTACTCTCGATCGAGGATGCAACGAGCTTTTGTGTCCGGACCCCAACGGTAAACGATATTTCTATTCTCCCGCCAGACGGATAAAACGGTAGACCAGTTATTAGAGAGTGTTTAAACGCGGAACAGCCAAGGTATAATCGACTCTCGTTGATCTCCCGCCGCGGCGAACAATGGACCTTCTGTATAAAAGAGCGTTAACGCGACGTCGAAAGGTAAAGCTAGGCGCCGCGGTGGAAAACAGCAGGTCGGAACATCGTTTTAATTGGAAATGAAAGAGAGACGAGGCGAGGCGAAAGGGGCGGCAATAAAAACTAGCGTCGGGTCCGAGTCGCGGGGCGAAAATCACGGGCGACATAAGCGGCTCGTTGTATCGACTTAATTGAAGGAATAACCATAAACTCGAGCTTATCGCGTTCCTTACCTTTCCTCGCTAACCCGGTTCCTCCGTCTCGGTTATCGCGCCGCCGATAAACCCTCGCCGCGTTGGCTGCCGCCGACCTTTTCTTTCCTACTCGGCTTTCTACTCTCTTCCGCCCCGGATCCCGGCCTAGGTGTGCACGCGCACACGTACCCACGGCGACGAATGCGAATTTCGTGTCTCGATTCCCGGCACACGCCAAACACGTACCGCATTCGAGAAGAAACATTATCGATTCCGTTTTCCAGGGTCCGATGAAAAATTAATAGCGCGCCAGCGAGCCTCCGATGGAGTCCCGTGTCATCCTCCCGACGTTTCCTTCTTTTTCATCCGTCCATCCCTCCGCTCCACCCCTCCGCCTGTCCCTACCCTCGTCGTACACGCGTCTTCGTCGACGTGTTCCGCCGCGACGCAGTACGACAGGGATCGCGTTATCTCCGTATCGTTGGCTCGGGCACGCGACTGCTACGTGGACAAAGGAACGCGGACGTGGATTTTTCACGGTATCTCGGATCGGAGGCTGGTTCGCGACGCGAGCCAGACGCTTCGGC
>NIJG01000007.1:182153-311599 GCA_002201625.1 Euglossa dilemma
GCGAGAAGCCATTCGCGAGATCTCTCGCTCGCCTATCGGTCGCCACGATTATTTCGTAAGAGGCCGCGACGCGGCCAAGAATCCGGCTATTTCCGGGTCAATTGATCCTCGGACCAACTCCGGCTAACCGACTGGCTCTTAGCGCCGCTCTGATAGAGGAAACGGAGCTTATCCTATCGTCCTTGATGCATCTCCGCGTTCGATCACCGGCCGGTCGCTTGCCAAGACGCCTGGACCCGCTCGCGGTTTACGAGTCCGGTAACGGCCGATTTATTTTTCCATCCGACGCGGACCGACGACGAGGCTGCTTAGCCGCTGGGAATGAGAAACGCGAGCCAGCGAAACGAGCCGCATCAACGGTGGCGCAACTTGTCGGATCTCTTTATTAATGAATTAACATGATTATACCATAAAGTACGTCGTCCTCATTGCCTAACCGGTGCAACCTGTGTCTCTGCTTCGTGGCGCCTTCTGGGAAGAAAACTCGTTTCCCACGAGACGTCGTTGGCCATTTTTCAACCGGGAGAATCAAGCGAAAATGCTCGATCGCCGGAACGAAGCAAAACGTCGCCGGCGAACGCGATCCTGGCGCAGGTTTTTCCAGCCGGCGAGAAAATCGCGCTGATACCGCGACGCAAGAGAAAGAGAACGAAAGCTCTGCCAGCGAAAGGGGGCGTCGGAGGAAGGGGGTTGAAACCACGGCGACTCGCGGCCGTGATTGCCGGTGCGCGTATTTGCAAGTCGCGTTCCATATGTAAAAGGTAACGGCGTCTAAATCGGAGAACGTTCGGGACGGAAGTCTGTTTCATTGGACGCAGCGAGGAATTCGGACGTAACCAGCGTCGCGTGGAGAATAAAAATCACCGTTTGTTCCCCGATACGCCTATTCCTTTTTTTTCCCCTCTTCTTTCTTCTCCGAGCAACGTTCGTCCTGTCGAATTTTATCGGCATCGTAAAAATTAGTTTCACCGAATCGCGTACGAGTTTTTTTTCAGTTTTCGTTTATCTCTACTCATTTTTTTTCTTCTCTTTTACCCACCCTTCCTGTTTCTCGATAGCGGAGGAAAATCTCGGAACGGCAAGTGCTTGCGCGATGCTCCGTTCCGCGCGGAAGATGATCCATTTTGTTCTAGCTGATCCGTCGCGCGTGCACGGAACAGCTCGGAAAGGACATCTTCGACGCAACGTCAAACATCGTTACACGATATTCAAAGGATGAAAAAGCACGTGACGCGAGGGGTGGCGCCTAATGTAGCGTGCGAGATAGATGGGTTACCGCGGTGAAAGTTAATTCGCGTTTTCACTTGGACGACCAGCGCAGCGGGTCGATTGAAAGCGTCGCTCGTCCGTGCGAATAACGGTCACCGCAGCGTCTCCTAACGACGTCGTTATCGATTTGTCTGTTCCAGGTACAACTTTATAAAGGGCAACTTTATTAACTCGTTACCGAGCGTGGCGCGGCTGTCGTAAATCTCGGTATCTCCGCGGCGAAACGCGTTCGACGGGAGAAAAATCGACATTTTCTTTTCCCGATCGGATCGGATCGGATCCGCGCTGGATCCGCGTCCGTTCCTCGAATTGCCCGGCTCGGACGAAGAGGAGGAGGACGACGACGCAGAGGCAGAGGAGAGAAACGACGGTCCGTGTGCCGAATGGCCAACGTCTTATCCGGTTAGCGTAACGAACGCAAACTAATTAACGAGCCATAAGTCGATTGCGACCGGCAACGAATTCAGAGCCGTACTACGCGTGCCGATTGGACCGATCTAGAAGTTAGCCCTCGACCAGACGCGACGTACTAATTAAAGGGCAACTTCGGAATGCAGGCTGGATGCAGAGGAGGAGAACACGCCGATATATAGACGGCCGGAATATTTGCCCATGTAAATGGAACCTTTCCTGGAACCTCTATTCGCACCGCAAGACGGTTCTCTCGCTCGCGTCTCGAAATCTATCTGCATGATTGGGAGGGCTCGAGATTATATCTCGCTGCGCGCGCGGCCAACCGATTTGCATTAACAGATAGAGCCCTCCTTATTACAGGGATATCTATTAGACGGATATAGCAGGCAGGGGTGGTAAATATTCCAACTGGAATCGACTCAGCGAGAACGCGCCTTTATCCCGATTGCTTCTCGATGCCGGTCGATCCATACGGATTAATCGCCGTTGTAACCTCCATTTCCGGCTACTCCGCCTCGACTACGCTTGCGAACGGGATCGCAACGACGACCTTATCAATCGGGTAAACGGAAGAGGCGGATAGTAGCCGTTTCATTCGCCGCGGTAGCACTCGGCGATCCATCGTTGGAATTACCGAAAATAAAACGCTGATGCGCGAGGACGAGCCGGAAAGCCTAGCGTTACGCTGCGTCGTCGTCGCTTACAGATGCAGGCGATTTGTCAGCGAACGAAAAGAAGACCGTTACGTTGCCCCGAGCGTCGTACGGTAATGGTCGGTAAGATTGTCAGCGCGTTATTATACCTTCTAGGTAAATATATCAACGTCGTTTTCGCGCGCAAAGCGAGCCCGAGCGATGCACGCGAACGCGACAATGCGACTGGCTTTCCGGCGTCTACTCGTTGCATTTATTTTGCCCGCCAGTAAAGCCGAATGGAAGGTAAGAAGCGGTTACGAAAGTAAGGATTGTTACCGAGTTATTTCATCTGGTTTCGCAACCGAGGACTATAGAACACGCGGTTAATACGATTATCGGGGCTCTCTCCCCCTATCGAAATTAGATCGCATTGAACGGACGTTGAAATCGCTTACTCGGCCATCAAACTTTTTCTGGCTACGTCACGATTCCCGAGAGATCTCGAGAAATCTCTGGCGGTTTGATAAACCATCTAGCTGACGCCGACTTGATAAACCGTCTATTCGGAAACTTCTTCCCGAATCTTCCCCTTAATGACGCTATCGAGGAACCGTTACGTTTTATTGTCTTCCCCGTGTGCTCGTTTCTCCGCGGAGCTAACGATCGGTTCCTTCTCGGACTCGGTCAACAACGGGAGGGGGGTTTATTCAAATTTTTAACCACGCGTTATACGTCGAGACGATTAAACGATTGGCTCGGTCCGCGAGCGCCGGATCCATCTCGGCCGAGCAACGGAAAACCGAGGGGAAAATGGAGCAGGAGACGAGACGATAACCCGTCCGACCGTTTGTACCGATGCAGCACGTTCAATTGAATAACAAGCACGAAAAATTTACACGGGGTGCATCCGTTATTGATTAAGCCTCGGGGACTCGACGTAAAGTAAGGGTGCCCTCGCGAAGGGAGCTCGAGTGGTTCCCGAGGGTGTCTATCCGTCCGTACGTCGTTCTCTCCACAAGTCTGAGAGCATATCGTGTACCCAGCCAACGAAAGACACATAAGTGTTAGCATGATCCCCCCCCCTACCCGCTAACAATGTCGCTGACATGAGACAGACTGAAAAGGGTGGATTTCGTCCGGAACATCAAAATGCACATTCCACGAAAACCGTGCAACTTCCGAGTAAATAAATCCCGAGTATCGTTTTATCCGTCATCGTGTAAAGTTACGCGTTTCCCGTGGTTACGAAAGAGGAACGACGCTTCGTTTCGTTTCGCTTCGCGTGGACCGTCGAGAAAACGACGAAACCCCATAAGCCTACCCAACGATTTTCATTCCGGTCTCGATCCCCCGGTCCCAGTCTACTTCCTCACTCTCTCACTCTCTCTCTTTCTCTCTTAAAGAAACATAAGTTATCGCGTTCATGGCTTTCATGCATCACCGTGTCCGCAGGACGCTCAGGATATACGCGATGTAAGGGCGGAATGTAGTCTTGATGGCGCGAGGGTGAGAGACCAGACGAGGGGTTGCCCGTGGATCCAGTGTACATCGGTCCCGACAAAAGGACGATATATTTTTTACGGATCACGACTCGTTCGGCAACGACTTCCATCGTCTATAAACGTAACGGACGAGCCAAGTGCTTTCCGCACTTTACAACGATCCCCTGACCGCGTTAACGCTTCTCTTCGACGGATAATATCCTTCGAGCAAAATCCAGAAGCCGAAACTTCGAAACGCAAAACGCGCTGCTGCCGATTTATTACGCGTTTAAAGTCAACAAAGTTCGTCGGAACTGGATTACCGTCGAATCGCCGGATACGAGATCGCGGACGGCCGCGTTAAAATACGACGAGGAACGTATTACGACGATGACTTTGAGAAACTACTTACAGACGTAGCGAATTCGATTGAATTCCTCCGGAACGAGCCCGGGCATGAACAGGGACAAAATAACGGGGCGATATCGAACTGGCGGAAACAAGAACGAAGCCAGGCGAAACTTTGACACGCGATGCATCTTCGAAATTCGGAAGTAGCATGATTCCGCGGGCGATCCGCGCGAAAACCTATGCCAGCTTCAGCGAGTATCGTCGCAACGCGGCACGTAGCGAGCATCAATTTCTCAACTTTCAGGCATACCTCTGTAATCCGTGCCCCGACGTTTATCCTTTCCGACAATGCCGAAATTTTCAATTTCGTCCCGCGGGTCGGACGTTGACGTTTCGCCCGCGGAAACCCACCGGCGGTGCTCTGTAATTTATCGAGCGAAACGCTGCCGTTTCCGTTTTTTAAACCGGTAATGAAAGAGCCGGGGCACGGGCAGCGTGGAATTTCACCGGGGGGAAAAAGAGTGACCCGTATCCGTCGCTTCTTATCAGGCCCGATACACAAGGGGCGAAGATATCGGCTGGATATTTCGCCGGGAATACGGATCGTATAAATTTTTATACAGACACGTATTTACTTGGACTTGTCAGTGCCGCGAATTGGATGGCGCTCGTTTTCTGCGGTATTTTCATGAAAATACGCCCGGGCATATTGCTCGTACATCGCCGTCGCGGTTCGTTTTTCTTCCGGGAAATAAACCGACGCGACGGCTGTCTTTACGAGAATCTAGTTCCTCCCCATCGGTATCGACCCCGCTACTTTATTAAGACACGCCCGCGTTCTCCGCATCCGAGTCTCCTTTGCCTCCAGTCGACTCGCTAATTGCGCGCAAACACGAATTAAGGGATGCGCGCGCGCGGATATCGGAGGCGAGGGAAAAAAAAGATCCGCGAGAAATTTCCGTAGAGGGACGCGCGTAAGTCCGTCGCGGCGAGGCTATCGCGACGGGAAAAATAATACCGCGGCCCCCTTACTTTACGCTCATCGTCGCCGGCGATCTTTGTGCCACGCTTCGGGTGGGTGTTTGCGCTGCCACCCTTAATTTCCCATCAAACATGTATCTTTGCCGCAAGCGCGAGGGTGCGCGAGCAAAGAAAAGGCGAGCAGCGGATGCTGTATCGATTGAAATTTAATATCTGGTCCCCGATGTAGCGGGGATCTCTCTTGTAAATAGAGGGGAGCTCGTCCCTCCCGATTTTTCTCCGGGTGCCTTAGTCTACGATTTCACGGAGCCTTGACACGGGGAAAAATCTCGTCGGACTTTGAGCTCGCCGCTCCGCGCGACCAGCGCACAGACTCTCCGCCCCGTGTTTTCCTTTCCTCGCTTTCGGCGGAAAACGGAAATATTTATAGACTCGTCTCGCGCGATCTCCCGCTGAAAATCGTGTTCGCGATTCGAGCGCGTATCGAACGCACCGACGAATAATACGGAATAACGAAGGCAGCGAAAGACGAGGCCGAGGAATGCATAATGCAACGAAGAAATTACAAGTTCAATCGAGGCAATAAATTGCATATCATCGGACCAGTGGCTGACGCGCGCGCGCGACCGCGCGAGTACGCGCGGCTAGCGTTTCCATGCAGATTTATCAAGACGATAAAAAGGCTGATATCGGGGATCACGGGGCCCTCATCGAGCCGATGGTCCCGCTTCATTCGTTGCACATATTTAAGTACCTCTTGCAACCACTCTGAATCGACACACGACGACGAGTGGACGGATAACGAGGACGTTCCGTACTCCGAGATCCAGTCGGACAGTGGCCAAGGCTGTACCCTCTCGATGGTCCCCGAGCATAATCGACTTTAAACGATCGGCCTTGCCGATCCGCTGGACATCGTTAGGCAACCGCGATACGGCGGACGTCGTCGATGCGCGTCTCATACATACGGGAACGAGAATTCCGCGGCGGCGGCGGCGTCCACGAGCACGGGAACCTCGTCGTTGCGTGCGCCGCCCAATTTTAAGCGAAATCGAAACCGAACTGCGAGAAAACGAGCAACGAAATCCCACGTTCGCTCGGAGGAAGGTCAGCGAGTATCTCGCGTGTGCGTGCGCGAGATGTTAACATTCCGATATATCGTGTACTCGATGACGATACATACGGGAAGAGCGAGTTTACGACGTTTTAACGCCGGAGCGTTGCGCGCGGAGATTCCGCCTCTTCTTGCCGCGAGAGAGGAAATTTATCGGACGAATCTGCATGCCGGAACGCGGATGTCGTCGTCGGCCGGCGAGCTGCAAGTTGGAAATTGGTGGAGGAAATTTCCCGGGCCGATAAGGGTAAATGGAAAGAAATCACGGGGAAACGATGTCGGATTTCGGGCCGGCAGGCTCGCCGCCGGTTCGCCGGCAGCCCTGCTGCGAATCAAATCAAGCTAAGTGAACGCGGACGAGGAAGACGAAATAAAAAGGAGCATAAAATCCGGGAATAAACTCGTTTAAGACGGAACGAAGCAACGGACGGAGGTGTCGGTGCACGCTCGCTGCCGGAAATTGATATTCCCGAGCGAGAGTGTCGGTTAATCGGGCGAGTGGTTATCGCGACGGCATCGACGGCCAGACAAACGGCCGCACGATTTTTCATTCCCCGTGGATGGCGCGTCGATGGGTAACCGCGTTTTCGCGGAATTCCGCCAAGAGTATAGACAAAGGGAGAGACAAAGGGAAAGGCGGCCGCAGGATCTTAAAGGGGTTGCGCGATATTTCCCGTTTAAAGGGAGCGAACGATATTCGGAATTTACAAGGCAACGCAGAGTCACGGGCAGCTGCTGGGCCTTTAGCCAGAGAGGTAAGGCAGGATGCTTCGTCCCTTCCTCGTCCCTTCCTCGTCCCTGTTTCGTCCCTGTGGCGGTCGTACACGAGCCAGAACCGTGGCTCTACGTTACGCCGTACATTACGCGTTACATTACCTCGTACGTTTCTCCGTGGATTCTGGCGCGGAATTCGGAAGAGGATAGGAAAGAGAGAGAAAGAGAGTGGTGTAACACATCGCCAAATCGACTTTCTTACGACGCTCTACGTTATCCTTTACGCGCGAGTATCGCGTGCGAGGATAACGTACCGACTGGTTGCTCCAGCTTTTTCGCGAAAACGCTCTTCCTCCCGTGCTCGCACATTCACGGTGACAAACTGTCGCGGCTTTTATGCGCTTTGCACGATCCGGCCGATGTACCGGATAGCTTCTCGAGAACAATAGCTACCGTCACTTTCAGCGGGAATACCGTGAATATTCCGTCGAGTCGCTTCAACCCCATCCGGCCGGGGTTCCGCGCACGCATTTATTTTCGAGGCTTTTAAGCGCGCTCCGTATATCGCCGGCGAATATTGTCAAAATATGCTCTCGGAATATTCAAACGACGCTTCGCCGGGAGAACGCGAGTCCCGGTGAAACGTAATAGCCGGCGATAACGAGGAAAGTAAAGAAGGGTGTACGAAACGCTCGAAGGTAAACCGAGAGACGAGTTCGGGAAGGAACGAGTTCTCGAGACTCCGGCTGGAAATCGTAAAAACTCCCCGACGAAATGAAAAATCTCCCGGAGATCTCTTCTCCGGGTAACAATGGTCTCGACGAATCCCAGCAACGATAACGCGGCGTCTATCTAAACGGGGTCGGTCGAGGGAGACGAGCCTATCCGATTGTAGTCCGCTACTTTGACACCGAAGAGATTAGTCCTCGGTCCTACCCTTCTTTCTCCTTTCCTACTTTTCTTTTTTTTTTTCTTTTTTCCGCCTCTTTCTTTATTTTCGGAATCATCCTGAAAATCCCGTTTTCCCTCCTGGGAGAAGAAACGTTAACTACGCCACCGAGGTGGTCGGAGCGTCAAAGGTAATCGTGGCCTGCACGAGCGGTCGGTGTCCATAAAACGCAGCGTTTCGACGTTGCGTCTGATGACAACGTTCGCCGAGTATAAAGTAAATCGTGCAAGCGGGAAAATAGCTTTCCGGCAAGCAGGGCCGGCCGGGTTGCGTGGGATTTTCGTTTGGGAAAATCGTAACACGCGAGAGAAGCGCGGACCGGCGTAAACGAAAGAAACTCGACGCGAGAGGAATCGGGGGCCGGAAATAGAGATATCCGTACTCCGTTGCGGAACGGCGATGACGGATGAAAAGAAAAAAAAAAAAAATTCTCCACGAATAGAAGGTACCCCGTGATTTCGCTGTACGCGCGTAAATCGCGTTTTATTTTATCGCGATTCGCTGCGATGTTGCGCGATTCGTTTCGCCGATACACGCTGCAGCGGAATAAAGTTTTTCGCGACACGGAATGGGAGTCGCGTCGCATCAAGGTATAAATAAAATAATATATCTCATCGAGGGAAGGCCGGCGAAATATATAGATTGGGTTATAAAATTAAATAAGAATAAACCGGTTTTTTCCCGCGTGTTCCCGCATTCGTCACTCGCGTTATCGCGGACGCAAGATCTGGATAAATACGTTCGTTTGCTCTGCCACGCGATAAATTTCCGATGCGTTTTATCGCCGCTCGTTTATCGTTCATTCCGCAGAGGAAACTGCATTCTGATCCGATGTAACGAACGTGAAAATATTAGGAGCGACAGGCGCGTTCGAATTAACGAGTGCGTCGTCTGCCGCGTAACTCGCGTGTCGCGCAGCGTGAAACGCAACGCGCCGGTTCCACCGATTTCTCCGGCCAGAATTTATCCCCGGCTCTCCTCTCCCGCGATTGTCCCGCGAGGAATCCGGTACGCGGAATCAACGTCGTTAACGAGATTGTAAAGACGAAGACGACGCGGCAGGCTTAAGAAGATCGCGAAACGGGCCAGTGATTTTACCCATCATCCTCGAAACCGAAGCCCTCCTTCTCCTTCTCCTCCTCCTCCTCCTCTTGCGGAGAAAGTATCGAGGGTTATTACCGGGAATACCATCCATCCCTGGCCGCATCGGCATCCGTGTATAACGAGATTCTTCTCCTCTGGCTGGCGGCCGCACACCCACGCCCCGTGTCCATGAAAAGTCATTCCGTCGAAATCACCGCGACGACATAATTTCCTCGATCTCATCAAAGATTAGAGAGGCCAAGAACAAACACGCGCGCACACGGACACGGGAGAGGAAGACGAATCGAGAGACGCAATGCGGATTGCCATCTCGGAAACCCTGCCATGGACTTTCCCCTTTTTCCTTCGCGCGTTCAACGTCGTAAGCAAATTCTCTTTCCCTGCCTGGCCTTACCCTACCTATTTTCCTTCTTAAACGCTGCCACGAGATCGGAGAGAAACTTTGCTCTCTTATCTGCTTCGCTCGCTCGCTCGCTCCGTCTGTCTGTCGGTTAGCGCGTGAAACTGAACGGAGCCGAGTCGGATGAGTAAGGAGAAGTTGGGAAACGAGGAGACGAGGAGAAAGAAAGGGTGGGCAGGCGGGGAAGAAGATGTTAATGCAATCCCCGTCGTGTTTCCGTGTTTGTCGCTAGTTTTAATCTCCCCTTCGTCGTCTGAATTCGGTGCCTCGTTGGACGTAGACGGCGTACGGGAGAGAGCGATGTAATTATAAAAAGGAAGGAAAGGACGGCAGGGAGATGATGGAGGGTTGGGCACCGGCTTATAATCTAACTAGTCATTGGCATCGAGCCGATATTACGCCGGCCGTGATAGACATTTTTCGTACCGAAACCTTCAAAAGCGATCATCCCTCGTTTATTACGGTTATGCTCCCGCATGACAACCTGGCATTAAGGAGGGTCTGATACGCCGTGTCGATCTAACATGGGCACTTTATATCTCATCGAACGCAACGGGAAGGGCCACGTGTTAATATTCTTGGACGAGCGAGATTCAGCCAGTGGGGCCGATGTTTCTTTCGGCATTACGGCAATTTTAATATCATCCGCGGGTGTGCGTTTGCGCACCGTAGACGCGGCAACGTAAGCGGGTAAGACGCGAGTAAGTAGCGGTGGTAGCGAATCGACGAAACGCAAATAGTTAATACGCTACCGGGAACGCGTAATTTCCTTTGATCCCGAACATCCTTTAATAACTCGCGCGTAAGCAACGTTAGCTGTCGCTGCGAGTAAGTACACACGCGCATCATCCTCGTAACGCGGATTAAGGTTAATCTCGTTACGAAGATTTCCATAAGATTTCGCAGGAATACGCGGTGAGGGGAGAGGGGAAGGAGGGGACGGGAGAAACGGAAAAGGTAGGTCCGAGTCTAACCGAACGCGGAACGAATGCCGAAGCTCTACATCCGGCGGTCGTTGCCGTTTACACGCGCGATATTCCCCGCTGAATCTGCCGAGAGCCTTTATGGGTCACTGCTAAGGATCCGCTGAGACTCGCGGTGGCTTCTCCGCTTCTCCGGCTGCTCGCTGAAAGAGCGGAGCTCGGCCGAAGACGCTTAAGCATTACCATATTAACGGGTACACGGACCGAATCGGATTAATTCGGCGGGGGAGAGGAAGAAAGGGAGATCGATCGATCCGCGCTACCGTCGCGGGAAAAGAAACGAAAACACGGTCTTTGATCTTCCACGTGCTAATTAATTACCATAATCGCGCTCCTTCCTTTTCATTTCCGCGCCCGCCGATCGAATCCATATTTATTAATCCCCTTATCGTATAATCCGGTGATAATGAATTTGTCATGTAAATTACCCGCGATGCCCTCATTGATAATCCTTCGTCATTATAAATACATCGCCGGCGTCTAATTAGCATACCTGAATTCCGCGCGAAGGCACATCGCGGTGGTACTTGCGAGAGCGACAGTTCTGTCACGAGTAAACGCCGCCCGCTTAACGAGCGTACCGCTTTAAGCCCGCGGAAACTTTACCGCCCCGGAGAGCTTCCACAGCCCGAGACATCGATGATTCGTTTAAACCGACCGACTGCCCCAACTTTTCTGATAATCAATCCATCCAACGTTCTCCGACCCACCGAGCCTCTTACCTCCTCCGTTTCCACTCTCCTTCATCGTTCCACATTCAGATTTCCTCGAGTACAACGACCATACCGAGCGAGTACGTCCGTCCGTACGTACGTACGTGTGTATGTACTTACGTCGAGGGGCGCGGAGGGGCTCAATTTTAAAGTAGCCCAGGGAAAAGTTGTAAGCAGCTTCCACTGGCGGATCCTGGCGGAAAAGGAGTCGGCGGAGATGAAGGGGGACTTACGCTGGAAGCAGCAACCTCATTGGCTAAGCCAAACTCGACTCGAACTGCGCGGACTAACAACTCCGCATAATGAGAAAGTTCGGCGGTTTTCGGCTAAAGAAACTATTCGATCGGAACTCGAGTATCCCGATGCGACGAGTCGCAGCGAGCGCGCGTTCCCGAGGCTCGATAAATACGATTCCGTACGGTCGCGATCGCGCAAAAACGATCGGCAAAGTTGGAGATTAATCGCCGAATAGATCCGCGCGAATAGACTTCGCTGCTTTCTCGCACGACCGTCCGATCCGGTCGAATCGAATCGAATCGAGATAAAGCGATCGCGTTATGTATCTTTCAAATTCGCGCCAAGATGCCAACACGCTTCTCTTCTTCTTCGTCCAAAGCGTTGCTCGAGCGATAAATACGTGCCTCGGTTGGAAATTACGCGATTCACGGCTAGCACTGTTTGCACGGTATAGGTTAAATTCCAACGACTTCGCGAATCGAATTCGAGTAGCCTTCGGCGATTCGAGCCGTCCGCAAGAAACCGAACAAAACCTTTCCTCGTCGACACGGAAAATTGCATGTAACCGCTGCGTCCTACGGATTCAACCACCAATCCTTCTATCCCCGCAATCCTCTGCGATCCTCCCACCGATTCCTTCCCTTCGATCCTGCGTGACCTCTCCGCACTCGGTTACCGGGCTACGAACAACGTTAGACGCCGATTGGATCGACGACGTACCCCGGGTATAGAGGACAAATGGGATTTCTCGCTTAACGCGAACTCGATGTACCCCGTTAACCGAGCCACCGCGTCGATTAGATTCGAGGGAAATTTTATATGCGGACGAAGAGGCGAGGAGGCGAGGCGAATACGATATGAAAAATACCAAGTATAAGATTAACGTCGGCAGCCACCGTTTAGTCGAGTCGTATTCAATACCCTGGGATAATATTCCGTAACCCTAGCCCGTGGAAGACAAAGGATAACGGAAGGGAAAGATCGCGAACTTGCACCTCGTCGCCGGCGCGAGTCGAGCGGAGATTCGGAAGACCGGTAACCGGATCCCACGCTCCGGACAAGATCGTTACGTCGAAGGAGTTTGCGCAATCGGGAATTTACGATCGGACACGCGGCTACACGAACGGGAAACGCCGTGGAAATATAGTTTACGAGCAACCCGCCGAACCCGGCTTATACCCGGCTCGTCTTCGATGATCACTCGAGAGGTACAACTAACGAACGACCAATTACACCCGGAGGTACGATAGCGAAATTTAAATCATACGAGTAGCGGCCGCTTGGAAAATAGCGCTAGGACGTACTTACACGATGATGGAGGAAATCGTTAAGTTACCACGACAACCGACACGAGCATGCGCGATCGCGAAGAAATATCGCGTATCTCGCGTATGTATAATCCTCCTACAGAGTCTTACGTTGCCGGCGTCGAAGAGTTACGATGGAAAAGGAGTAAGACGAAAAAACGCGCGAACCCTACACACGGCTAACTACCTGCGAGTTCCGGTCCACCGTGAACAGGTAAACCGGTCCAGCAGCGGCTCTATAACGACGCAAAAATGTAGATGCTCCGAATACTCGCGGGAAAATACGCTCCTCCTCGGCTCGTAACATCGGCAGCCGGCGCGAAACGCGTTTCTTCTCGCGTTTTCTCTCGCGTTTTCTCTCGCGTTTCCACACGTTTCGCGTCGCTCGTCGTCGACGTCCCCTCGCGAGACACGGTCGGAAGCGATAGCCCTGGATATCCAGGGACCACGCGTTCGACGTAAAGAAGAGGAGCGGCGTACGCGCGAGTCCGGTAGGTATACCGACAGCCAGTGTCTGCGAACAGGTAAACCGGTCGATTCTTTATTTTCTCCTTTCTTTTTTTCGCGCAGTCTCTCCTCTCCACGGCGCCTTGCACGCCGTTCCATGGCGAAAGGAAGAGAGAGAGGGAGGGAGAGAGGGGGATTTTTATCGGGAGAGTCTCGGCCGCTCACGGGAGCGGTCCGGGGGCCCGAACCGGGTTACCTGATACCGATGAATGAATACCCCGTATCCACAATGCACTCGCTCGCACCGCCGCTTCTCCTCGCCCCGCAAAAAACGCCGGTTCTCGCTCTGTTCTCCGCCACGGTGTACCAACACCCTCCCCGTGGCTACGCGTCACGTTCAACGGTCGTGCAGTTGCACACGCGCGTGCACCACGGTGCACCGCGACGCGGCCCGACGCGGCGACCAACGGAGCAACACAGCCGCGGTGGATAGAGAGCAGGAGGCACGGGAGGAGGAGAGAGAGAGAGAAGGTTGCAATTAGCTAATCTCTCGAGTAGAAACGATAATTGGTATAATCGATGCACCAATTAGAGAGAACGCGAAACTAACGAGATTCGACCGGGCCACCCCGTGTTACCGTCCGCACCCGCCCCTCCTCGACCCCTTGCTACCGCCACCTCTTTCTATTCCCTTCGCCGTTCCCCACGACGCCTCTCTCTTTCGCGTTTGCGGATACCTTTCCGGGGGAAGATCTCTTCTTATCGTGGTCAACCGCCGCGTATCGGATCGTCGCTCGAGGGTGAGCAAGCGAACCGAAGAAAAGCTTTTCGACGACCGGTGATAATAGCCGTTCCATGAGAATTATTCCCGATAAAAGCTGCCCTAATCGGAACCCTCCATGGCCGACCGAGTTCGGGTAACGAGAGACAACGATCCTCGTGGTATGCACGGTGGGATTGAAGAAACGCGGGGGCCGGCGTCGCGACCGCGTCGTCGCGGCCGTGTGAGAAAAATACGTCCGACGGCGGGACGGAATTTTTGTTTCCTTCGCGCCGAGATTCTTTCTGTCCTTTTCTTCTTTTTTCCTTCCTTTTTCTTCTTTTCCTCGCGTTAGAAGGTCCGAGTGAATGAAAGGGGAGGCGGGCAGAAGCTGCAGGAACGATCGGGAACACCAAGGTGAGAATAACGGACCTTTCACACCGCCATACCGTGCTCTTTGAACTCCAATATGTGCATCTATATACCGAATACACGGCCGCGTACACGTACGAACCGCTGTCTATGTATGCATGTACGAACTTTGGTCGCTCGCACGGTCAAAGGGTTAGGATATACCCCCTACGTTTCCCTTTACAGGGCCAGAAGCACTTTTGTCCTCGACAACGAGTATATAAGGCACGGAATATGAATTGGCGTTTCACGCTTATTGTGCGACAGGAGGCGAGAGTGTGCCGAATTAATAGCCACTCCAGAGAGACCCGGGTTTCGAATATACCGTCGTCGTGCCGTCGAGAGAAAGAGGAGGCGAGGGTTTTCAACTCTCACCCCCGGCCCTCCCTCGAAAGTGTACCCGAAAAAAGCACGGCGTGAACTAGTCCACGTTAGTTCGCTCTGTGCGCGACACTTCGCAATGAAGGTGTTCCTCCGTTTTACACACTCGGTATGACGAATCGACGCTGGCTAGGTGTATGCGTGAAATTCGCTTTGACACGGCTCGCGACCGTGTTTAGGAAACTCCTTCAGTTTCGCCCGATATTTTTTCCTAAACGGCTCCGAGAAAACAACGACACGGCCGCCTATCCGCGGTGTGCCTCCAAAGGATAATAGAAACCCCGGGAACGAAGGGATCGTAAAAATTAAACGGCATTCCTATCCGGAAGAGATCCGGAAGAGATCCGGGAAGATATCCGGGAAGATATCTGGAAGATCGATGAAACGTCCCTTTTTATTTCGCTTTTTTCCACAGCTGTCGTCGTCTTTCCTCGTTCCTCCCCGATCCGGTCGATATGCCATGGCTAAACTCGATAAAAAGTTCAAAGAATACATCGGTGTTCCTCGGTGGTACTCGCGTGAGGTGTCGCGCGAGTATTCGACGGGATTTTTCCTCGGATCAGCTTTACGCGAGAATTTTGACGTTGTCTCGTTCTCCCCGTTGGTGCCAGGGTTCTGCGAAGAACGGGAAATGAGTTGCGGCGGAATTCTTACGACCATGCCCGAACTTTAGATTGAATTCAACGATAGAGTTCCGAAAAAGAAGTCCGACCCGACTTCCTTCGGTTATGGACTCTCGCGGATTTCCTTATTTCTTCTCCCCGAGCCCGTTCTTTCGTCAACGCTGGCGCAACGTGCCACGGAGACGTATCCAATTTGCAGCCGGCGAGTTTCCGCGATACCAGAGAGAGAGAGAGAGAGAGAGGATGAAAAGTCGGTGTATGTACGGACCTTTTCCCCCCGCTTTGTCCCAAATTTCCGCCGCGATAGGGTCGCGTTCGGTCGCGAGCCGAAAGACACGCACGCGGATATCTCGCCGTGCTACTTTCCGCTCGCGCCTCTTTCCCGACGAGGGTACGCTTTGACGCGTAAAGCGAATATCGACGTCGATAAAGCGTTCCGATCAAAGGGAATTAAATGGGAAAGTGGCAATCCAATTTCTCGGCGTGTTGCGTTTGCCGTTCGTCATAATTACATTCAATTAAAAGCCCAGCAGGTCACCGCGTCGACGCTCGAGCACGCGTATATCGATAGATGTATCGAGGTATATTCGCTCGAGTGGCGCACAAGTGCGAAATCGAACTGATCCATGGAGAACCCGTATCTATAATGCATTCTCACGCGACCACCGTAGCCGGTACACGGACACGCTCATACACCGGCGTATCTACAGATACGCGGCTACGTTTATTTCCGAATGGCGTTCTGTACGTAGTTCCGGCGTCGACACGACGCGACAGCCCGATCGCGGCACAAAACGGACGCCCCACCGCTTAAACTAAATAATGCATGAGATGGATCGAACGCAACATTTAAATACGTGTATCCAGTTCGAACGGTTGCCGCCGCCGTCGCCGCCGCGGCCGACGCCACCGCCGACGCCGCCGCCGCTACCTTGGCCTTGCACGATCGGTGCCACTCGGTTAAACGATCGAATTTCTTGGAAATCGAAATTTCTCCACCGCCCCACGCGACTCGTCGCGCCGAGCCGATCGCGCTGGAACGGGGGTCGTGGAAGAGAGGGAAAAAAAAAATCTATTCGACGGTCGTTATCGTCGGACAAGCGAACCTCGTTGTTATCGCCTCGACTATCGATATCCGTGAACCCGCGCGAGAGAAGTACCTCGTAAGTTTCGCGCGAAACACGAAGCCGTAAAGATCCAGGAAGGTGGAAAAAGGGGCAAATAGTAGACGATAGTCGGTGTCGCGGTAAAGTACGATCGTTCTTGCATGACTTACGGACACGTTTATAGGCGCGGAACTGGGTTACGCGAAGACCGGTTTAAGAATTTTATTACGAATTCCCCAAATACCGTCTTATACGGCGAAACTTTTACGCTTTCCTGCCCCCCGAGTTAGCGTACAAGTTCGCGTTATAGTTTCTAATTTGAAATTTCGATAAGAACCGCTCCACTTCTCGCCTCTACTCCCGCGGCTCTCCCCCTTCCAATCTTATTCTTATCCTTTCGGCCCGCCTCAACTTTCCTTCCGGCCGCGTACCCGCGCGTCTCTCCGCCTGCATTTCGTATTTACGACGCAGAAGGGATCGTAGCAAATTTACTAACGAGACGTTTCCCTTCCGTTTCCCTCTTGCTACATCCGACGCCCTTTTAAGGGAACGAGTCAGTCACGAGAAGGGCGCGCATCAACTAGAAACGCGATAAGAAGTCCAACATACCGATACTTTGTTGATCAGCGCCGCTCTAGCTAATCCTTTAAAGGAACTGGAACTAGTAGCCTTAAGAAGAAACGCTGGTTAGCCTTATTAACATTTGCTCGACGACGCATCCCTCTCGTACCCCCTGTTACTGGAAAAGCACCACGACGACGACGACGACGACGAGGATGACGACGCCGACAACGACTACAACGATGAGGAGGACGTTGCGGCGCGGCGCGGCGAGGCTGACCTGTCCGGGAACAAGAGTCGTTTACGCGCCGCTTAAGCGGTTCGCGAGGATCGGAACGGCGGGTGAATATAAATGAAGTTGTCTTTTGAGGCGCGCTGCCGCGTCAACTTTCCTCCGTGTAACGTAATGAGACAGCAATCAGGGAATTATCGGAGGTTGCAACTTTGTAGGGCGGGCCGAAAAGGACGGGGCCGAACGCGCGACCCACGAGGCGGCGCGGGCAGAATAATTCAGGCCGGCTTTCGCAAATGTATGCAAACGTTAACGCGTAACGAGATAAGTACGCAATTTGCGAGTTCCAACGAGTGACACGAATGCCGCTCCTTAAGAATTTTATAACTACGACGAATCAGGGCCTATTAACTTCGCTTAAGAACACTTCGAGGATACTAACTCGGTGCCGCATTAACTTTCCCACCGAGGAACTTCGAATTTAAGGTGTCTCTCGACCAGTGATCTCGTTTATTTCGACCTCCCTCTGGCATCCTCCCGCGCCATTAAACGTTTTCCTGTTTCCCTCCTCGTTTCTTCGCGGGCCCCTCGCGCAAGCCAAGATCATCCGCGTTGGATTACGAGCGCGTTTACGAGCAGTCCGGTGCAACTCGTGCTGTCAAGCTTCGCGGAACACCGAGACCGCGCAGAGAGAAGACGGAGAGGGAAAGGGAGAGAAATCGGAGGAAGAATGGTGGAAGGACGGCGAAACGTCGAAGTTAAAACCCCCGGAGGTACAATTTGGCGGGAAGAAGATCGCGAGGAAGCGACGTAGCTGCACCGTGCTCGAGCTTAACGGCACTCAAACTGGAATTAATGCGTAATTAAGGCGCGTTCACGCGATTGTCGTCGCGGCTCAAGGACCACTTAAGCTACGCCTGGTCCTCTGCCGGCTCGTCTCGCCACCTTTAAATCGTTTCGAATCGAAACGAACGGCGTTGATTGCGGCACGAATCCATTCGACTCTTTGTTTCAAACAACGACAACCACCTTCCTCTCGCCGTCTCTCTCCCTCTTCGCGCGGCCGCTCCCTTTTTTCCAGCATCGCGTATCCATGGCTAATTCCTTTTTAATGCTCGCTCGACTCCGCTCGAGCCCGGCTACTTTACCTCCCGGACACGCTTCATCGCGTAATTACCATGGTCGGGTCCCGGTATGTTTGCACGAGTAAGAAAGTCTACTACCGAAGAAGTGCGAACGAGCGTGTACAGCTAGAGAATCGGCGAGGCCGTGGCGGAGGCTGAGAAAATTTCTCGATGCAACTTGCCAAAGAGCTTATCCAGAAGAGACGTCTATTCACAGTTTCGGTCTTTGTGGATTTACAAGATTACCAACTTTCCGACCAGCTCGCGTTTACCCCCGTTGCCCGGCCGAGCGGGCCCATCTCGGCCCACAGTTGCATTCTTTAAGGAAAGTGACATCGAAAAGTTTCCCCGTGCTATTTTACCTCTGATCCGACCGCGTATACGTTTTGCCATGACGGAAATTCCCCGTTTATCGATATCTCCTATACGCGTGTAAGCGAACTTTATCAACGAGTTTTCCCGCAAATACGCGTCGAATCTATCGATGAAAAATTGCGAGCGCGTACCCAGGTTTTTCACCGTAGCTGCACGGATAGTCGAAAAATCGACCGGACTGCATCGTCGCGACGCCCAGGAGACGCTCGCGAGTATCCTCTGCGCGATAACGCGAGCTCGTCGGACGCGATCGGTCAACGGCTCGGAGTCGCGCGTAAAACGAAATTATCGTCGTTCCTTCGTTCGTTTCCTCGGTTTTTCAAACCGTACCGCCGATGGGAACGCGACGACAAAGCGATCGTAAAATTTTCCTGTCCAGCGAACTTGAAATTTTGACCGATAAAACAAAAGTACGGAACGCCGCGCCGTCCGCGGCGTATCGCGATAACGCGCGACGCATAAAAATTCATTTTTAATAATGCAATTTTCTGTCAAACGCAGGTGAAAAAGGTGGACGTAAAAAAAACGGGGGAATAAAAAAAACGGTCGCTGGAAAAAGATACGCGCGGAATGCGCAGCTTGACCCAGTTGACAGGATGGATTTTGCGCGAAACGCGCGTACTTCAACCTGTCCAAATCAACTAAAGCTTCTCGATGCGACACCGGCCGCGCTCGGCCAACTTAAAATGGAAAACGAGTTTTCGAACGCTTTGCCGGACAATTCTCGCCGATTGTCGCGATAAAAGTTAACGGCCGCCGGGAAAATTAAGATCCGGTAATTTTTATCCGAGGGAAACGCCAGGCCGAATCAATCGCAGGAGCACGTTTTATATCCTCGAAATAAAATCGATAGAGCGATTCGAGCACGCGGAAAACGAGTACGTGCTCAGGCCGCGATATTTCCGTAGGCATTGCGCGCCATGTATTTATCCGATGATGAATTATCGGACAGCACACCTTTCATCGCGCTAAATACATATTTCATAATTAAACGCCGCGAAACTTGGGCTATGCGGGGAATGTCGAACGTAAAGGGGATGGCGGACGGGGTGGGTTAGAAACGTGAAATTGTTCGTACCCCCTTCGTAAAATATCTCCCTCCGTCGTCGGCCTTAATACGGAATATTTAAATACGAAGTACGTTACGTGCAGCGCGCTGGCCGGGCGAAAAAGAGAGGGGAAAAAGGAAAAGGCGAGAAGGGAAAGAAGGAATCGGTAATAACGCTTAGAGCCGGAGGTGCTTTTCGTTTTATTTCGCTTCGCATGGAAATGTATTTTTAAATTGGAGAAAATGAAATTGATTGGCTGGCTAATTAAGAAATATGTCGCGCGCAATGCGATCTACAAATGAACGGAATTAATTCCATTTTTATATTTCCCACTTTCTTCCCGTCCCTTGGATTATACGGGCCGTGCGTATTCGAAGGAAAAACGAAACACGAAGTTTCTCTATGGCTACGAGTAATGAAATTCTAATTTTAGATCGTGGAGGGTTAGTGGGAAGTACACACTTATGAAGGGATATCCCAGCGACACTTAAGAGCTTAATTAACGCTACGCGAAACGCGGCTGCTTTTTGCACGACCACCGATGCATACCTTTCGAGCAGCACTGGCCCAAGCCAACCGGCATTTCTGCCTCGTGTGTGCACCGCCGAGGCCCTTATGTGTGCGCGTGTGTGAAAACATCAAGGGAGTTGAAATTAGGTTAGAACACATTGAGACGTCTGGGATGACTCGATTAAATGTAACTCCCATCTGTTTAGATTTGATTATGGCACATCCCTCGATGGCCGCTGAGGACCGATACCGTGCCTGGGGTATAAGATCTTTAAGGGTAAATATTTTCTCGTCGAAACGCCGCCGTCGTTTATGCGGGCAAATTATACCGCCTCGCAGACAGTTCTCGCGAATATTGCGCGAGAGAACTCCGCGAATTCGAATTGCTATTGCCATTACCATGGAACAGCGATGCCTGGAATCGCGCAGAGGGAAGGTAACCAAGACGGAAATCGATCGATCTTGCCTCGAAAGAGGAGATAAAAGTACGAAATTTGAAGAAGCCATCGAATCTGTCCAGACGAACGCTGGGACGATAGTTAATCTCTCGAATAAGGCTAATGGCCACTTCTAAACTGTTGAAGCGATCGAAGAGGTGCGCCGAATGTCGATAATATACTTGGAAGCGCGGACCAATCCGACAGTACGCACCCCTTCAATTTCGCTCATAACTAATGGCTCGAAACGGAAGACGGCTGCACGTTGCACGATTTAATATCGGCTGCTGATATACCGCCTAAGCGAAAGTAACGTGTCGCAATTAATTCGCGCCGCTGGAAAAAAGAATCCTCCAATTTAATCCGGTTCCTCTTAACCCGTTGCGTTGGTTAAACGCGACTCGCCGACATTGACATCCGTCGAGGAAACTTTGCCAGGACAAATAAAGAGAGAGAGAGAGAGAGAAACGCGGAAGCGTTAGAAAGCAGGAAGGAACGGGAGAAAGAGGATAGAAAGTTTTGGACTCGTTATTCGAGCTCGGGATTCGGTACGGAGGGCCAAGACTGGTATGAATGTCTCCTTTATTTCATTTTACGAAATAACACCGTCGTTTAACCCACTGCAGCTTGTATCGCGCAGACATCGTAATGGTGCTCGAAACGAGAACACGGTTTTTGCGAACCGCGATAAATAGGAACAGCTTGGCGAGTACAGGAAACGCGTATGTCCACGGCGCAAACGCTGCCCGAGAAACCACCGCATATATCTCTGTTTCGCTGAAGAAATTAACGAGCAAAAGGAACCCGATTCGCGGACAGAAATGTCATTGTTCGACCCTGACCTTCCGCCTTCGGGGTCGATTTAACGCGTCTTTCCAACGTCGCCCCCCACTCGTCCCCGTCGTCCGTTTGTCACGCGGAATAAAAGCTCTCGAAGAGGTAACGTTATTAAACGGATAAAGAGGAAAGTAGCGTACAAACGGATAGGAAAAGCGAGCCACCGTTGCGGCAAGGTTATCCAAGCCAGCGGGAGTTTAAGGATTCCGTGAACCTCATAGCGACCATGCGGACAAACAGAGTATCAATTTCGCCGGGAAATCCTCGTGTAATCCGCTAACAATGGACACTGGGGTTGGTCGGTGGACCAAGATTCTCTTAGGCAAGCACTGTACCCGAAACATTCAATGAAGATGAATTGTCTCATAAGTGACTTTGCGATAAATCCCTGGTGGAAAAATATTTTCGCATCGAGTATTCCTCTTATCGCGCTTCCACCCCGATACTTCCTCGCGTCTTCTCCTTTCTTTATACGAACACCCTGCACGGGGCTACGAAGTTTTAATATCGCGCCGATAAAATAAGCGATACCGCTTATCCCTTTCCGCGATAAAAGCTATATTTTCGGTCAGGTGCCCAGCTAGACCGCCTTCGCGATCCCAAGATGTATTATTTACCGCACCGCCTACTATATTTGCTGCTGCCGGAGAATCGGTCGGATCGGGTGAAAATGGGATGAAAAATCGCGCAACCTCTAGGGGAAATTTTTCGGCAAGAACCAGAGAACGTTCGGTACGCTGGAATCTCGGTACGGACGTCGGGCGTGGAAAATTACGAGAAATCGCGAGGAACAATGGTCATCGTTCATCGCGTATCATACATAAATCTTGTCGCCGGTTTTTAGGTATACCAGCGTTTCGAGGAAGAACTACGATCCCTGATTTATTATTCCATTTAACGTCTACACGTGTTGGGGCGAATGAACTCTCAAACCCTCCTTCGGTACGAAAGCTCCGTTAATTGCGGTATCGAACTTCGCAATCTCATTCGTCTTCGACCAACCGTGACGACACCACCTTCGTTCCAACGTATCGGTTACGGCCACTCTGACCGAGTGAAACGGACAGTTAGACCGGAGGAACGAAGGAAGTCGGAGAAGCAGGGTTGGTTCCGGCGCGTCGCGGCGCGCCGCGGCGGCCGATGCCGAGGGTGCAAGAGGCCGTGCGTGTTCGAGAGACGCGAAGAGCGTAAGAGACCGAAAGTGGCGCGAGCCTGGGGAGTACAGAGGTAGAGAAGAATATATTATACCTAGCGTCAGCTGTGCTTTATAACCCAAGCATCAGGCTAGCGCCACGGTGTGGGTTTATACCGCGATACACACAGCGCATCTGCCAACCCCTGTTCTCCCGTCCGATCAGCTCCGCTCCTTTTTTCCTCGAGGTGCCATTCCTTCCTTTCTCCCTTCCACTATCTTCTCTCTTCCCTTGCCTTCTCTCCTACTACGCTCTACACCGCAACACCGCTGCTTTTTTGCACCTCCGATCATTACACAGTCGTGCAACTACACCGAGCCGAGCCCGAGAGATGAAGTTATCCGTGCGTACGTGAGCGAGGTGTCGATACTTTTAGCCAGTCACGGAGACGGCAAAAACCACCGCCGCCACCGCTTCGACCGCAGTTTAAAAAGACCAAATGAAACGCGTTATGACAGCGAGAACTGGTTCTTTATGAACATTTAATCCCTTTCGTTCGAAGGGTTTATAGTCCGAGAAACACCGCGATCTCTTTCCTTCCACTTCCACTCTTAAACAAAATTGATCTCGCAGCTGGAAACGCGAGACACCGTCTTATTTCCGGCCCCCAGATTCGCAATCCTACCGTTCTCCGCTTCTCGTTTCCCTACAGATACCAGGTCTTTGTCGAACGTAATCACTAGACGAACGGAAAAGTGCTACAGCAGGCTTAAGACCAAGTCATTTACGTACACGCGTGCGTTTCACTGCCGCATTCCCAAAGGCGAGATACGTGTCCCTCTCTCTCTCTCTCCCTATCTGTCTATACGAGAGCGGGTGGGAAGATTGGAAGCGTGAAGCGTCAAACAGAAGCCGTTGCATCGAATGAAAGCTAAGCCCTTATGAACATTTAAGTAACTCCCTAATGGAAGTTTGGTTCTCGTCGCACCGTAGAAAGTTGACGACTCGCCAGACACCCACGGTTTCGCGTGGCGAAAATCTCGCTCGTGATTATGGTCCTCGAGTACACGCTTTGTCTCCGGATACTGACAGCTCCGACACGTTCACGTATCAACTCCTTACCTCGAGAAATTCGTTCGTCGGAAAACTACCCGTGAAAGAGTTTTCGTGAAAGGGGAGAGAGAGAGAGTTTCGAGTTGCCTCGTTAATTCGTTTGAACATAGTCGACGCTCGCGACGCTGCACCGAAAATTCGATTGGAAATTACACGGTTATCCCTGTAATTGGGTGGCTAATTCGGTATGTTCTTACTGCTGGCAGCCCACGGGTATCGTCGCCTGTTAAACGTTGATCGCGAATCGAATAAGACGTATTATCGCGAGGCGAATGGCGCTCGGTTTCAAAACGCAGACACCAAGAACGGTATATTATACGACTCAAGACCGTTTCACAGATCGGTAAAGCATGTGTGCTTGTAAAGCAGCCTGCAGCCTCGGCAGCATGCCGCGTATTAGGGCACGCGTGTACGATTATATATCCTCGCTACTGTGCACACGGTCCGCACACACGACTGCGAATTAAATTACGTCAGTCTATATCGTGTAACAATGCGCTCGCAGAATTACACGGGGAACCTGCACGTCGTCAGTGGGACGTGTTACAGCTGTAATGAGGCAGAGTGATTTCACGATGAAACAGCGAGAGACAAGGGAATCCCGTGTATAAACCTAGAAGCCGCTGTAAATCGCGTTACATTTATCTTCTTCTTCGTTCACGCTGAACTGTTAAGCTTCGCCTTTGGAGAGCGAGGAGAACGATCTATTTGTCGGGAACGCCTTTCATCTCGCGGAAAACTGAATTTAGCTGCTTATACCGAGGAACGTTCGTTCCCGTTTCGGCTTTTCCAGCGCTCGTTTATCGTAAATTAACGGGCAAGGCTCGCGCTCCGAAGAATAGGATCGCGGCGTGAGCACCGAAACGCGAAATCGTCTCCGACTTATGCGATTTACGCAAACGACGGTTAAATTCCCCCGGTAATAGACGCGCTTCGACGCTTTCGCGATAAATATTATATTCGACACGCGCGAGGTGTTCCGCGATAGCAGAGCGATACAAGGGCGTGCTCGATCGCAGAAACTGCTGCTGAAGTACTTGCACCGCTTTCCGATACTATTGACAACTGACGCGTACCTACGGTACATATGAAAAATATCTATCCCTCGTACGAGGACAACGGTTCGCTACGCCCTCGTTCACGACCTGTTCCATCGGGAATTTTTCCAGGACCCGTGCACTTACACCCGACTGTGTTAATCTCGTTACCATTTTCCATTCTGACTAATTTCTTCGCGATTTATACGACCGCTTTGACTATCGACGGCCACGGGAAAAAGGGGCGCGGCGACGAATTTTCCTCGCGGGTTACGCAACGCGGGTATCGCGACGATTCCCGCGGCGTCCAACGACGTAATCAAACGGCGTAATAAATCACCATCCCCGGCGTGTTTTGTATTAATAAAAATTCCATTAATCTCGGCGGTACCGAAAGTAAAATAAAGAAGGCGGGGGAAAAAGGAGAAACAATTTAACCGAGTCTCGGTTCCAGGCCCCTAATAATTTAGTCGTCCGGTTGAGGGGTTGCCTGAAAATCGTCGCGCGATTCTTCACGGCGCAGCGTTAATTTTATTCGTGAGAGCGCGGAGAGCGTGAATTAGTGTCCAGAAAGGGATGGTACCACGCCGGCTACCATTACGGCCGAGTAACATACGTAAGGGCTCCGCGTACGGACCGACCTGGCGCGATACCGGCGAAGAAACATCTCCGCGTGCCGTGCTGGGACATAATTCATTGCCGGCAGGAAGCTTGTACCTTAATCTCATCGTATTCTGGCCGAACCGCTGCGAAGGACGACGATGCAGTGTGAAACGTACTGTAGCTTGTACGTGCAAACGCGGTGCTTATAAAGGCGACCAATGTATGCATGGGCCACGTACATAACTATCAGCGGAATGTATCATCTCCGCAGTCCGCCGGCAGGACATGTTATTCCGGCTACACACCAATCCCTGGGAATCCAATGGGAATTATTATGTAACCCCCATAATATAAATGCATCGAGGATTTGTCGAACGATAGGCGTGCACGCGTGTCCCTGCTACCCATGGAATATTACGTATAATACCGCGACGCGACGTATGGACAAAGAGCGCATGGTGGATTGCATCGATCTGAATGAAAACCGTGTTCGACGCGTCATTTTCGTGCCTCTTTAATTGCGCCAATGCGACCCAGCTTCCCAACGCTTCCCAACTATTCCCCGATAGTCCTTTCAATCCGATCTTTACGTTGTCGGCCCTATTTTCCCTATCGATCGGCAATTTCTCGCTCCGCGTATTTTGTCGCCATTTTCTCCTCTCCTGCGCGATATACGCGCGCGGAGAGAGAACAAGGAGAAGGGAAAAAACGGCACGTGGACTGAAGTGAAAATGTAGGGAGGGAAAGGAAGGAAAAATTAACGGGAAATTTTGGTCAAAGCGAATATCGGACTAGAGGAAAAGGCGAAGCGTGACGGCCATTCGAACTAGCGCGTTAGACGTGGAACGAAGCAGAATCCGGGTACTAATTCCACGGCGCCCGGTGGAAATTCTAGCCATGCCCCACGCACGATAATGTACTCGAATAGCCGAGATAACGCGGAACGAGTGGAAAGGAGCGAAATAATTCGCGAGCAAGCGGTAATCGTTCGTCTAGCCGGCACTCCCTAAGATCGCGGGGGTGGCGAAACTTCGCGCCGTATCTCGCGTTCGGATACGTTCGCGGGAATGCCGAGGACCTTGATATTTCCCGGCGCAATCGTCCGATAGGATAGCCTCGCGTCGCGATAAGGAAGTTCCATCGGCCGGGAACGGAACGAGAGAGCTTTGCGAAGGGATTCGCGAAGGAAGGAAGAAGGTCGGTGGAAAAAGCGGAGAAGTCTGGGTCTGGTGATAGCATGTAAATAAACGAGGAGCAGCCTACCAGAAGAAAACTGGAATAACACGGGCCGTTATGGGAAGGTAAAGGCAGCATGTTTTCAGCGGGCTTTGCTCCGTGATCAGGTGCTACCGTGGCATTCTCGAATCGAGATAATGCGATTCGATACAGGGCCGGTTGCCAGGTAACGCGCGATCGATAGGGAAAACGGAAGATCGAAGACTGTAAAAAGTATTTGTATTTCCTGATACGAATTCGCGCGATTGCTAATTTACTCGTTAAGCGAATTTAGGATCCCGACGAGAGACACCGGGGCCCGGGTTTTACCTCGCGCGTTGTTCGATGAAAAAATATTCGCTCTGCGAACTCAAATATTGACACCTATAACGTTATTCGACGGGCTAATAATTATCACGAGCGTTTACGCCCGGTCTTTGTAAACACAGAATCAAAGACACTTTATATAACGAGTCGACAGTTTTAACATTACGGCGTGTACAGACCGCACACAGGCGGAAAAATATTCGCGTAATTTACGCTGGTTGAAACGCTGCCGGATCGATCAACTCGATGCGAGATCATTGGCGATAGAAAGCTATCGGAGAATTGCTAGCGTGGAGTACAGTGTCGGCGGTGCACACCGCTCGACCGCGACAAATGCAAAGCGAGAGAAGGAAATCGATGACAACGAGAGAGAGAGAGAGAGAGAGAGAGAGCGAAAGAGAAAAAGAAGGAGAGAGAGGGGGGAGAAGAGGTGGAGAAGAAAGAGAAAGAGAAGGAGAAAACGGAGGGTAAATTAAAAATCGAACAATGGGCTAATGCCTGGCAGCCGCAATGACCGCCGCGGCGCGGTCGTTTTGATTTCGCCGATTCGGACGGTAGTTATGCTTTAACGTGGCGGTACTTAAATAAATTATCAATCGCGTTGAAAGCCACCGGCCCGGCCCCGAGAGAAGCCAGAGAAGCAGCAGCGAGAGGAGGAGGCAGCAAAACGGGGAAGCCAGAAGCGAGGGGACCAACAGAAGTTGAAAGTGAGACGAAGCGTCGAGGGCGATTAAGCAAATATCCAATTTTCCTTTTTTCAACCGGCCGACGTATGAACGTGCCTCGTTTTATACCGGGCAAGCTCGGCTTTTATTTGCGGTACGCCGGGCATTCGACGTTTGTTAAATCGCTATAAGCGGTTCGAGTGGTACCGAGAAGAATATAAATGGCCGCCGAATTGACTCGCGTGTCGGTGGAGCCGCGGCGCGAGTGGGAAAGTAAATCATAAGGATCCAGAGGTGGGCGTTTTTTTCCTTTCCAACGTAATTACAGGCTTAAATGATATATTAGACCGGTAATCGAATAGTGGTGCGCAATAGCTTGATAACCGGTGTTGGAAACACGACAAACAGCGTGTTGTGCCTCGACTTTCGCGGAGATCCATCGCGAACAGAGAACCTCCTCTCTTCCTCTCTCTCTCTCTCTCTCTTTTTCTCCGACTTTCCGCGCGGAGAGTACAGGGTCGTAGATTCGAACGGAACGAAATGAAAATCTTTAATCGAAATAATTCGAGAGAAAGACTGCTATGCAAACACGATAAGAATGCGAATGTGGAATAACGCGGAGGTCGGTTTAGATCGCGCCACGAAGAACGAGAACTCAATTTTCTCTCGTTTTACGACGAATAAAACTCTGCTCGATGCGTTCCGATGAAGATGTATACGCGCTATGTACCTACCTACACCGGGGCCCGCGCCATATGCGTGAGAGACGATTCGCGAGTAGAGACTCCTTTATAGTTCGCTACTATCCTCGATACGAACATTGTAAAGATAGAGCATTCAATTGTCGAGAGTCAATTTCCTCGAACGAAACGGTTGCGCAGGGAGATCGAGCTTTCAGCGAGGTATCTCCGTCTTCTTGTACTTCAATTACCCTGGAGATCGCGATAGAAACGGAAGTAAACATCGTCCGCGAAAAACGCCAGATTCTCGCGAGATTCTCGCGAAATTCTCGCGAGATCCTCGCGAGATATTCGCGCTGGTTAAATCACCGGATCGCGCGTATCGCGTTCCCGTGATCTTCCACTTTTAACGCGACTCTTAAATCGCCTGTACCCTTTTCCTACCTATCTCGCCGATTACGGCAGAATTTGAATTTGTCGAGGGAAAATGGATACACGCTGCCACGATTCGTTCTCGAATGCACGGTTACGGTTCGCTCTAAGTATCGAGATTGTGCGCCGGCATTCTGGCCGAGGTAGCAGCATACATGGAAATGGGACTTGGAAAGTATACGTCGTATTAAACCCGAACCAAATAAGCTTCGGGGGAAAAGTTTAAAATAGGTGTAGATTGTTTCGAATACAGTTGTACGATAGCACTTCGATACCGTGCCACGCGATCTACACGCCTCGATTAAACCTACACCGTGTACACCTCTCGCTCTCGACCTTATTTCTTCTATCCCCGAACGGTCCGCGACGCCGGCCACCCTAACCTTTCCCCTTCCATTAATGAACGGGAAATTGAACTGGGAAAAAAGTGACGTTAATGTCTCTCGTTGTAGACGCGTACGCGGATACGCACATCCGACTAGCAAGACCCATCCATCGATTTAGACGATAAAACGCCGACGACAACGCTCGACGTTCAATCCCGCTTCGACAACGAATTGGTTTTTGCCCGTTAACCGACCTCCACCACCACTCTCTGCTCACCCCGAACCCCTGCTGCCGCATTAGTCAACCACCCAACGAAACTCGAGGGCAGATCGATCTCCGCTTCTCGACTCGGCGCTCCTCCGCTCCGTTCCGATACTCCTCCGATTCTTTACCGCCTCGCTCCTGCAAACCCGCGTCTCCGTGCACACGTGCGCACCGCGTGCACCTAGGCTTACGATGCACTTGACCCAAGCGCGAAACGCGTTAAACGCGCGAAACGCGGCTCAGCCAATCGATTTCACCGCTTCGACTCGGCTCACCCGGTACATTTATAATGCTCGACCTCCGAGAGCCGCTCGCGGCAACGCACGTACATCCTGAAGCCGGCAGGGGCGTGAACACGCTGGACCTTTTTCGTTCGGCTTTCAATTCCGCCCTTTTTTCCCTCCGCGTGCTCCGGCGCGAGGAGGGAAAAGGAAACCGATCGAACGGAACCGTCCACACGTACACGGCCCTCGTCACGCGTGTATTCGCGGTTTCACGGGAAGAAATATCGCGGTGATACGTCACGGCGCCGATCGAGACGCACGCGTTGCCGTCTCGAAACCGCTTCGAGCGGAGAAAAGCGAAAAACCGAGGGGAAGGTCAAGGAATCGGTCCCTCAAGCTCGCGGTTTACACGCGGATGAGTTTAAAGGGTTCGTGTTTCCACGATGTATCCGTTTTACGAATTTTCTTTCCTACTTTTCTTCCCTCCGCCCCGGTTCCTTTTTCCCCCGCGAGGAAAAAGGCTCTTACGTCTCTCGAGGAGATACGGTGAAAAGTTGTCGCGAGAGGAAATATCAGGGAACGCGCGTGTGTGTATGCGTGTGTACGTACGAAGCGAAATGCAGGAGAAAAGGTGGAATTCGGATAAAGATGCGAGAACGGCAAGTTGGAAAATACGATTTGCCCGCAAGAAATGGCGGGATAAATGGCGATAAAGATCGCGCGATCTCTATATCGAGACGTTCCTACTGCACCAGGAAGCTCGCTTTTCCTGCACGAGAAGGCGTTACCATTCGCGGAATGCTTCAACGTGGAAATGCGGTCGTCTTCTATCCGGAACAAGGACATTCACGGTAATATCTCGGATGAGATTAAACGGAGCTTGCATTCTTCGCATGGAGCGTAGGGTAATGTTCTCGGTAAATACGACGCTTTCGGCGACTACGGGAATGGTACAAGAAACACGGCTGTGCGTATCCCGAAACTGCAAAATCCACTCGGAAGCCCGAAATCTATGTAAAATATTCCGCGACGTGTCCGTGTTATATTTCGTCGTTCTATCTCGCGTATCAAAGTAGACGTTTATTTTCTTCCTTTCCTTCCCTTTTTCTTCTGCCGAACAATAATGTCCCGTTTCCGCTACTGTTCCACTCGGGATTTGCACGGTAATTATTTCGGAGCAGCGGCTTTACCAGCATGCAGGTATCGCTTAAAAGTGGCTTTTGTTTTACACCGCGAGTGATGCCGAGCCAAAGTGCTTGTATACGCGTTTAAAAATGGTCACTCCTTTGTTCGAGCAGAGGAAACAAAGGGCAATAGCACGGGCGTTGCCGAATAAATGTCTCTAAAGGAGCGAATCTCGAACAACCGTGCTCGCGGCGGATCTCGGATTTATCCGCGCGAGCTGCATAAATCAGCGCGATACAACGCACGCCCGTAGAAGGTAATTACATTGGAAAGATACGGGGAACGAGATAAGAGAAAGATTCAGTTGTGACTTACATTGGATTGGTGGAGTTCCAGTAGATGTCCGGCAGGCGGGAACAGGTGGCCTCCCGAGGGAAGGCCTCCATCACGGCTAACAGAAGAAGAAATAGGATGAACCAAGGCATGATGTCCAGCTGAATCTTGAGGCCGTTTGTGTACCACTTCCAGGGAAAAACTGTGCGTCGTATCGGTCACCTGTGTGTGCCAACGGAATGCATAATTAATAACTGGTCCCGGGACGGATAATCGGCTTAAACGCGAGACGCGGGCGATAACTCAAAGAGTTGCTGGTTACAGGTATTTAGCGTCCCTCCCCGGTTATACCGAGACCGAGGGAACTACTGTGCTTAAATAAAGCCGTAAACTGCACCGTGTAATTAGAATCCAAGAATTCAAGCTAATTAACGATTCAAGGAAGACTCCTATTCCTTTGGTATCCGCGAGGGCGTAGAAGGTTCTGCCGTGGACAATAAAAGGAAAGTAAAAGCCCGCCGACTCGTACAATCGTAACGAAGAAACCTGAACTTAATTTGTACCACGGTATAGTCTTGCATTCCCGTAATATCGTAACAACGTACTTTGCAGGCTACGCGTGAACAAAAACTCCACTTTCGCCTCTCGATCGCTTTTACTGCCGCGAAACAATTTCATTAGGAGCGTGTCGGTGTTGTAAAATTCGTTAATATTACGGCACGTCCGTTCGACGAGCTTGTTCCGATGCAACCTATTAACGGCGACCATTTGTACGCGTGGAGTATAGAGAGAAACGCGATGCAAGGACGGAAACGGGACGAACCGCGGGGGGCGAGTTGAAAGTTCGCGCGACCGAACGGCGCGGAATGACGAAGAGGCAAGACTAGCTACTTAAAGGAGTGCAAAAGGTTCAAAAGGAGCAACGAATCGCAGCCACTTCCGACGACGATGCATTTTTCAACGTTGCACGCGGGCAAAGTATCGCGTAGCATCGGGCAAAAGTAAAGTAACGAGACAAGACAATAAGAAATGATAAACGAAAGTAGACGGAAGGTGCCAAGTGTCGGGACACAGTTATTGCAGTCACGTCTAGTTCAACCGCGAAGACTCGCTGGGTAAGACGAGCCATCCTACCTCTTGCTACTTTTTCACGTTAACTGCGCTCAATTTAGCCCCCATCTACCCGTCCTTGGTGTACATCGATTCAGATTTTTTCCAACTCCGCGAATAACGCGCGTTCCCCCCTCGAGATTTATAGACCCGATTTATACGGGAACCGCGGAACTCGGAATTTCATATTGTCCGGCGAGTCGGCGCGAGAACGATTTATTTTAAACATCTTTGCAAATGGAGCGACAAGTAGCGATGCACCGGCATAAATTTCCGAATTTAATTTGCGCGCTCGCGTCTACTGTCAGGCCTGATCTCCTCGGCGAGATACCAGTTCAACGTTCGTTCCTCGTTGCAAAAGACCCCCCATCGAGTGAATCTTGTTTGGAACAGAGTCACCTGCTTTCAGAGCCGTAGCCCCGGATGATCTCGAAGGAAAGGCGGAACTTTATTGCGTTCTTGCACGAAAGACACGTTTACGACGTGAGTCGGAAGAGAACGAGAGTGAAACGTGTGGCGTGGTCCGTCTCTCAAGAGCGAGAAGAAGAAGCCGGAATAAAGCATGAAACAGTGTACATTCGGTAGAGAAGAAGACCATTAAAGATCTACCGAGCTGTCGGATAGCTCGCTGTTCTGTTCGCGGAGCAGGCTCAACCTTAGCTACAGGATTTTTCTCCTATTCTTCTCTCTTTCTGTCCTCGCCATTTCACTATCCTTCTCCCCCTTCTTTTCTCTTCTGATTTACCGCGTCAAAGACTGATTTTCCAGAGGAGTTACGAAATCACGATTCGTTTCCCGGATTTTCCACGCTATACCGCCGGATAACGCGGCTCGATCGAGCTCCCATCGCGCGTTTCGAGGACATCGTTCGACGAGAATCAAAGAATAATTACTTCCTTAATGGTTTAACCGATTGTTTTTAACCACGAAACCTTCGCGGCTCGTGTGTCCCTTCGCTGCGAAACTACGCCATCTAGAATTAACCGTTCTAGCTATTAATTAAGCTCCGCTGCGAGAGTACTCGTAAACCATGCCTTGAGAATTTATGCGTTAATAATAATAAGAGGGAAAAAGTACGTTTGAAGTTTCCCGTTGCGACATAAAGACATCGTTCGAGCGTCTTGCCTGCTTCGTTATACCTACATGCCACGAGTCGCGCATACCGCGAATTTCCATTTAAATGTAATTATTTCCCCGGCGCACGTCTGCCGTTCGATAATTAAATAGATGAACCAACAAACCGGCGGACAAAACCCGGTTCCGAAAAATAACATTCCCTGGCCGTCTCTTCGATACGGTATGTTGTTACTTGCGAACCTCCGGTCGCGAGGAAAAAACCGCGGTGAAAATAAATAAATGCAATTCTCTAACGCGGAACACTAGCGTGTACATGACGCTTGAACGAGAAAAAAGAGAAGAAAAAAAAAAGAAATGGGGAAAAAAAAGAAAACCGAGCCGTGCTGCAAAATTTAGTTCCTCATTAGTGTCCCTTCCGTAACCAGCGCCTCGAAATGTTAATTAAAACTGACAAAAACAATATTGTCGCGGGGCCGGTTAACTTGCAAAATGTATGCATACAGACGCGCGCGTGTGCGCGTGTGCCTACGTACGTACGTGTATGTCCGTAATGGATGAGCACGGTTGTTTTGTTTTGAATGAATACCGGCGAGGCATCGCGTGTGCACGCGCACGCATATCTACATGCAGGTGTACGCAGACACGTGCACAAAGGGACAATGTAAGTGAATCGACCGATACACGCTCAACCGTGTATTCCTATACGCGTACACGCATACGTGTATATGCGTATATATATATATTTATTTATACGGTTTACTCCAATTATATATCTATACGCGTGTAGAGATTTAACATAGAAACGCATAGGTAACGGTGAAACATGACAGGATACTCACTTTTTGCAAGTGACCGAGTGGGCTGCGTCTGCACTTTCGTCACGTAAACACCACCGTTTATTGTTCTTCGGGTAGACAAGCGTTTAACCGTGCGCGTGGCACAATTACAGAGCGATTGCCTCCACGGACTGGCACGTAATCCCGGGTAAATCGGACAAAGGATCTATACGAAGAGGCTGCTGCGTGCACGGCGAAAATCCGGCCGGAGGAATCGTTACTCGCGGTGATAATTGAAACTGGAATTAACCTCGACGACGATGTAACGCGCGTAATCGAATCGCCGACGTTAGCGTGGAGCGAGGAAATTTTCGGTTACTATCGATCAGCGATACGACCTTGAGAAGCTCGGGCAGAGGAGAAAGAAGCGAGAGGTAAGGAGAGCCGGACGATACGAGAACGGCACCGGCGTTGGATGGTTAAAAGCGATTGAACGAATTAATTAGGATGTTAATTAATCGATTAATCGATGCTCGTAACGGTGCGCGAGTAATTGGCCACGCGCTGTCTGTTGTCTCGATCGACACGCCGAATTCGGAATTCACGAGGTCGCGGCAATCCTTCCACTCTCACGGAGTAAACACGATGTCGATGTTCCCTTGTAATCCAACTGGGAAAGGAGCTTTTTTTTCTGCACACACGGGTACTGCTGCTACCTTTTTTCACGTGTCGGTAGGACAAATCATTCGTCCACGGGCACTAACCTTCGCGGAGCACACACGCGTACCGAAATGTCACGTAACACGATGCCGAATTAATGGCCGGTAGACGGAGAACGTTAGCGTTGAATTTCAGTTGCTAAAAGCAGGTTTAGTTTCTTGAATGCTGCGCCACCGCAGGATTCAACGTCGAGATTATAACGCTATGGTGAAACACCGGCTCTCGGAATACCTTAAGACGATAGTCCTCCCTGTGGTCTTCCGTAAAAACTCCGAAGGGAAGGTTAGTTCAATGACAAACCGGTCGTTAGTCGCCTCTCTCCGATTGTTTTCCACAGGGGTCACGTACGAGTCGTGACACGCTCGATCGAATACAAGCTCCCTTCCAAAGATACCACCTTTCGTATGCCGGAAATTTTATTATTCCTCCTCTGGATACCGGCACGAGCGTCCCGATGCCGATATCTTCCTCGTAGTCGTCCGAAAGACTATCGAAAGAATCCGACCGTTACACGAACCTGGCAGCCACTGCGATACTTGGTTTGCGCGCGAAACGACGTCTCGATTTTTCGAACGCGATCAACTTCACGAGGTTATGTCCACCACGGACTTTGCCTCTCCGATTAATGGCGTCTTCGTTCCTCGAAATGTTTACTGCCTCGTAAATATTCCTCGATCTCGACTTTGTAACTCGATATACCCCTCCAACTGCAGCTATATTCGATGATATACGATTGACCAGTAAGAACGGGCTTCGGCTCGATATTTCGACGGTTCGTCGATGTACACTTCGAGGAAACGTAATGGCGTGAAATCTACGTCGCAACGACACTATAACACAATCCGAACGCGGGTAAAAGTGATCGCGAAGAATTTTTTAGCCGCCACAATGGACACTGATCGAAGCACAAACCCGTTTACCGGCAAGTCTCGCGTAATGCTTTCGTACCGGTACTGATTTCCACCACGCATAAGATACACGCGCTCTAATGGTGCTCGTGTGTAAACCGCAGCTTGCTCCTTCTCGGCAGCTCGTCCACCGATGCTCGACCTTTCGGCACTGCTGATACGAACGAACAAAATGTCACACGGCACAGATATCCTTTAAGGACGCTTTACACGAGTCACGTTTAATCACTGTCAACAGTTCTCTTTCCTTTCCACCACTCTTTTCGCCGTCACTCTCCCTCTCCGCTGCGAAATGAAAACACGCGAGACGGACACCGGTAAGCACTGCGGCTGACACGATCGTGACCGAAGCGAACCGAACGAGAAACGAGCGCTTCGTTCGAGTGGACCGTACGGACCAGTGTGTTACACCGGTGATTGATTTGCTGCCGCAAAACAGCCGGTGAATACTGTTTAAATAGATGTTCTGTCACGGCAAGATGTGACCCTACGTCTGCCTCGATCTCAGATGCAAGCGTGTATCTGTGCTCTTTATTTTTCCCAAGATCGCGTGGGTTCTTTCAATCGCAGTCCGGTTCCGTGGCTGCTCGCTCGTCCGTTGGCGGGCTTCGAATGACGAGCTGCGATCGCTCCCCACGCAACGCTCCGGCTCTCTCACTCTTTCTCCCTCGTACCTTGCGCACACTCTCTCTGTCGCGTTCGCAAGCCTTCTGTCTCGCTCTCGCTCGCGACGCTTTCGCTCGCCGGCGCACACTCTCTTCCTCTTTCTCTTTCCCTCCTGCCGATGCAGCCAGGGCAGAGCGACGAGGAAAGGACACGGCCAAGAGTACGCGGAGCGGCGTGCACGCGACAAAGACGGCCAGCACCATGCGCAAGCGCCAAGAACGTACATACTTACTGGTGCTATCTGCGAGGCGGTAAAAGCACCCCCCGCGAGCGCAACTTCCGTGCAGTGGTGGAAGAAGCGGGAGACCCCCGCAGCACCCTGCCGTAAGATACGGGGGTGCGCGACTACCTAGCGCACCGAATACGTGCACACAAGAAAGATCCGCCGTGTACCAACCTATCTCCTCGGTTGCGCGCGAGAGGAACATTTTTAACACCGATGAGGCGGCTCAGCCGGCCATCTCATTAAGGGTGTCGCGGTGCAAGGGATATGTTGCACTCGCACGATGCGTTTCGCCAAGCACGCAATTAAAAGTCGCGCTTTCGTCGCCATTTAAAACTGTTGTACGAAATACGGGGAAACGCGCGGAACGCGTACCTTTGAGTAAACCGTTTAAAATACCGTTCTTTGACGGGGCTTACTTATCGATAATTTTCACCGTACTTTTCTACGCTTCGTTCCCGAGATACGGGTTTCCCCGCCCAGCGAATGCAATATTTCGAATAACGCCGTTACTTTTCGCGCCAGGTTCAATTAACACTCGTCCATTTGGCGCTCTTTTTTTCATTCCTTTATTTATCTCCTTCACTTTCTATTCGTTTAATCTGTTTATGTTTAACTTTTACGGCAACGATATCGCACACGCGTATTGCGCGTTCCTTAATTGAATAAATGGAAACATGCAAATTTCCCATATTGATTAAATGTTGATTTTGGATATTTTCGTTCAACTTCGTGTAAACAAAATCTCGGCTATGGAGTTAATCAAATAACAGTAGTTTTGCGATGTATTGGATTAAACAAACCGTTTTTCCAATCTTTTACGTACATGCTGTTTTCCAGGGTATATATGGAAAAAATATTCCTTTTTTTTTCGCCCCCCTATAAATACAAAAAAGTAATTACGTAAAAACGTCATGGAAAGTAACGCGTGCTACGATTCGCGAAAACAATGTTTTAAACGTATAATTGTTAACAAATAACGAAATCCCAGGGGAAAAATTTGTATAAAAACTAAAGTAAAAGGTTTTTATAACCGTAATTCCAATTCCTTTGTCGACCGTCCCTCTGTACTATTTCCAATATTTTCGATTAATTTTTATCGTTAATTACCAGCGCAATTTGTCACGAAACCCATTAAAATATAACTCGATTTAGCGTAGAGGCGGAAAGTGATAAAAGTTTTTATCCATTCGACGATATGATAGGAAACACGATATAAAGCGCGATAGAAAAATAGAAATTTTAATGTCGCGTGGGCAAGTTTAAAGGCAACGCGAGAGTCCGAGATCTACTGAAGCCCGCTACGAGTAACTTGTTCGGTGTTAGCTATTAAAGTCCTCTTATCTAAAAACTCCTTTAAAAGTATACTACCAAAAAAGACGGCATCACAGTCCACAAGAACCTAGCTCGCCTTAGCGACTCGAGGAAGATCGTATCTCTTTACTGTTCATCGACTTCACTCGGTAGTTACGCGTGCTCCGGATTCAATTTTCCAGTAACAAGCAGCTTGTCAATATAGAGTCGAAAATTGGCCTGCTTCATTTCCTGAAGAGTAAATTGTGACGTTTTTATTGCTACGCGTTAAATCTTTCAAAGCAATCGATCCTCCGTTAGTATCGGAGTTGCTTGCTACGCACAGAACTTACTCTACAAAGTTCCCGGCTATGATACTTCGTAACTCGTTTAAAATATTAATTTTCTAATGAAAACTTTCTAATTAATGTCGTATTAATATATCATCGTGTACAGTAAATTCGTGCTTTAATAAAATTTTCAACTAATCTCTCGCAGCACAGTAGAATGTAATTATTATCGTGGTGAAATTTTCAGCCAATTGTGTATGAAGCTTCAAACGTTAATGAACCTTTATTCTTCCAGTTACGGCGCGAATTTAACTCTGAAAATATTTCATGGAAATAACTTTAGACGATGCGCGCGCGATTTTCAAACGAATTAGTCGGGAAACAGTTCGTTAAAAAGCAACAGAGTTTCGCCGACGATTTCCTCGTTAAAAGATTCAACTACCGCAAGTTATTCGGTAGAAGATTGGGATCGGTACGCGTAGAAATGTTTCATCGCCGAGTTTCTATTTACGAATGGAGCATATTTTATGTATAAATAGTTAACCGAAGTTTATTGCTATTTCAACAAATTCTTTCCGCATGGCCGCATTAATTACAATATTCCGAAATTATTCAAATATCATGCCGCGTACGAACGAATTAAATCCAGCCGACGCGTATACCGACCGACTCTTTATAGTTACCATGGAATTACTTGCTGCGTAAATATAAATCCGCGGGTAAACGAATTCGAGGAAACGGTAAATCACTTAGATTAAGTCGAACTAAACCGTACCGAAAGCTGCGGTTTTGATATACACGTATACGGATAAGTTGTCTGGTAAATTACGATCGATATGTAGTAGAAACGACGTGTCGACGATCCTCATTTTTCTCCGCCGCTCTAAATAATGAAAGTCAACCCAGTCTTGGCAAATACCGACCAGACGAGGAATTGTTGCGTGCTACCTTGCGCTCCTGTCGTGTTCGTTTTCGTTCGTTCGGCCTGTCTTCGAAAGACAACCGTCCTCGTCGGTGTATTGAACTTTCTTCCTGCGATTAAATATTTAACGCCTGGATCGATACAGTTCCGTACATCCACGGTCTGCGACACGAGCTATCCGGCTGTTCTATGCGAGACTCTTCTACTGACCAGTCCGAGAAATTACCAACCGACCCTTTGCTTTCCTCGTACGCAAACACGTTCGTGTACGTCACTCTCAATCTACTTCATCCTCCCCTTTCAAGCGACTAAAAACATTTTCCTGTACGAGACAGTCGAAGTGGCGGCACCCTTACGAAAATATCTCAGATACCCCTGAAGCAGATCTCTCGAAAATTCGCTTACTTTAACGCAAACGTAAAGATTCAAATCGTTCGTAAAGTGATTTATCGCCTCGTTCCCGGTGCTTTACGGACAAAATTACCCGATCTAATCGTGTTTCAAGGCTCGGGGATAGAAATGGTCGATGGGCAAAAAACTACGATACGCTATCGGCATAGGTGCCTCAAAATTTATCGCATAAATGCATAAGCGACGTTTCTTTCTCCTAGACTGTTCTTTCCCGGGGATCGATACACGAAAGGCGCGTAAATGTCAATATTTATTGACGCGAACCCCTGTATCCCTCGACGATGATTGCCTTTGCTGTAGTTCACCTACCTGTCCTAACACCCACCACTTTACGTCCCTTTACCTTTTCTAACTCTCGCACGATATGTCATGCCATTTTCTTCCTGCACGTTATAATTTATCTTCGGCAGTAATGTCACGCCAGAAATGTAAAAAGCGGATATTTGTAACCGTGATTTATTACGCGAAACGTTTCGGAAAGATTAAAGATACGAATATCGTTAAAATTCTGAAAGATCTTATTCCGCGGATGTCTCTGTGCGCGGAAAAATATTGCAGAAAAATCGACGTAACCGAAATGCATAAAGGAATGTCTGCCAAGGTTCGAAAAAAAAGAACGGCGGTTCTCTCCAAGCGAGCGTTATTTTAATTTATTCGTTTCAAATGCGCATTGCATTTGTTACGCACGAACAACTAGAATTTATTCAATAAGTTACCGCTATGCCACACCGACGATAGACGTTGTCTATAGAAATGAGTATGTAGATTCAAATGTAGCATGAGATAAAAAGATTTTTCAGAGACGGTAGTTCCATACCCGAGCGGTACTTTTGTTCCGCGGTACATAGAGCTTTTAAACTGGTTGTCCCAGTTCTTCCTGAATTTTAATTCTAAAATATTGTACTACTTACGTTTTCTAGCCGCTCTTATTTTTATTACAATTATTTTTTACCCTGCCTCCCATTTTTTATTTTTTCCGAATAAATTAACGAACCCGAGGACATTGACCGTGCGCGTAAAACGTAAGGTAAAGGCTAATTGGCTTAACGAGATTAAGTTGGTTTAAATATACCTCTAACGGTGACAACAATTTGAATTCAAATGTACTCGGGCTCCTACAAGCACGAGACATAAATGCATAAATTTCAATGAAGCTAATGATTACGTGTCTCGTGTTTTCAATACAGCGTGACAACGTAACGTCAACGGGAATATCGCAAATTCGAATTACGTTCAAAACGTTTCTGTCGCATTTCATAACAAATTATTTCATTATATCGACTCGGATGTGCATATATGTATGTTCCCGTTTGATCCAGCATTTGACGTGTTCTTGTCAACTCGTTAAGACGTCGCGTTTGATCACGATTCATCATATCGTAATGCGGTCTCCTAGACGGGAAAACCGATCAAAGGATATTATTCAATCGTGTTTCTCATATACATAAATGCAGATTACTTGGTCAGAGTACAGATCATACCGGTTAACGAGCTGACCGCATGGGCCAACACAGTTGACTTACGTCGTGACCGTACTGTGATCTTGCATTTGCGGCTAATCAGCAGCTGAGATTGGTTTCAAAGGACTTACAACTGGTATCAAATACTCCTAAATGCTCCTGATGTTAATACACAGATCATACGGATATGCCTTGATACATCTTGTTACCGGAATGATATTCCGAGTCCTTAATGCCCATCGGTTTCCGATCGTTTGACGGAAAAATTAGAGAAACACGCGGAAACATTAATCCGATATCGTAATGGGCATTAAAGGGTAATTTCATCCAGGCGGTATCGAAAATTGATCGATTTTCATTAATCATCCCGGCAACTCGGTCCGTGTCCGGACAAGCGTATAGAATACCGTGTATCTATTTAATCATTTTTATCATGCAGTACTTTGAAATCGATGTATACAACTCGTCAGAAGCGCGCGTTCAGCTCTCGCACGGATGAATCTTTAACTTCATCAGCTTTTACAGTAGGTTTGCTCGAGTCGCGTCGGGCATCAAACAGAAAATGCAAGTCAGTTGGCCAATCCATTAAAACCATTTCATTGGAGACTTGCTGCGTAACGTCTATAACTCGGCTGACTTGCATTACGCCGGTGATATTTCAGGTAGCATATGACGAACACTTATAACTCTCTCGTTTTTTTACGCTGTTCCAGCACGCGGGGTAAAAAAGGGACGAGGGAAAAGATCGGAAAAGGTAACGTATCCGGGGTGAAATTCGGCTTATCCCTTCTCGGCTTATCCGAACGCGGAAGAAACTTCTGTCGCCATTTTAATCCACTTGCCGCGTGCTTGGAATGCCGGATTTTTCGAAACAGGAGGAACTGGCTGCGTTGTTTGGCGTAGATTCTAAAACGCTGAAACCGTAACTACGGCTTCCCGTTTAAAATTGCCCGATAATGGCCGTTGCGGTTTCGGATTGACGGCCGGTTCTTTTGTAGGTGCGCCAGGGTGTACGGTCGTGCAAACACGCTTTCATTCGTTCGTTCGTTTTCGACCAATCCTGTCATCGAATTGTCTGTCCAGCGTTGTTTCGCGTGCGCGTTTGTTCGTCAGTTTCGCAACTTTACAAGCAATAACCAAAAGCGTGCGGGACAGGTTTATGACTAGGCGCGGTGGTCCTTACGCTTTCGCATTACGCCTGACTGACAGCTGCGGTCGGGTGCTTGCGATGCGTGCCCGCGCTTTACGAGCCTTATTATCAAGGTTCCTCGTGCAACGGGGAAGATTCCTTCGAAAACCTTTCCGCTCTATCCGAGTTTTCCTCGTTAAGTTCTGGATTAAGTTCGTCGAGGTAGTTGAACGGTGTAATGACCCACATTTAGCGTCACGAGCGAGCTTTGCCATAGTTCTCCGCAACCAAGAGTTTCTCCACCTATCAATTGAGCGTTTGTCGATATTCGTATAAAAAACACCGGCAGAATCGAGAATAGAATCCTACAGACCACGGTGGATACATAAATACAAACAGTCAGGTGTCAAAGAGAGAAATTCCGCGATTCTTTATACACGGGTTATTTTTAGTTCATCGACGTAATGGCTGACGCTTTTATTCCGCGAGACATACCTTATGGTTCTCTCTTATATCCCCGACCTTTGTACCTAGCACCTTGACTATAGATTCCTGATTGCTATAAGCAAGTATCAAACTATCGATCTTACTACACGGTTCCTTATCCAACTCTTCGGAAAACTTGGCATTTTTCGACGGTTTCATCCTATCGTCTAAGTTCGTTCGTTTGTCTTTCATACATTCAGACACGTACGTTGCAATACCATCGCACGGTACTCCAACTTATTTATCCGTTCGTGTCGGATTCGGAGTTATGGCAAGATCGTTCCATTTCTAAAGTACATTCGTCGGAAGTACGAACAATGACCCGGAGAAGAATTAATGAATTACTCGCAATGAGTTATGCAAACTGCAATGTAGCCCCGCGTCTGATGCTTGCCAGCGGGGCACGGTTCACCCTATTACTCGGGCAACTTTAAAATGGAATTCTATTTTGTTGGTATTTAAAGTGATTTACGAGTTCGTTCCTATTTACGAAACAGATGTCTACTGACCCCGCGGTGTCTGCCGTCATTAAAGAACAATCCGTAAGAAAGAAAAGTGTATTTCCCACTGGGGCGGAGGGGGCACGTTTTGAAAAGGCAGGGGCTGCAGACAAACTAGGCACTCTGTAACTCGTTGCGCGGGTGGAACGGAGATAGAATAAGTAGGTTAACGAAATGGTCGTTCGCAAGCTTGAGATACCGCCACCAATTTCAGTGGCCCTCAACTCGATTCGAAGTTTCTCCTGGCCGGCGGGATCCCCATGGTAGAGCGCGCCACGAAGCGACAACAATTTTCCAGTCGGTTGTTTCTCCTTCGTGCGGCCACGCATGCATGCACAAAATGTACTTTGCACGTAAGCCTCGGAAACGGAAGATCTCTAGCTCTTAGGAAAGGTCTGCCGGCTGCGCCGGGATTCCGCTCGCAGCGAGCCGGAGAAACGGAAAGGAACGAAAGGAAGAATTATCGGGAGCCGCGGTTGGGAACGGGGTCCGCTTGATTAGGGCATACAAGAAAGGCATTCCATCGGTGAATTCCTCGCGATCTGTTTTTCGACCAGTGTCCACTCGTTTCGCTTCAGCGTTAATTACGTTATTATCGACACCAGTCCTGAATAACTTTTCTTTTTCCTACGTCCTCCGTGCTTCTTGCGCGTTGTCCCATTCCTCATCCTATTTCACGCGAGAATCGCGAGCGGGATAAGTCTCGGTAACGATCATTCTCATCGACGATTACATTGCTAAGTTTTATTACGCTTCTTTACATGATACAAAGTTAGTTACAAATGGATGCTTTCGTTTTTGCTTTTGAAAAGCAATAAATAGCTTTTGACTTGCGCGTGTGGTCTTCGAAAAGTGTGTCTAAATCGATCGGGTGGTTTCGATGATGCAGCTTATGGTCGAGAGTACAACTCGACGATGAAGTTGATTCCATGACCCCTCTGGCTCTTGAACCGGAGGGTAACGTTCTGGTTTCCTGGACCACCTCTGGTAAGGCTAGCGTACGCACCGTTACCGTTGTTTTTCTGGTCAAGGGCCCGGATCATGGTAATTCTTTCCCATCTGCTGGTATTGAAGGTCCTCTCCTCCGTGACTATTTGCAACCAGGCGGAATTCTTCACGACGGATGATCTGAGCACGAGCCTGTCACCGGGCATTCTGAACCCGACGACCAGGTCGTGAGACTTGTTCGTGTTGTTCGCGGCATATTGGCCGATTTGAGGAGCAGAGCTGACTTGGGTGGTAAATACAAATACGGCCGCAAGAGCCAAGCAAACGATCACGTTTCCGCTCAACATGATCGACGTTTACAAACTTTCTGTATAGACTTGTACACTTATAAAACTTCTTACTGTCGACTCGATGCTGCAGACTGAGTCTCAACATCAGTTGGCTGCTTAAATATCTGCACCGATCGACTTATCAGTCGCCTCGCTTATCGCGGTGCGCTTGTAGTGGCATGTGTGCTCGTTGTGGAAAGATTTATTCTAGGAATACAAGGTTTGTGGATGATACTTTAGCGTTAAGTTTGTCGAGCGATTGTATCGATCGATTATCGCTCGCGATAAGTAAGTCGTTTTCGCGGAATTAAATGCTTGTTATTACGAATCAAGTATACTATATAATGTAAATAGATCACGAACACCGAGGCCAACGTATCTATCGCGTCGAACGACATTAGGATTTTTAAACCCGAGCACGATACGCCTCGAAGTAGCACGAACTATAATTAATCTGACACTCTTGCGCTTTATGCGATTCGCAAATTTGTACGCGATTGTTGACATCGTTCCTTCGTTTCTGACTCATTTCCAGAAACGTTATTGTAGACGCGATGTGTGTTTCACGCAAACACCGTTATCTCTCCGGTTTCATGAAATACGAAAGACACACTCTACGCGTATCTCCGTTGGTATCGATATTCAATTATTCACTTCCCCGAAATTCAACGTACGCTAATAATTCCCGAAAGCACTCGAAGAGGTAAATCTTTTCAGATGCAGGCGATAATCATCGTTATCAAAGATAGACCACCGTGTGTAAGGTGTTTGGCCTCAATCTCGTAATAGACGGCGATCTCTATAATTCATGAGCAACCCAACTCTATCTAATGCTGCATCCTGCTGTGTGTACTCTGCTCACATGCACGCACACGTCTTCGGGTCCCGTGCACCTTCGATGGCTTGCGCTCGCAAACTCACGGCATGAGGCCTTTGAAAGCATCCACGTAACGTATTATCGAATAGTTCAACTTGCGCGCGTCTGAATAACTGCAAAAATAGTTTAAATAACTAATTACGCCGGGGGCCAACGAGATCTCGCGCGCGGGCAAAGCGTGTTTGCCCGCGTTTTAATGATGTTGTCGCTTCCGGGTATTTTGTATGCGTAATACGGACAATTAGATTTATCCGCGAATAAACATTTGCCATCCTGTCGACGTGCCGCGTGTTCAGCCGGTAGGATTTCGAGCATTCTTTCGCATGCATTTCCGAGATTTTCTTACACGCGACGTCAGACCGCGGAATCTCGCAGTTGGCGCCCTACATTACGAGCTCTGCTACCGACTGCGAGTGCCGGAGCCGCTTTGTCAAGGCCGTTGTAGGTTGTTTGCTCAGATGCTTGTTAACCGTGTGAGCATCCAATATGTTACCTCGTGTATGCACTTAGGTCCTGCATCGAGAGTAGATTCACTCGGATCATTAAGTCAATTGCTGGATACACGATGACAGAATATCGTTGGTAACAGCCGTGAAACGCATTCGAAGACACGCGTTGTATCGCTAACCGTTTACTTCGAACTCGACGTGAAGGAAAAAAAAGACAGAGCGAAAAAGAAAGAAGAAAAAACGGAAGCTGAATATTTAATTTTCTTTTCGCAAAACGGGACGTCAGTGAAGAGACTCGGAGGTTCGAAAGGAAATTTCGCTTCGATAAATTTTTGCAGCGGAATTACGCGCGTGCGTGACCGCGACTAGAAAATTGCAAGATTCCAGAAGACCACCAACGTGGAAGTCTCGCGTTCGGATACAGGTATAAGCTATCTGTATTCCCACGCGGCCGTTTACAAAGATGAAGACACAAGTAGGAGAAGCGGGCCTTCGCTTTCGAACGTACAAACGACGGTGCACGACACGGATGCGCTAGCATTCTTTGCCGGAGGAAGAAACGACGACCCCGGGGTCATTCGCGCCTTGTCTGCCGGACCGAAGACATTCCCCGAGTCCGCGAATCATCGGCAACCGGCTTTAACCATTAATTATCCGTTTGTGTATCCTCGGAAATCCGAGGCAAGGGTCGATTAGAACCGTCTTAACGAGCTCTTGGGTAACGATGATCCAAGGGTTGAATCCGCTTTCCTAGCCGCTAGAATCGTTCGTCAGCGAGGACGGATCGGTTGCGTCGCGACAAAATTTCCACCGGTCATTTGAGAATGCTCCACGTCGCGTGTATTACCGCGATCAAACATCCGCGGCATAACAGATCGCGTATCGTCGAATAATTAATACGTCACGGTGAAATTTAATTGGATTATGATAAGAAGGGTGAATTGGAACACGGTTCGCCGGATCGATAATGCGAAACAGGGAGGATTTTCGTTGGGACAACGTTAATTATAAATCGCTTTGCGAAGAGGAGAATGGAAGAATCGCGGGTGTGCGAGGCTAAGGGACGAGAATAAAGGGATAATAAGCGTGGAGGTGACCCGTTGGGACAATTAGGCGAACAGAAAAGTTCCATCGCAGTTTTGCGGCCTCCTGACCGCCCCTATAAGAGTCAGAATGGCAGCTACTAGATTTCTCCATTACTCAAAGCCGTCCGCGTCTTTTCGGGAATTAACATATTATATTGGACTCGGAGCGTCGTGACGGAGTATCGCGCGTCGGGCAGATGGGTCTGTAACCAGCTAAACGATTATTTTTATCGATTGCTCGAACCGACCAACGCTGATTGCGCATTCGCACGCGAGATGTTTGAAAAGCGAGATATCAAACGCAAAAAGCGGATAATCTCAAGTAGATCGTCCCTTTTCTTTGAAAAGTATCGTCTACGTATTGTCGTACAGCGCAGAGGTTTAATTCCATTTCATTCCGGGCGATGTATCGCGCGAATATCCGGTCGAAAACACAGAGTTTGACGTTTCTGGGAAGTCATCGTTAGGTCGGTAATTAAACAAGCGTAACCGATCGGCTCTGTGTTTATTTCAGACCGAAATGGTGTATCATGAATCCGTTATTCGTTGATCATACATTATGAAGAGAAACTCAGCTGCATTGAGCCACGATAGTTTTGGTTTATGGTGTTCCGATCATCCCTATAGAGTTGCACGCCGCCGCGGCGGTGTACATTTGTACGCGTAATTTGCATTCGTCGCAATACGATAAGGTTAAATAGTTGCTCCCGACAACCGCAGTCCCAACATTCTAAACATACAATCGATTCGCTTGTATTATTACGTTCGACTATCGTAACAATCTATCGTACACTTGTCCATCGTTGTCGCATCGATCCTTCTCGTTCGGGTTCGGTAAACGTGCTTCCAACGAAACGAAATTAACGAACGATCGCGGGTAGAACGGAGAAATTCGAGGAGAAGCGAAACGGCGTAGAATCGCGAAACCGGTTTCGACGGGGGAAAATTTCGTTGCTCGTCGATAGGTCGGGAACGCGAACGAGCGGAAGTTTTCGCGAGCTAATCCTCAGGAAGCTAGGGCCGCAACGACGCCGATGCGCTTTCGGGTGGACGACGTGTGCGGCCGTAAAGTCGTGGAACGACGTCCCGACGGCCCTTTCCATGTGCGGGTAATCCTCGTAGATTGGCGCGGCGCAATAATTCGTCTCGTATCGGCCTCACGGGGGCTCGACTGGCCCGGGAGGGGGCTGCAAGGGTGCTAAACGACCGATATTTTTTTCCTCGAGAAGCGCCGCTCTCGATTTGTTGCATGCCTTACCTCTCGTGCATCCTATCTTCCGTTCATCGTGCGCCGGTCGCCCCGAACATTCTCTTTATGCGCCGCCACCTTTATGCATCGTTAAAACAGCCAGCCGCGCCGCGGCAGTAGTAAAACCGCAGTAAATCGATGTATCGTTGCGACGACGATGCTTAAACGCGGCAAAGGGTGAACGGGAAGCGGACAAATGAGAAAAACGGAGAGCGGAGCAGGGCTCAGCCTTTCGAGTGCCAAACTACGCGATTAATGAACGCCACCGCGCAAAATTGTTGAAATATCTTGCAACTTTCAAACGGCACGTTCGAAAAATTGGTCCGAAAGGTGCACCCTTCGGAGTTAGATTTCGCGCGAAGCGAAAGACTCGTTTGAACCGTGGATCCGATGCGCGAAAAAGCGGTAAAAAGTCGTTTTCGAAAAGGATGGTATGAAATAAACTTTTTTTCCGATAGTTAGTTAAGGCTATGTAGCGTGATATAGTACCAATTTATTTAAAATTCGCGTATTTATAACATCGCTGCTATAATTATCATATATAAACGGTGAATGAAAGTCTAGCTAGTATAAATTTAGAATTTATTTTCGTTTCACACGCATCGCATTCGTTTCGTTCGGGTAGAATCATTAGCTTCGGTAGAAAAATCCGTTTAAAATATTTTTCGATGAAACCGGGAAATTTTTTAGGGACCATCGTAGCCAGTGTGCGTCGTTGGGCGTCACGGTCGCGGAAATTAATACTGCAAACGGAACTTTTCGCTCGTTCGAAGAAAATTACGTAATAAAGGAAAAGATTCCTTCTGCGAAGGAAGCTAGACGCCAACGACTTAATTAAGACCTCCCGTCGCTGATCCTTCTACGAAATTTTCGTCGTCCATTCTTCCGGAAGACATGACAGAGACGAGCAAGAAGCGGAGAGACAAACACGGAATAGCCATGAACGCAGGAAGACCGGAAGGTGCTGCGAGGTAGCGTAAACAATTGCCAGCACAATTAGGAAACGTTTGTCCGTCTGTGTTTATCGAAGGATCCGTAACTAGCTTAGGTAACACCTATCCATTTGCTACCCGGCAACGGAGCCCCGACTCGGTCATGCGGACAATCTACAGAAATGTTATCGCGTTCCCGGAAACGACGAATTCGTCGAACGATCGATTAAGATCCTAAGCTTATTTTCCATCGCGTCACCTGACTCGCGTGTGTCACCCGGTACGTAATCCGTTATTCAAAAGGTTCTTTCCGCGGGGAATGTTTACGGCTTACCGACCATTCAACCTTATCTCGAGACGTTTCGTAATTCGAGAAATTTTTATCTACCTCTGAAACGTTAACCGGAGCCCGCAGGTAATCGAATAAAGGTCTCGCGAGAAACATGAAATTCAACGGATTAACAAGCTTGCGTCCTTCAACGTTCGCAGCAATTGGATTTGGATCACTTGCAGTTAAACGGTCGGCGTCGGTATAAAGCCGGATATTTTTCGTCGCTCGTGATCGGCAAAGGGCAGAATCGCGAGATTTCAGGCAGTCTGCCTCGGCGGATTATACGATTACAAGTTATGTCAGCGAAAATAGAGTTATCGGCGCACAGAGCATGGAGCGTATGCCATGGAAGAACTTGCCCTGACGTACGCTAATTTGATATCGGATAACCGTTTCCGTCGTCGACGCCAAGCGACGCCGGCCTCTGAAGGCGTGCGCGTATACAACGAGTTCTTCCTTCTCCGCGAAAAAAGCGTTACCGCGCGAAAAAGAATGGCGAATATCGTGCAAATTATTCCGTGCACAAATTCGTTTACGCGTATCGGCGATGATAGAGGACGCAGGTTCGGATGAATTTCTCCTTAAATAATGATCCATCAATGCCCGCGATTTAATAGGATTTTCGCGCGTGACGAAATCGCAGTTACTTTGATATTTCGTGCGAGATATCCGTGATTAGGGTTAATCTGTTCTCTTGTCGCGAGCACGCTCTCTTCCATTTGGACTCGCGATCGAAAATGAGAATAGTTTTCAAAGAGACGATGGAAGCCTATTTCCCTGGCACTGAAATAAAAGGCGAGCACGTGGGGGAAAAAAAAAAAAACTTAATTTAGTTCAACCTGTTCGTTTCCGATAGGTGTAGGTGTATGCATGTGGGCCGACATGCGGGTAATCGTTCTACCTTTCCAATCCCTACGGATACAAATTTTTTAGAAAATCCTTGCCGGTCGCCCGACTCGTTCTGTAATCTGCAGACGTTATAACGGACCGCCATTATCTGCAAAGGAAGAAAAAAAAAAAATAGTTAATGGTTGCAAAAAATTCACGAACCGAGCGAGACAGGCAGGAAGGAAGAAGGGAAAGATGGAAGAATGGAAGCTCGCTTTTTACCTTGCTTCTTTTCTATTCGTCTCTTACACTGCCTTACACCGATCGATTCGCTTTACTTTCATTTTTCACCGGTCATTATCTTCGAGCATTGCCAGTTTCTCCTAATCAAATGATTACTCCTATATTTTCTCTGCTTATTTACAGACAGTCAAGTACAATAAAGTAGGTAACGCTAGTTACGATGTAATTACGCGATAAGATCGAAGCTTGTCTCCTAAAAATGTATCCTCGTTGCGCTCCGTTATTTATTCGATTTGTTTCAAGTAAACTCTACCTAATCACCAGTGGAAACTTACCGATTTAGACGTAAAAGTGCGATAACATGGTAGAACATGGTTGAAATATGGATACCGTGACGGTACTAACAGACTCAAACAGAGAACTGGTCACATAATCCCTTGACGGTAAACTTGTCGCATTATCCGTTGCATCACGTTCGGCAACTAGGCGTTAGTTTCCAGCCAAGGGACATTAGGTTCCAGAGACGCTAAGAGAGTTGACAACAGGCACGAGTCACCTGAGAAACTAACGAGGCGAAGTTGACTTTGAGTCCTGAGAAATATGCGAGACAAATTACCGGACAAGTACCGTCGTTGTACTCGTATACATACTTCGTCGTATACGGACGTATTTACGGATGTCTCTCTTAAAGCAAAACTTACCCGAGAATGAGAATAGTACCCGTGTAAGGAAACGAAATCGGTCGTTCGATCGAAAACAACGTTATCGAGAAGTCGAATCAAAGAACGTTATCTTTATCGCGTGTTCGCGCCGAATGAAAATGTATGCATCGACTTGGCTTTGGAACGATGTGTCATAGAACGATATGAATCGTACGATTGATATACAAACACGACCGACGACAAATGTTTTATACCGCCGTTTAATTCGTACTTTTACTTTCAAATTACAACTGACTTGCACAGGCCGGCGTTACAGCAATGGAAGGCAGATACATCATGTCCTATCGAAGGAAGCCATCAATGGCGTAACCAGGAAGCCGTCCAAAGTTCTCTAACGATGATGTATCGAGGCTATACGAGACCCCTAACTCGTGGCCATTCCGATACACCGTAAGTTACCGTTTCTTTCGCTCTTTCTTTCTTTTATCCTTTCCTTCGCCACCCTTACCGGGAGAAGCATTACCCCCCTTGGTATCCTTGAAGTTACCATCGATGATGACCGTGACAGATAGCCTGTCATAACTCGCCAGTACGAAAAACGTATCTGCGGTCTGATGTTTGCTAAAAAAGTAACGCACGCCGGTTTTTCGATCCTGAAACGGACATGAATTATGTCGGTCGAATTGTGTAACGCCATCAATTCTTCGTTGATAAGGTTCCATTTAAATTACACCTCGCGTACGCGTTTCGAAGGGATAAGACGCGTTTGAAATTGACCGGAATTTTTTTTTTTTTGTCTTCGTCCTGTTTGTCTAAGCGCGATGTCCTAGCGTTGCGACGTTTTAAGGAAAGTTGAGAAATATATTTCCATCTGGGACACACGGTACGCCTTTCAGCAGCGTATAACCCATTAGCTAAGCCGCGCCGAAATGATATTTTCGGAGGGATGGAAATTTTGATGGGTTACGGCAAAGAAGAGTTTGGAAAACTGTCAAGTCAAGCCGCGGCGACTTTTTAAAACCGAACGACGCTAGGGTCAACGGGGAACTGTCAGAGTAGCTTTAGTTTTCACAGGCAGCGCGCGTATTTCCGCATGGAGGAGAGCACTTTCCTACGTCGGTGATTCGCCACGCTTTTTATCTTTCTGCCCTTTTATGCTGTCGCTCTTAGTCCGGTACGACATTGATGATGCATTAAAATTCATCTGCACCTTTATTGCCGGTCGTTTCATAGAAATTTCCTGCCCGTTATCTTTCCGTAGACTCAGCTGTTGGGAAGAAGCAATTCGCCCGTTGGATACGGTTGAAAATCCTGTCCGATAGTCTTTGAAGTTGCAACCGCAATTCCAGGAAATTAGGATTAATAATCTTTCCAGAAACTAGAAAATATTCTTTGTAGATAATGTTTGTATTAGCCTTAACTGGTTCACCATTTTGTCCGATGAAAGCAGAATGTTGCCTTCCATTTCGGTTATGCGTCATAATTAAATTTATGAAAGTTGACTGTTTGGAACACTGTGCCATCCCAACGACGCGAAAATGCACTTGCCCCTTTAAGTGCCTAAAGGGTTTACGTGCGTGCTTTTCCTCGTATACGGAAATTCATATTTTTAGTCCATCCGTTATACACGGAATATTGCAATTCCCTGAGAGAAACTTTAAGTTTATTTCGAAACTGTCATTCTTTTCCATTCGAGATTATCTATAATTTTTAATGTCAATATGTATTAAGGTATGAAACGTGCAAGACGTGACATTCCTTATCGATAAACATATAAAACTTATCCAAGATTACAGCAATTTTTATTTTTTAATTCGAAACGTTTCTCGTACTTTTAAGTATTTAGAAATTTAAAAAGAATTCCATCGATGATTCAAAGTTTTATCGATGCTGAATAACATTCGAGTTAACTATAAAGTATATTATTTCTTGAAATATATATATATCGTAGTTACGTATAGGTATATTTGTTACTTTTTATTTTATTTTATTTTACTTTGAATTTTACATTTTCTTTACACGTAGTTCATATGTTTTACGTAGTTTAAAATATAAACGCATCTTACGAACATGTATCGTGTAATATTTAAACTTTCGAGTTATCGATATATGGATCTGAAGAACGAATAGGAATACGGTATTTCTAATTCACTCAACGCGCATGCGCAGTACATTATTCGTTGAAACCGTTTGAAAATTTCGCATCACGTGATCAGTTTCATATATCCGTGCGGTTTCGCGAGATTTTTACAATATTAATATAACGTTTATGTTCAAAAAGTGCGGAAACTATGTACACTATCGGTTGATCTTATAGATAAAATAGTTCGTAAAGGCAAAATGTGAAGTATAATATATAATGTGAAAGAAGTGCGAAATAATGAAGTAAACTTTGGTACCCTCTTCTATTGGAATGGAAACTACAGCATACGTCGTAGAGTAAGCACAGAAAAATAAGATTCAATTTATTTAAATGAATATGGTATAACGTTTATTTAAATTTTAAATTACACTGATTACACGAGAATCAAAATAGATTATACAAAGATAAGAGAAAACGTATATTCAAATTTTACTCTCTTCTATATCTTATATGGATTAACCACTTCGTGGTAATTCACGTATGTTTTAATTCAATTGCTTCAAAGGGAAAATAAATAGAAGATAAACAGGTAAATCACACTGTGAAAAGTATACTTGTAGCAAGATCATCTTCATACAAATTCCGTCTACTTCCCTTTTCTTACTGATTTCACAATGAATGCAGAATTATCCATACAATTTCACAATTATACAGACTTTACCTCTACTTTGGATGCTGCATAATATTTAAAATTAACTTACAGTATATTTAACACTCTACAATTGGAATGTTTTGTTAAATAATCATGGCATTTTCTAATAACACTTTTCAAAAGTGGCAGTATACAATAAATTATTACTTTCAAGAAACTGTTAGGTAGATTAAAAACCAATATAAATACATGTATATATAAATTATCTGTTAAAAGCAATGTAAAAGCAATGATATTTTGGTGATTAATCATCATACTAGTTTGTGAATATAAACTGAATTTCAACTGTAACATTCCTATTTAAATATAAAGTAATTAGATCATACAGCTTTGTTTATTTATTATACAGAATCATCGACGGATTTGTGTAATGAATCCATATACCTTCTTTCTTGTTCTGTTGTTTTTAACCATTGCTTATGTTCACATAAGTAAGGATACAATGGTACTACTAACACGCTGATATCATCAACTGATGAGAACTTTTCATCCGTGTCTTCCAGATTTTCTGATTTACTAAGCCAAGCTCGCCCAACTAATGTACCACGCGCTGCTTGTACCAATTCTTGAGCACTCATTGTGAGCCTTCAATAAATAATTTCAAACCTTCTATCTCTCATATATATATATGTATATATTTACTATATATTTCTAAAAACAAAGAGAGAGAATATACCTGTATTCTAACGACGGATAATCAGGAGCAAGTGTCTTTCTGAGTACATTTGCAGCTGCTTTATTTGACACAACATCCCAAAGTCCATCTGTAGCTACAATAATACAATCTCGTTCTGTGAGATTACAACTATCTAAATCTATAGATTGCACTTCGGGTTGCGATGAAAGGAATGGTTTTATATTAACTCTTGTACAAGCTGCCTTTAAACCATGGTCTCCAAAACCACGTGTTACTCCTATAGTACCTAATACTCGACTCTATATAAGAATCGCACGTTTGAAAAAGCTCGTTAGGTTTCGATTAATTATTCTATAATTATTTTAAATATTATAAATATTTACCCGTTTACCATGTCCAGAAATAAGAGGTGGCTTTAAATCTGCAGAAGTTAATTCTTTATATGCCCAACCAGTCATAAAAGGATTTCTATACAAAACCATAGATCCTAATTCTTTTTCCGAAGGTCGTTTTCTAAACTCTAATGCTGTAAAATGACCTTTCAATAATTCATCCCTTCTTACATATCCCAATAGTCTGATCCGATCTGATTCTGAATCAGGGGTGTGATCTCTAGTTAATGCACGCTGAGTGTCTCCCAAAACTAGCACAGCTCTGTTAATTACAAATTTAGTATAAATTATTTTGATTTCCATTGATGGTATTAAAAGTTTAACTGTTCAAATTTTTCACCTCGAATCACCAGCACCTGCAGCATATAATCTACCATTGAGAAATAGAATGGTAATTGCTGTGCAGCCTCCACCTTTCCTTTGAGCTTGTAATTCTACCATTTGATCCATTTGTTCGTATGCTAATTCAATAGCACCATCAACTAAATCTTTTCCTCTCAGCAGTGCATCTTCATCTCCATGTAACAATATATTGCCAGGTATTTCTAATAATTTCCCCTAGAAGAAAGATATGGATTTGAAAAAATAATAATTTGAAGTCAAGATGAAGACAATTGTGTACAAAACTTCTATTTATTCATACAAGTATTATCCTGTGTAAATGTAGTCTGGCTGTTAAAGCCACTTTATAACCAGCATGACCATCAAACATAGAAAACATGACATAAGGCAATGTAACATTAATATCTGATAGTTTGAGATCTCCTCTAGTGGCTGAGGTTTGATCCTCATTCCATGTACTCTTCCCAGCATTTATGCATTCTGCGTAACCAGCACACCATGGTAATCGACTTAAATCTCTTGGAACTATGATTGGCCTTACTCCATGATCAGCACTTACCTATTAATATTATAAATGTTAAGAAAGCTTTTACTACCTATTATTAAACACTATAATAATAACAATTATATTTATTTACAATAGTTTCTTCTGTTGTCAATCCTAGGAAACTAGGTCTACTATATGGTTTATCTTCTACATCAACCACATTTGAATTGAGATAATCTGATGATGTTTCATTGTCGGTATCAGTAGAATATTGTAGGCCAAGTTCACTTCCACTCATAGCGTTCATTATCACCGATTTAAATCTGTTCAGCATCTTCACTTTGTTATTTGCAAATACAGAAATAATAAATATTATATACAACAAGAGATTTAACTCTTAATGACAGCAACTGAATTTGCTTTACTCTGACTCAAAGGACATAAGTCCACATCTATGTACAATATTAGCAAAGAGGAAGTACAAAATATTAAGTTTTGATTTGGTTATTTGTCATCTGTCAATTACTAATCTCACAATTAATTCAGAGGCAATAGTCTTACAATCCCAATAACACTATGTTAAAAAAAATAATATACTTATGTATAATTATACTTCAGACTACTCGTGAGTTTGTATTCTTTGTAATTGGTGACTCTTGTTGACAAATAGTTGTTAACAATGGGATAGGTTATTTTCTGACATAATCAGCAGGTAGCTGTTTTACCATGTACTACGTATGACCATAAACGAGATATAGAGTAGATCTATCACTTTATGGAACTTCTTATCCCCTGTTCTGAAATATCGACTGGGTAGGAATCAAAAGTTTATTTGCTAATCTTGTTGTACGATGTAGTCAACGAAGTAAAAAAAAGTTACACTTGTAGTATAAAAAAATTTTATCTCATTTGTGATAATAATGATATATCTTATCGTTATTGCCAACACAGTTGTTCTCTAACTGGTGCTTCTACTTTAACGATACTACGTTGAATATGTAGTTACAGCACTGCCCGCGCGCATGTGCATTGTTAGCTTCGTCTAATGTTTATATCAGTATTACTAAGTACGTAAACTTTAAAAGTGTAGAAGGCATACAATGTTTGTAATATTGTCACATAATAAAAGTTCGCTAAAATTGAATGACATTTGCATGAATTATTTAAAAGAATTTAATGTAGTGCATACCTAAAATAAATATGTCAAAAGCAAGAAGGAGTGCATACAGCAGTGAGGTAATTGACCTCTCTTATATCCTTAATTTTCATTGTTTTGGTAAAGTTTACTTCTTGCAAATGGACATTTACTATAATTTCGTTAACATGAAGATACTACTAAATTTTAGGGAGCAAGTAGTTCGTCTTGTACCTCTTCTTCACTCTCATCTGATGAGGAAGTAGATGTTAGAGATTTAAAACCAATTAAAGAATATTTGTCAGATCGTAGAGAGTTAGCACGTCAGCTATTTAAATCCGTAAAAGCTGAAAAGATACAAATGATGTTGCCTCAGACATTAAAGGTAAGGGTTGTCTTTGACACCGTACGTTGAACAGCTGTTATTTTCTTCATCACACACGTGTATACATAAGAGAAACAATATATAGTCCATGCAATTATTCATTTTAGAAAATGGATTTAGGACAATTAGAAAAATGGTGTGCCAATGAATTAAGTGGTATGTCAAAGAGCCGTATATTATGTATTTTAAATGGAAAACCTATGTTAGAATCATCGGATACAAGTGAATCAGATGATTCAGGTATACATTAGAGATTTTAGTTATACATTTCAAATCTTGCAGATAATAATTTAGGTATATTATATAAATTATTTGTACAACAATAGGGCCCTCTTTGGAAATTATCTCAGATACAGAGGAATGGTTTACCGACGAAGATTTGTCTAAGAAGGAAGAAAGTTCCAAAATGCTTAAAGGTAAAATAAAGAAGGAAAGGATTAAACAGAAAGGGAAATCTCAAATTCATAAAAAGAACGACACCAAATCTGTTCATAAGAAAATTCCAGATGGTACTTATAAAAATTTACAAGTAAAAAAGGAAGATGACACAGATAAAACGAAAGAAAAAGAAGGTGATAGCTTATTGGACTTGTTGGAATTAGAAATGCGTGCAAGGGCAATAAGAGCTTTAATAAGGAAAGAGGAAGATATAATTCCAAATACTTCTAAATCTGTAGCAAGTAATGATGTGTCGAAAGAAAATGCAGTGACCAAGGCAGAGCAGGAGGAAATAAAAGAAAAAGAAAATTGCAGAAGGCAGTTAGAAAGAATTATTAGTGCTCAACAGAATAGCACTGTCGAAGATGAAGATGTAGTGTTAGTTGTTCAACCAACTCCGACGATCGAGTTATTGTCTAGCGATAGCGAAGGAGAATCCCATAGTGGCGTACGTGTAAATAAAAAATTGCAAAATGAACGTGTTATGGAAGCCAAAGGCAACATTAATCACACTGAGAATCGAGATTTAAACGATGTACATAGTGTTAATAACGTAGAAAATTCGAAAGAAAATAAGATGACGAAAAATTCAACAGAAACGCACAAAGAAACAGATAATGCGCACAAGGCCGAAGTTTTGAAACGTAATTATAGCAATAACGTATCTCATAAGGATAGTCAATCAAAATCCAGCAGCAAGAGACGGAAGACAAAGAAAAAGTCGCATACAAAGGAACAAACCAAAACTATAACTCCCGAAGTAGATACACAGGGCGTAAAATCGTGTAATGTTAATCAAAATACGAAAGACACAAAAAATAACGATTGTTTGCCGCCGAATACAGAATCGAAAGAAAAGGAGAACGAAGATACCGTTAAATCAAAATTGGCACAGGATAGTTCATCGTCGAATAAACAAAGTTCGATCGAAGTATCAAGCGTATCGGGTAAAGCGGGTTTAGAAGAAGAGAAGTCTATTGATTTAGATGAAATAATTGATTTAGACGATTATTGCGACGACATGGATGATATAGAAAATAGCGAGAACGATAAAGGTAATCAAATTGTAGAGAATAAGCAATGCAAGTTGCAAATGGAGGTGAATTCTCCGCAAAAGTCGAACGGAACTGAAACTTGGGCGAGTCGTTATTATCAAACGGACGATGTTCAGAACGTAATAAAGGAATCGAAGATCCAATCAGAAATTCGCAAACGATTACGAGAACGTCAGAGACTTTCTAAGCTTAGTACGTCTCCGAATAAAAATTCTCCTTCGTTGTCCCCTGTGATAGAGACTGCTAGTAAAAAAGTTATGGAGAAACATACATTGGGTTCGGTCGATGAATATTTGGCCTTAAAACACACTGCCGTGATAAGTCTTAGTACCGTTAATAGTAACAATGATTCCAACATTCTGAAAGATAACGCAGCATCTACCAAAACGCATGCAGATGCTAACAGATTGATGGAATACGATTGCGTGTCTGATGTATATTCTAAAAATCAAAAAATTGACAAAGAGTCTAATGTAAATGAGAATGCAAATGACAATGACGCGATTACTACGAAAAATGAGAAGGTAGTTAGCGCGATTAACGTTACGAACTCTGTTTAATGTAACTTTTAATAATATTTATTTCTAAACTAATACGAACAATCTAGTATTACGATCATCGTCTTCCAATAGTTCGATACGAAATAGGTTTTATACAACGTTTCTATTCTTCGAAATGGAGACAAGTTACAAAAGTTGTTCTCTGTAATTATAAACCACAAACGAACGAGAAATAGGTATAAAGTAGAAAAACATTAATTATCACTTTTATCTGCTATTAGAGTTATATTAGAAACATCAAATAGATTTATATCGCATTAAACAGGATTATAAAGGTATACATCAATTTCTCCAAAAGTATTTTACAATTTTTCCTCTTTATGTAATAAGCGTCTGCGAATGGAATTTCATTATATCGATAAAAGATAATCCTTTAAAGTCTGTTATGTAATAAGTTACACAATAATGCGACGTTATCGGAATTTCAAAACTCGTAGTAATTTATTGAAGGCGGCAATGTTAAAAGCAATTTGTATTCGCGGATGCTATCCGTTTATCAAGTAACTTTGATCCATCTTATTGCTTTGTAAATATAGTGATCTTAAAATAAAACCGAGAACATAGGAGAAATTACGGCCCATACTTTCGACCGAATATCGCGTCGATAATTAAATAATTATTATATAGATCGTTGCTTTGCTTTAGTTTACCTCTCTACGATAGTATTGCTTAAAACAGCATCCCTAATAATTCAAGATACTTGGATTTATTAAGTTCGATGCGCAGTCCAGGATTGGTTTCATAATGTTCTTCCGCTCGTAATTTACGTTACGGAGAGCAAAGTCGAGTAATTGACGTATGATTTATATTTGATCTGTTTCTTATAAGACGATTATACATTACTTAAGGATGATGTATGTCTCGCATACATACTTACGTATGCGCCTCGCATACCTTTCCTTTCCAGCAGTTTATGCTCTAATCATTGGTTTCCCTACTTTCGTTTCCCTGATTTTTATCGTTCCAAACTGCGCAGAAGAGTTTCTCGTTTTCAACAAATCTATTTATTCGTAATTTCATACACGTCTGTTACTCGGTTTCTCAATTCATCGTAATCGTATGCGATAATTCCGAAACGAGCGGTTCCGAGCTTATCAAGATCCGAAGAAGAAACGAGAACGAAGGAAATCGTACGAGAGAACGCGATCCCTTTTTTTTTTCGCGAGAAAGGAAAAGAGAAGGAAAGTGGTTCAGACGGCGTTCAGAGGGAAATGGCATTTGCGAGGATTGAGGCGAGATGGAAATAGCGCGGAAGTGAAGATGGAAAGTTCAGTGGCCATGTGCGCACTTGTAACGCATAAGCGATCTCGTACGACCTAGGAAATGCATGGTCCGCTATCGCCGTAATCTCATTGATTCTGTGGACGCGTGTACGAATACCGTAGTTGAAGCATTACGACACCATGCACACATGCCGACCGGAAAGATTTTTCAGAACCGCGACGGTCTTGGCACAAGGAACTTTCGATCGCGATGGGTGGTTCCGGTGCCGTGGAACTTGGAAAGTTTCTCCGCGACGATGCAAATAAGAGATACAAAAGGGAGGGAGACCGGTAACTTTGTACGGGAGCAGAAAAGCCGATGGTACTCTCTGCATCATGCGAGACAGATTGTTGACAAAGGTTCGAGTGGAATTTAAATGAGTATAATCCCGCGTCGCGTTGCGCAACACCAGGAATTTCTAGGTGGTCCACTTCCGATGAAAGTTACATTTACAATTCCGCGGCATGGTGTACCAGTTAATACGACGATAAATTCAGATGTCGTCGCTGCGCGACGGCTCTTCACGGGGATTTCTCGGATCGGGTACGCGTAATATGGAAGTAAAACCGGGCCATATAATTACACGCGTTTGTCTTCGCCGTGGAACGTTGTTTACACGTTTCTGTTTGTACTCCGTGATTACGGCGGTATTAATAGCAATGCGAGGATTAAATTCAGCGGAACATCGTTGCTCTGCAGTTGACGTAGTAATTTTCGGCAGAAAGGTTAAAAGCAATTTGACGCGTTCAGGTCGGAGAGATTCGGAGGAATAGAAGAGCGGGCCGAATTTTCCCGTCGGCGATAACGTTGATTAAACGTGTACAACGAGTCCGTGTTATTTTCCGCGTGGCTCCTCTTTTCCTCCCGGTGGATTCGATAAAGTTTTATCAAGGAGAGACGCGGCCTAGGCGGTGGAAGTAATTTGTCGCACCCCTTGTGAAATTACGGTCTAGTAATTACGATGAAGTTACGGTCTTATTTTAGTTACAGCTCTGTTTCTCGTTAGAATCGCGCTGTAAATTAGAGGAAAAGTTTCTCGTTCATGTAACCGGTTCGACGTATTCTGCAAGGTTGTCAATTTCGTGATATTACAACCTTGCGAATCTTCCGCCCTGTTTCGCCTCCGACCGTGTCTCCATTAATTTGCCTATCCTTCTTTTCCGGATGGCAATAAGGGAAAGGGGTGCGAGCGAGTGAAACGCAAACTCGAGGCCCGTAGGTGTCGACAGTGCCAATATTAACGTTAGGTCGACGATCATTTCTCGTGCAAACAAGCTCGTCTATCGACGAACGTGACGGATCGTATGGAACGCGGGATTCCATACTCCCTTCGCGTTGCCATCGCGCGTTCTACGGCGCCTTGGAATGCTACAAATTTTTTCGGCCCCGCGAACAAAGGGACGGGAAACAAACGAATGGAACACACGGTTGGGAACAGAGAGCGGTGGTGGGTAAAAAAAATCCGAGAAACTCCGCGTACGGGCTGTTTCGCGAGCTCCGAACCGTCCGCGCCGCCGTTGCAAGGAGTATTTACACTTTCGGCTTTTCCAATGTGTAATAAATCTCCATTTCCCACGGTAATATACGATTCCATTTTGCACGGTTTTGTTGACACGTGCACCTACGCGTAGACACGGTTTATAGGTAGGTAGAGCTGCGTGAAAAGTGAAGGGGAATATCAGAAATGCACGTGATGCATGGTGCATAATAGATGTTTCGTCATTTGCGAAAAGAGAGAAGAAAAAAAAAAAAAAGGGAAACGAAGTCAGTAGGAAATAAAAGGTCCAAATATTTCTTCATACGTGTAGCAAAGTTGTTTCCATTCGCATTCCAGTTGCGTTATTATATCGAGCAACGCAACACAATCGTTTGGCGATGATAATCGCGATAATAACCGCCTTCCCCGCATTTCTCTAGACCGAGCGAAAAAGTTGCTTTGTTATTTCGATCGGCAACATTTTCCCTCGGACGTCGCTTTCGAATTCGTTAACGCTCGTTCCACCTTCTCCTATGCTTTTATTCCTCGAGATTTACAACGAATCGCGGTTAAACGAATGTCGAATGTGCAATAAAGTAGGAGGGAGAGAGAAACAGAGAGAGAGAGAGAGAGAGGGAGAGAGAAGAAAAAAAAAAAGAAAAAGGGAATAACGAGCGTTACGCTCGAAGGAAAAGCTATCCTTCGCGGTTAGGAGATTTATGCGTGTAAAAAGCGAGTAAAGAGCAATCGCGTTAACGCACATTTTATGAACGCAATGGTTTTTGTCGTTGCCTTTTCCGCGGTGTACACAGAAGAAAATTATTCGCTCGGTGAGCATTAATGGAACCTCGTATCGTGTGAATTAAACGGCGAATCAGATCGCGGTGTAAAAAGGAGCACGCGCGGATGGTATGTAAAACCAGGCAAATGGCGGAAATAATAAGACGGGAGATTGCACGATAACATCACGTGGCAATCGGTGCGTACAGTGGGAAATGCCTGACGCAACGCGCGGATTTTCACGTGGTCTATCGGAATAAAAAGTGGCGCGAACTCGCCGGCACCTCCTTATTCGTCCCTTTCGAGTCTCTTTCTCTCGGAGGAGGCACAATAGAGATTGATGCAAGCGCCAAGTCACGATTCTTTAGATGGTGAAACGGAAAAAGACGAAGAAGAAGGGAAAGAAGAAAAACGGAATAAGACACGTCGCTCCAGACCGCGTTGCGTAACGTCGCTAGACGCGTCTACTTCGGGCTGCGGCACGTTCTGATTTCTCGGAAACGCCTGGTGTTCAACGATTTCGCGCCAATTTCTGGGGAACGAGGAAGCCATAGAAATTGCTTGTCTGCGCCGTGCGAATAAATAATTGGGAATATTCTTACGTAGCCATTAGAGAGGTGATGCTTGGACACGAAAATTCGAAAAAGTAGGAAGCCAACGGGCAACGAACCCCAGAGGGATCGATACCGATAGTCGGTTGTTGGGAACAGGGAGCGTAACGGAACGGAGAGAATCGGCGGCTGGCCGATCGGCGATGGCCGTTTCGCTCGGCGCATAATTTGGAATCGGCCGGCTCAAAATATTTATAATCTCGCGGATCGTAAAAGTTGGGGAATGATCGGGAGATTGCGTAAAGCATATCGGAAGCATTAGTCACAGTCAATGATAGCTTTCTAAAAGCTAGTTACGAGCAACCTTCTGTACTATTTTTCGAGACTGTTAATATTTCACGGCGCGTTATATTGCTCGATTAACGCGAAACAGACGAAAGTGGGTCCGGGACCGGGGGAAAAATAATTGGTTTGGGCAAAGAAACATTTACGTCACGATCGACGGAAACGTAACTGGCGATATGGCAATTGACATGGCCTGGGACCAGGACACGGCCGGGGGAACCTCGGATCTTCATTGTCCCTGGTTGCACGCGAAAGCCATCCATATGCGGTTCGCGGCTGATCGAAGAAATCTCTTCTTCTCTTTCTCCTTCTCTCTAATGCCAACTTCCTAGGCCATTAAATATGATTACCCGGCTTGCGGCACGTTAAATAACGGGATTTGCTAACCAACCGTCCGTGTGTCCCGTGTGTATGTACGAAAGCATCGGTTAGCGGGCTTTTAAAACTTGCCTGGCCGCTGCCAGATAAACCTGGCTAATGGTTATCGTATCTTAGAGGCTGGCTAAATATTACGCGGTAACGAACCCTAGTTTCGCCGCGGATTGTAAACCGCCTGGTTGGAAAACAGGTACGCAACGTTACCATTTTCGTCCTGATTTGAGAGAGAGATTTGAGATACCTAATCTTCGCCGTGTTTCTTGACGTTTCGTCAGATGCAAAATCAACGGTGCATTGTTCGCGTTTGGTTTCGCGAATGGAAGGATAATTATCGGACTCGCGGTTGTCCTGCTGTTTGTTTCTCTAAATCGGCCATAATTTCTTCGACGCTCGGCTCGCAATTCCACGCAGGTTACCGTGCCGATATAATTTAGCAATCGATAGTCGACCTCGTGAAACGCGATTGTGCCGCATCGATGCAGTTTCCCTTGATCGTTGGACAAGGTCGATAGAACGGATATTCGCAGGGGGTATTCGTCAATGGGTCGAAATTGTCGTAAGCAGGTCTCCTCGTTCCTGGCGAATTCGCTGAACCAGGCAAACCGCAATCGCGTACTACGTACGACACGCTTCTGTAATTTCGTGCCGCCTGCACACGTAACGAGCCCCGGCGTTGCACTTTCGACGTTCGCCGAAACCACTTTTTCCAGATTTTAAACTCCCGCGTACGTACGTTTTCCGGGGGTCACTTTCGGTTTCAGCTCGCCAACGAATTAGCGCTCGCGCGTTCGCTCGCTCGCTTGCCCGCTCGCGAGTAAAGGGAAAACGAACGTTGCACGCGGAAATGAAATCAGGCTAGACGCAGGAAAGTTGGCCGCGCGATATATGCAGAATCACGATTTTAATTTTGTCCGACTGGTGTCGACAGCCGTCCTTACGAAGCGAATATTCGCCGAGCTTCGGCGAGATATCTCGGATAAACGGTGTAAAATTTATCAACGGAGCAGTGAGTGGAAGGAAAGACGGGGGTTTAAAGAGGTCCCGGGGAAACGAGGAACGAGTGAACGAGGCGATGGGGGGCGCGATAAGGGGAACGGCGAACGTAAACGTCGCCGAACTTCGCAATATCGTTTTCCAGGCTGTTCGAGGCTCGTTTCGTTTTCCCTTTCTCGCGACTATTAATTTGCACGCCATACTATCCGCGGTAATAACGACCGTTCGAACCATGCGAGCCTTTTTCTCGCTGACACTTGGCTTACGATAGAACAGGTGTACCTGGTAACGTAACGTTAATCGGTGAAAGTTCCGTCGCGATTCCTCCCGATCGCGTAACCGTTAACACGGTTCTCTTCCTCTCGCGCGGGACTTATGTCTCCGAAGGTTGCGTAATCGGTTGTGTTATGTATAAAAAAATATCGCTTTATTCGTTTATAAAAAACATATTATACAATGCAATTTGAGGTTCGGGAGCACGGTGAATACAATATTGGTACATTCGACTGACGTCTACTACGAACGATGCTCTTGCTCGTCGATCACGGTTCTTTCGGTTGTTTCCAGCCGTAACCCGTTTCGTGATCACGGTATTACCGGATTCACGAAATCTGCGGCCATGTCTCGTAGCAATCGATGAACAAGACATACGTGGAAGGTCAAAGACTCGAGGATGCTCCACCGAGTCGAAGACTTAGCCTCAGAAATGTTCGTAACCGCCTCCGTAACCGCTCAGCTCGTGTCCACCTAAACCGATTCCGCCCTCGAATCCTCCACCGTATCCACCTCCTAATCCGTGATGCTCGCTTACGGCCACGGGTATTGCCTCCTTCACGACCACGGGCACCTTAACGGGATAAGGTACTGGTTTCGCTACCGTGTACGGCACCTTGACTGGTACCTTGACCGGATAAGGCACCTTTATCGGCACCTTGATGGGCACCTTCACAGGGTAAGGTACAGCCTTCTCGACCGGGTAGGGCACATGCTTCTCGATTGTAACTGGATAGGGTTGAGGCACGTGGACAGGAACTGGCTTGTCGATCGGAACTTTGATCGGTACACTGACGGGGACGGGTACGTGTTTCGTGACCTCGACTGGATAAGGTTCGGGCACGGCGACGGTCTTTGTGACCGTGACTGCCTTGATGTGATCCGCGGATACGTGTTCGCTGGCTCCCAAACTGAGTCCCAAGCCGCCTCCTAAGCCGCCTCCCAAGCCTCCGTGACCGAAACCTCCTCCCAGGCCACCTCCGTGGCCGAAACCTCCTCCGAAGCCTCCTCCTAACCCGTGAGTGCCCAGGCTAAGCTCCAGCCCGCGCTTCGTCTTCTCTTCCTTTGGCTGGGCATTCGACGTCGCGGTCTTTTTCGCTTCCTCGGCTACGGCCGACAGTACCAGGCCGCAGAATAGTAAGATCTGAGAAGAATAAATCGTAGATCGTTAGTACAGCTTTCGAAGGTGGATGTTTCTCCTTTCATTCCCGACCACCGTCTCCGCGCGTCTAACAAAGCGAAATACTCGAAGAAAGATAAGAAACGCTGTTGTGCGTGATCGATTACGTCGCGCCGAAAAGTTCACCGACTCCCGTCTCTCGAAGCAAGCTTCGAACGATTTAACCAATTATCGCATCGAGAACGGCGACACGCTCGAATTTTCACCGGTTACGCCAGTTTCGTTTGCGTGGCTCGAAAGAGGGGAATGCAAGTGGCCGTCTTGCTGGAGCTACTCACTTTCAGCTTCTCTGTGCTGTTCATGTTGGCCGACAGTGAGCACACTGGTACCTCGATGGTCTACCCTCGCTTTTATAGGGGACGCAACCGCCAGTCCGACGGGCAACTCGAGCGTGCCGATGAAATTGTTGCGGAGTAGGAAGTAAAGAGAAGGAAAGGAAGAGAACGACGCCGTGGACGACGCTTTCCTCCGTCGGCTTTTGTCAGCCAACGTTTAACGAGTCGCTTCGCGTTTCCTTCGATTTCTTCCTCAACGTCGCGCGAGCTTTCCGAGATGCTTCGAAATATAACGACACGAAAGATCCTCGGAGATGGTGCCGTTTCGATTTTGAATTTCCTCCGATGCAACGATCATCCTCGCGACAGATCCGGACATGACCGAAAACGAAAATGGCGATCGTCGCGAAACTTTCTCGTTACTCGCGTTTACGTTTCTCTACTCGACGAGTTTTCAATTACAGGATGAACCATCGGTGCGAACCGGAGCAACTAATACGGATTCAACTCTGGTGTCTCTTTTTAATCCGATTACTTCTCACAATACGTTCCTACATCTCTGTACTCGCATCGCCGAGAGCTTCATTAATATTAAGAGCTTAATTAAAGCGAGAAGCGAATTATTAGGACTTCTCCGAGGTATTCGAGTTACATCCTCCGTATCCTCGCACCTTTTTCATCCCGTGCCAAGCGAACTAAGGAACTTCCTCTGCTCCTGTTACCGGACAGCGAGCTTTATGCGCCTGTGCGCCTAACTTTAACCTACATTTCGCCGGGGAACTTTTTGGTTTCGAGATAAAACGTTTCTTACCTCGCGGTGGCTCGTGGTAAATTCAGTTAGCGTGCTTCGATGATTTTCCCGGCGGAGTGTAACCGTTCGAAAGAGGAATATTTACGAGCATCCGTGGGCGGCGGTCGATTTCTAACGTCGAGGGATCGCGATAATAAAACGATCTGTATTCTCGAAGGAAAGGCGAACGAAATCGGTTCGATACATCGATGCCGCCGCGATCCAGCGTTATCCGGCGTGTTCGTTTCGGCCGATGTGCTCCGAGCTGGCTGGTTGGGGCAACGATTTTTGGTTATCACTCGCGGCTCCCACGGGCGTAGTTAATTTCGGAATGACTTTGTACCTCGATCTCGCCTGTTCGAGAGCATTAGAATATCCCCGCGTATCCATGGTTTATCAGGCTTATCGCCGGGAATAAATTTCCATATATCTGAATTTGAATCTCCATATTTGAATCTGAAAATATTGATTTGACTCCTAGCCGGCTGGCATGATGCGTTCGGACGGGCCTCGTGCCGATTCCATCGGGTACATTCGATCGAGTCGAGTGAAAAGTGAGAGGAAGATGTTTGTCGATAGTTTCTGTCTCACCTTCCAGTCGGATTAAATTGTTTTCGATGAATTTATAGTGATTTGCCGCGGCCGCAATCTCCTCGGACTAGACAGCGATTTCCATACGGGAACGAAGTTCGCCGATAGGCAAGCTCGATACCGTGCCGCGTCATCGCGATCGTGAAAGCGGTCACTGGAGATGAAGTTGCCTGGAATTCGCTACACCGCCTCGTCCTTTCGATATCCTCGCGAATAACCCGGCGGATAGGTATAAGCGTAGTGCCACGGAGTGGCGCAACGACCTTACGCATTTTAATTAGACGAAACGTCGTGTCGCTGGATTGGTAATTGCGCAAACCAGCGTGACGCGAATCTGTTTGTTCGGCGTTGCAGTTTCATTCATTGATTTCGATAATAACACGGATCGGTGCCACCGACTGGCCAATTTTCCCGCGATCAATTGTTATTTCCACGCTGGGAGTAATATGTTTCGCGCTGCCATTACGCCGCATTTACCCCGTAATAATTAAAACGGCCGAAAGGTGCTAAGATCCGTGAAATACGCGATCCACCGTTCCTCTCCGTTCCTCGTCACTCGAACAGCGTTCGATTCGAATCGGGTACACTCTACCCTACGTTTCTCTCTCTCTCTCATCGATGTTCGATATCAGTCGAGCAATTCGAGACATTTCGTTACAGTAACGAGTTAACGATCGGTGATTTTCAGTTTCTCGAGGCAGCCGTACGAGGATACACGCGCGCGTGCATTGGGAAATGGATTTCGATTAAATCGGTTCGGGAGAAATCTTTTATTTCGTTACTCTGCAGACATTACGTACACGGAACCTCGGCGTGTAGCACGGGATCGCATTACGTGTGGGATCTATTATACTCGCGTATGATTTTTGTCTACGCTATTTCTACAGTTCTTGCTTTCTAGCAATCCACGGCTATTTGTAATACTGCGATTACGTAAACGCCTGCGTATCGTGGCTACTTCCGGTCAATGATACGCCGCCGACAGTTTTATCCGATAATTTTTCTGCGCCCGCGAAAGCGGTGTACCTTGCGGGAACAAACGGTTTCTCCGGCAGTCCTTATTTTGCTCTAATTGTTTCGCGAAACCTTCACAGCCCCCGATGCACCGTGAGACGCGACTGACGAACCGCGTTCCAAGGAATCGAAGCCCTCGAACTTCGTATTCGTGCACGTCGGTTACGGGAATGCAGCCTAAAGAGTACGAAGTAAATCCCCGCGCAGCCGACGAGCGTGCAGCCAGACGGTAGGAACGGAATTTTCGCGAAGTCTGCATTTCTGCTTCACCGACCGCAAACGTAACCTTATGCAATAATCGGAAAGGCTTTCGAGTCGACCAGACCGTGGCTCTCATGAATATATGGATGGATGTTCTCGCTCAAGGTGTTTATCAAGCCGTTTTCTAGTTACGCCCTTTCCCTTTTCCGCCCTTCTCGCCCACCCCCTCTCGCCCTCGCCGAGCAAACATAATTCGCGCTCCAGGACGGTGTCTGTGCCGAAGGAACGCCAAAAGGGGCCCCGTCGTTTCCCTTTTACCGTTTTCCTTTCACCGACGCCTCCGTTCCTTCGCCATTTCCACTCGGCCGATAATTCTTCTCTGTCCGATCGATTTGTCAACGTTTTCGGTAAATGTTAACGAACGAGGCCTCGGGATCTTCGCCTCTCGCCACGGACGTTCCCGTCTCGAGATTCGATCGATTTTCGACCTATATAATCTCTCCTTCGCTCGAGAACGATGATAAATATCCCGAGATATAGACGCGTTGTCCGTTCATTCAAAGGCGAGTTAATTTTAAAGACGAATTGCCGTATCGGTTCACGGCGAATCCTTTCTACGCTCCTATGACTCCTAGCCTGCCCCGATATCCGTAACGAAAGTGGTTCTTGGTTAAATCGCGTCGAATTAATTTCGCAAACTCGATTAAAATATCGACTGGCCTGTCTCGAGTGAGAGTCACGTATAATGTCAAAGTACGCGTGAAACGATTACAAAACTGGTCCTGTGGAAGAGTCTGCCTCCACAGGAGAGATATGGCCACCGCCTGCGATAGCTTCGTTTGCTCGTTACCGTCCCACCGTCAGCGACGTCGAAATCGAGAGACACTTCACGCTGGTCCGGTATCCGGCGAATCGATCGTATTACGCTCGCAACGCGTCGAACGCGCGGTTACACGCGCGGCCGAAAGAATTCTTCTCTCCGCGCGATTACCGTAATCGACCAGGATATCGTACCTCTCTCTTTCCCCTTTCCCTCTTTTTCTCAAAATTAAGTCACCTGTTGCACGGGAGAAGTTGGAAACTCTCCGACACACTGACTCGTTTTTTCCTCGTTCCACGGCGGATGGAAGGAAAGCGACGGGGAAAAGACGGGGAAAAGACGGGGACGAGCGGCGTCGGAAAAGCGCAACGCGAAGATCGGCGCGCGCGATGATGACGTTGGCGACAATGGTGCCGCTCACCGTGACGCCTAACAACTTCCTTCGCGCATCGCGTATCTATCTTTTTTAATTAAAACCAACCATCGAGTCAATTAGATACATAACGCGCGCATGTCCGAGGCAGGAGGAGAAAGTTCCGCGTCGAGTCGCGTCCCTTTTGTCAGCCGCGCCGCGCTTGTGATATTTCCCCTTTTATATTTAATTGCCCAGTCGATGGAAACCGATGGGAAAAGTCCGAGGCGAAACCGCTTCTCGCGGAGAACGACCGGTCGATTTTCATCGTGCGCGTTACGCGAGTTACCAAAAACTTTCCTGTCGCGGGGCATTTTTGATCGCGTAACGCCAGGCGTGCGCGTTCCAACGAGGCCGTTTCACTGGCCGGGGCGAAGAAAGTACGCGCGGATGCGTAACCGCGTATCGATCAACTGCGTCCAGACGTCCAACCTTTTAATTACAGCCCTTTTACCCAGTACGCATCGGCCGAGCGTCGCCTCACTCGCCTCGACGTCGCGTTTCTCGCCCGATTACGTAAAGCTTTTCCGCTCGCGGAACGATTGCCGCGTAGGAGCTTGCCGGAGGATTTCGGCGGATAAAATCGAAGGTGTAATTTGTTCCGACGAGACCCGCTTTATCGAACGACCGAGAAAATTAAGCTCGTGACGTAACCGTTTCGTAACGGTGATATCGAGCGAGAGGAACACCTGGCCGTCGAAAATCTGACACCGAGAGACTCGCGAGAGAGGAAAAGTATCGGTTCTTCCTCAGCTCGGTGAGACGCAGAAGTCGTAACAACCGATATATGGGGAACGAAGGGTTACGCAACGCGTCGGGAGGCTGCGTCGGAATCACGTCCGGTATGGTTTCTCGTTGTCGAGGGGGCATAGGAACCGGGGGAGAGGAGGGGCGGCTGGCGGTGTTTCCGAAGTGAAAGAAAAAGAAATAGCGAAGAAGAGTGGCCGATGCGATGGTTGGACGGTAAATTACCGGCTCCTCCTCGGCGAGTGAACGGACAAGAGAGCGATTCGAAACGAAACGAAACGAAACGGTTCGAATGTTCGGGGGGGTGTGTTACGCGTGCGGCGGATCCGGGGATCCGGTAGTAATCAACCGGCTGGTCGGTAGCCCGTGGGAAAACGGCTTAACGCCGAACGAGCCAGCGAACGAACGATCGCCTTTGCACGGTGTGGTAGCACAATCGGTCCACTTTAATGTCGGCGGACGAGTAGGATTTTCCGGGGAGTGGGCCAGTAGCCACGGCGAAAGTGCTGGTATATATGCCAGTGATTGGCGCGATGTAGCTTCAGTGTGCACCTCCGAACGATACCATGAGCACTCCGCAGGTGAGCTCGCGGTCCCACCACGCAATTCACGCACCATACTTTTGTCGTACCAAAACCTCGTACCACGAACGGACAAAAGGGACAGGGACATTATGTAAGGGCGAGAAACGGAGAAAGTTCGTTCGCCTCTCGTCGGGAGCAGCTTTTTTTTTTCTCTTTGCCATCCACGCGCGCGCGCGACTTGTCCGCGTCATAGAGTGTCCGAATCGTAGCCATAAGTCAGAGAGGGATCCTGATCGCCGTCCGCGCGATAACGTTTCGCGTTCACGATAACAACTCGTGTCGGCTTTATTGGCCCGAGTCCCGGTGCACGGTGTTCCTTTCACCGGGCGGCACTTTCTCCCGTTGCGTCGGTGCATTTAGACGCGAGATTTTTCGGGGCAACGTAGAAATCACATCGAGTCACGCGGGGGAAGGGGAGGCGCGACATAAATCACTCGGTTTCGCACACGACACGTTCGCACTGGTACAGTTAATCACGTTTCTACCTACAGAAGCTTATAGTACTGGCGTTAGTGGCGACAGCCCTTGCCGGCGATGCCAAGCAGGAGTCAGGCACCAAAGCTGCGGCCGAGACGAAAGAAAAGAGCAAACGAGGACTGGAGCTGAGCCTTGGAGGCTACGGCGGCCTAGGACACGGTTTGAGCCTCGGTGGAGGCCTTGGCGGAGGCCATGGCCTCGGTGGAGGTCTCGGCGGAGGTCTCGGCGGAGGACTAGGTGGAGGATTGGGAGGCGGTGGCGGAGGTGACGGAGGCCGCATAACTGGTATCACGATCCACAGAGAGAACCAAGTTCGCGTACCGCAACCGTACCCGGTCGAGAAGAACGTAGCCGTGCCAGTCCCGGTCCCGGTTAAAATTCCCGTGGAACGGCCATACCCGGTGCACATACCGAAACCTTATCCGGTCCCGGTAGAGAAAGCAATCCCGGTGCCAGTGGAGAAACCGGTGCCAGTGCCGTACACCGTGCCTGTCAAGGTGCCCGTGTCGGTGCCCTACCCGGTTAGCGTGCCGGTAAAGATTCCAGTGGCGATCGAGAAGGAGGTTCCATATCCAGTCAATGTCCCCGTCGTCGTTAAGGAGTCCTACCCTGTTCTGGTTAGCGGTGGTCATGGCGGCGGTGGTTTCGGAGGTGGTTTCGGAGGCGGTTACGGAGGCGGTTACGGAGGTGGCTTTGGCGGACACGAATTGTCCGGCGGCATTGGCTTGCATCATTGATAAGGATGAGCACCCCCTCCACACGGGCCTTCATCCGCACTCATGTATTTGTATATAATGATTATATTTTTTTATGGAAAATAAATATTAAATTATTAAACGGTGTTTCTAACTGTCATGTCTGTTGGTTACTTACCCGGGTGAGAGCGATCTCTTAATCGACAAGGGTGTCGCGTATATTCCGTAGCGAGTTCGCGAGTCGTGCAAATAAACGGGAACTTTCGCGACAAGGGGAAGAGCTTGCTGTTTATTTCGTTTCTCGTCCGGAGCTTCTGATCCTTTTCAATTTCAAGCGCAGATGTCGACACGCGATATATTTCTCTCGCGCTGCCGATCCATAGTGATTTTTTAAACACTATTTGCCCGCGTGGCCCGTAGAAGAGCACCGAGCAATTCCCCGTCAGCTATTCTCCATTTAATGCGCATTTCCGTGGAAAATCGGAGCGGTATGCGCGTTATAAATTAAATTATGATTCTTATCTCTCTTCCCGGGATACCTTCCGTCTCCGTTGGGACGTTTGTATTTGTTAGGTATCGTCGCTCCATGGCGCAGAATGATTGAAATTTCATTCGAATGCCGCTCCATTTCCGCTCGATCTCTTACGCTTCCCGACAATGAATGCTTCCTCTTTGCAGAATATTTAATTAATTCTCGGACCTCCTCTGCCAGCCCGGCCGCCGCCTATTTTTGGAAACTTCGTTCCATTCGTTGCGCGATGCAAACAATTTCGTAATTAATTCGACGTATGCTGGCAGGATTTAAAAAACGCTTTCGTTTGAATCGACCGCTCGCGCTATTAACATCTCGTTATCTGCATTTGAGCAAACGCGAAATTTTACGCGTGCAAGTGGCACGCAGAAATAACGTTCATTAACGAAACTAACAAAACGTATTGCATTACACGTAACGAATGCCGTGCACGAGTCGCTGGTTGTTGCAAAATCGTCGGTTACTAATTAGTGGCAGGATACGCACAGACTGTTTTATTAATTGCGTACGTATTACGATTTCCATTAACGTCGGGCAACAAAAAATACGGGAATGTGCATCGAGCTGAATGAAATTCGGCACAGGGACGCGCGGGAAACGTCGCGTCGCGTCGCGTTCCGTGGAAATCGAATTTCCCTCGTCCTCTGCGTGTATTTCTGTCTCGCCGACGCTGACGCCGCGCCGCGACGCGCCCTTTCCTTTTACTTTCCTCGCCGTGTCTCAGACGCGTCATATTTTAAGACGAGAATAAAGGAAAAGTTCGCGGGACGGTATTGCCGCAGACGAAACACGCAATCGCGACACACCGGCGTCGCGACGTCTCGTCACTTTACCCACGTCGCCGTCGCCGCGAACATCCGGTATTTTAAACGGCGCGATTTGCCTTTACGGTTCGTTAGTCGCGTACACTTTCGCGTCTGCTGCGCGGGAAACACCGATTTCTCGATACACGGTTAACCAGAAACTCGTCTGACTCGAATGAGAAACTGTTGGTCTCGACGCGAAGGAGCAACGAAGAAGCAACGAAGAAGCAACGAAGAAGAAACGAGGGAGAAACGAGAGAGCGAGGAAGATGCAACGAACCAGCCGTGGACCACGCGGACCGGAAACAAGCTAAAGGTTAGACAATTTTTCTTCCTCCTCTATGTACGGTTTCTGCGCCCCGTTGTTCGGACGGCGCCTTAACGATGTTTCTCGGTAATCTTATTTCTAACCTTTTGCTAAGCAATCTATACTGAAACGTACATATGTACGTCGTGTGTACACGCGGCGGGTCTTTCTCCATTTGCTCTCTTTCTCCCTCCCACTCCCCCTCTCTCTCTCTATCTTTCCTTTTTTTTCTTATTTGCGTTCGTTTTTTACCTATCGGTCAATATTCGCGGAAACGGTTTCACAAACACGCGAACACACCGAAGCGGCAGTGGGGTCTTGGCGCAAAAACATCGTTATCGTTTTGTAATTTGCGTTGTCCGCGTCGAATGTTTCGCAAAGTGAAAGTACCATTTATATGGATCGATCCGTCGCGCGAATGTTTCCACAAATCGCGCCGCGAGTCGTATACGCGCCATCAACCTCCACTTTCGTCATTCCGTTCTTCTTTCGTCCCCCCAGCCGCTCGCTCTCTCGTTACCGAAGATTCGACGGCATTTTTAACGGTTTAACGCAAATTTATTCGCGGTTGCGTCCGAGCCGCGAGCCCGTCGAGGACGATCATCGACGTTTCCCCGGTGATTACGATCGTTCGGAGCGGAGAGAAATCGTAAGGTCTCTCTTTCCGTCGCGAGACTAGCCGTTCCGTAGGAGCTTGTGCAACCTGGCCGACAATTTTCCACGCCGCGGCCGGTAGAAATAAACGGAGAAGCGGATGCTGTAATCTCGCTTCGGCAAAGCTGTACAAGATTCCAGGCCGAGATGCATTTTGCGTCCGAGCACGCCGCCTCGACCTCCGTTTCGTCTAATCCTATAAAACTCGAAATCCTTTTGATCTCGCAATGACGTTTCGTTATAACGACCATTTTAATGCGACTCTCGCGAAACGAGATTACCTCATCTCGTAGTCGATCTTCCCCGCGAACTTACGTTTAAAAACGGAATACCACGCGGAATAAGTTTTCCCCTTCGGTGTTTGCCTTCCTTTATCCCTTCGTTCAAATAACGCGAACGTTAAAGCGATTTCGCCGTTGCTTTTGATATTCGTTCCCGCTTTACACCGCGCCGCGAGTCGTTCGAAGCGTTTCCGAACGCGAATCGCGACCTCTGGGACCTCGGTCGAGGACAAGGTAATCAGCCGGCGCGATTATGCGAACACACCGTGATTTAATTAGCCGCGTAATCGCGATCTCGTGTCGCGTTAAGGATCTACGATCCTGCCTACACCGCGTTCTCTCATTCCTCCGATTTTAATCTCTAAACCGATCCGGTCTCGCCTCTCCTCTTCTTTCTTCCAGCGAGTTTCGCGACTCGTCCACGTAACGCGTTCACACGCACGGTCGTAAATCAAGGAGCGCGGTCCTCCGAAGCTTCTTCGCGACACGCGGAAAATCTCCAACTCGAGAGATTACCTTACACGACTCCGTCGACGGTTAGACGCGAAAAATCGTAAATTCGTACGACACGAATGAATCGCGCCGAACGATCGACCGATTACGCGATGCCGGCGCGAAATTACCGTTCCGTTTGCTCCTTATCGCTGCGATAATTTCGTTTTTACCGCGCTGTTTCGCCGTCGTAACAGCCGCGTTTTATCTGCGATCTGAAAAATGAGGCGCCTGCCGGACAGACGGGTAATCGTCGGTGCATAAACCGAGAGCACGCGAGAAACTCGCCGGACTGTGTCGCGGAGATGGAACGTATCGCGAGCACACGTAACAGAACGCTCGCGGTCCGCGCGAGATTCGTCTCGCCCTCGTGCTGACATTCTTAACGATACGCAAATATCCAGGGACTTTCTCGAAGAACCGCGACCTCGTCTCTCGTCGCGAGTAGTTTCACCGTCGAGAATCTCGACGCGACGTTCCGTCTGGTTCTCGAATTAGCGAACGAGTTCCCTCGACCGCGAACGCCTGGCCGCTCACGCCGCGGCGCGCGCGTTGAAAGTCACCGATGGTCGTTCTTCTTCTTTTCGGCCGGCACGCGAACGCTCGCCTGTGAATTTCGCGCCGGAACGTCCGCTTCCATCCGTTCCCCGTTTCGCAATCGCGGCGAAAGAGAAAGGTGGGGAAAAAGAGCAAAAAAAGCCGGAGGAAACGAAGGAACAGAGGCGAAAGGAACGTTAAGGACCGATCGTTTTCGAATGAAAATCGCGCGTTCGATCTCACGCCTCTTCCCCCTTTCTATTCTTCCTCCTTTCTTGCCCGCAACGAGACCGGCGGAAACCAGCCTTAAACCCGGGGTACCATAAACGAGTCTGTTTACGTAACCATAATAGAGCAATTATCGCGAGGCCGAGGTTTCTTCGGCCGCCAGCTGTTCGATCTTCCCTCCTCTTTCCGTTCCCTATCCGCGCCCTTCCGACTCCTTCCATCGCGGTTCTCTAATGGCACCTCGACGAACGACGTCTCGCGATACTTCTTCCCTCGAGCGTACTCCTCGTTCTCCCGCGGAGAGCAATAAAAGATCAGCTCGCGCCGGAAACCGCGCAATTTCTCCGGAAATAGTTTTCGCAACGACGAGGAGCATTGGTCGCCGGATCTCCCACGTCGCTCGTACTTGGACAGCGCCCCGTTCGCGTTCCGTGTATCTGGGATCTACGAGCTCGAGGTTTAGTGCAAACGTAAATCATATATTAAGCCCGCTTCATACCGAGGCTCGTGTTAACGGACGCGTTATGTCCGATCGGCCAGATTTCACGTGGCCGCTGATATCTCGAGACATTGTCCTCGTCGGTCGATAATTTACCAGGAATTTAGGGATCTTCCGCCGATGTCAACGTAATCGCGCGCGTGTTTCGTTTCGTTTCGACGCCCGGCCGGCCTCTTCGCGAATTTTTTCCGCCTGTCTTTCTCCGCGAGGAGGGAACGCCGTAGGAAGTTTTGCCAGAACCGTAGCGCGATTTTGCCCAGGAATACTGCCGGTAGTTACGCTGAAACACCGAGGTACAGGATCGCGTAGACGTATTAGCGGGTAACAGGATCCGGCGGTAGTACAAGAACATTTGTATCCCGGCGATATTGTTTCGGGAATTCGGAATAAAGCCGGCGATTTGCGAGGGACCACTTTGCTTTTAGCGCTCGTAATGGCAGAAGGAGTAGCCCGGGCTGCGGATAATTTGTCCGCGAATGGAATTAACGCCGTTAGGAACGTTAATAACACGCGTGATTCCGAGTCGCTAATTAAAAGATTTACGCGATAATGCAGCGGCCGGCCGGCAGCCAGCTCGCGAAATAGTTTTCCAAATGCGATTCGCTTATTATACGCGGTTAATGCGAGTCACGGACAAAGGGGCGAGTTATTATTTCGCACAAAGAGGAGCAAGTCTTGATAAAGGGACGAAAGAGTCTCTAAAGCTCGGGGACCGCTATTATAATCGAACTTCTTTTTTTCCCTCGCATCCTACTCCCCGTCCCGGGAATAATGATAAATATCCGAGAAAATATCCAGCGATTCCATTTCTCTCTCTTCTCCTCCAGTTTCGAGAACGACTGGAAAATTTATACGTATTCTCGCGGTTCTCAGAATCGTTCGAGTTCGCCAAGATCTCGGATTCCTGTTAAGTTCCAAGGTAGTCCGAGCGATCCGTGTAATAGACCGATTCTCTTTGGTACTCCGTTTGACCTCGAACGATCTCAGCGTCAATGGAAACCTGCCATTGTATATCGGTACACGTTCTTACCGAGTAGCCGCGGAGCGAATGGGAACGACTTTCTACTAATCACTTCCGCAGATTGGATTTATGTTGACTTTACGTGATTACAGACTTACACCCCATCCGGTAGAGCTACTACTTCCGACTATTGCTCTATCTCGACTGTTCAACTTGTCGGGCTACGGTGAAATCTGTGTTTGATACTGCTCGAAACGCGAGTCCCGAGAACCGTTATGGAATAATCCTCGCGAGAGGAGGAAAAATCGGTCGGGACAATTTTCGGTGGAATTCCATTCTTTCGGCCGGATAAGGACATTTTTCTACCGTAGAATGTTTTATTCATTCGCGATAGAAAGTATGTTGGAGAATTTAATTTTCTTTCAATTTACCAGCCAGTTCCGCTCCTCTTCGCCGCCCTCCCCCTCTACCCCTCTCGCCCTCTATTTCCCATTTTCATCCAGTTCATCCTTCGCTTCCCTCTTTCTTATTCTCAATTAAAGCCCTTGCCTTTCTCCTGATTTCCAGAAAAACTTTGCGGTTTTCTTAATTTTTTCCATTCGCCGTTGCTCCATTTCCTGCCACGGATTGATTTCTTCTCTTTGCCGCTGGCTCGCGCCGAATAAAAGGGAATTAATCAGTACTCGGTATAACGGAACCGTTTATACTCGATTACAGCCGTGGAAAAGAGATACGCGCGAGTCACTTGGTTTCCTTCCAGAACGTCTCCTTTCACGCAGTATCGAGAAAGAAGCAGCGGAGGAATCTCGGTTAAAATTCTGCCTCGAAACGAGTTGGGACGCGAATCCGACGCGAATTCGACGCAAATTCGTGGCGAATTCCAACGGATCGTCGCGATTCCACGTTTCACCCTCGTTTCGTAATTCCTCGAGAGATCGATAATGGGACTTTGCCGGTTCTTTAATTTTGCGCAAGAGCGAAACCGGGTAAACGCTCCGGCGTTTGGGTAGGCGATCGATGAGCTTGCGGCCGGCCCGGTGACTTACGATTTGCACGAGAGCTTTCGAGATTTTTGCACACTTTTGTACAACGAAAAGCTTTCAGGTGGTGTGGAATAATACATGTGCAAAGGCTGGGTTAGCATCCACAGCAAGCGGTCGGTGTCCTTAACCGGCGACTGATTGGAGCTGAGCTCCTATCTGATCAAACAACTCGCGTCATCTCTGTCCCGCATATTCCGGATTTTCCAGAGTTGCCACGGCTCGCAGCTCTGGATATTCCTTTAATCGTAAACGAGCTTCGTTAGGTATCGCGCGACGATTGCGCGGCGATGATTGTACGACAAATTCATCGATTAACCCACATCCGTGCACCGAAATAACGTTCTAACCCATCTCCGCGATAACTTGGATTCCACGTTTCTATAGGTTTTCTACCCAGTAATCGTACCCCACAGTTTCCATCGCTCCGACAATTTATTCCGTTTAATCGGCTCGAATACGCTCGATAACTTTCACGGGGATCCAGCGAAACATCGAACTATATTTCCGCGATTAATTTTCATCAACTTCGATACCGCGATCGTAACCCCATTAGTTACATCGACGAGCGTTTAATTTAAATCACTTTGCCCCTATTAACGCACTAGCCATTGTTCCATCACTTTGCCAAATGAAAGTCTTTGCTGTATTATTCACCGACCGAGCAACGTTAATGTTCCTTTGTTCTCGTGTTTTCATTTTTTTTCTCTCTCTCTCTCTATTTTTTTTTTTCATATCTGATCTTCACGTTTTCGATTTCGTTAATTGAACTGGTTCACCGTTGCCAATTAGACCCGCGTTGCGGAATAACTTTTTCCATCTGCTGAATCATACGAGCCACGGCGTGTCGCAAGCACGCATCGAACCCCTGTTAACTTTCAGCACAGCGGAATATTTCGTTTCGAAGAACGAGTAATGAGGGAGGGAAAGCGCACCGCGACGGAGAATCTAAGCCGGTTATATTTCATCGGCGATACACCCGGCCTTGTCTAGACGAATTCCCGAAGCTCCTAGACTCTCGATGGTAACGCTAGGATGGGTGAACGTCGAAAGATATGCGAGCATTCCCCCTATTCTCTGGGTCCCCTACGGATACCGTAGCCTCGCCATAGACCGAGCAACGTTTCGCGTGTGTACATCGAAATGCCACGTAACCGTGAACACGATCCCGGAGGAAACTATTTTATTCCGATACCGTTACGTTACAATCACCGGCATTCCGCGAGCAATTTATAAACAGAATCGAAAACGAATATTTCCAACCGATGAATAATTTGCGTTTGTTCCGGTGCTCGTGATACGTCGCGGGCACGAGCAAATGTATATTAACGCGCTGGTCGCGATATTATTTTTATACCGTTCAATTAGCCGGCAATACGATCCGACGACGCGTTTAATTTTTATCGGCGATGGTTACGAAACGCGGATAAAAAATGGCACGAAAACGCCCGGTCGTTTTTCCTTTTTCTTTTTTTTTCTTCTTTTTTCTCCCTCTCTCTCTCTCTTTCTCTTCGTCCTCTCGTAAATACGGATCTTTCGCGCGGAGAGTGCTTTCGCGTCGTTGGAGCTGGTCGACACCCTCTCCTTGTTTCGACTTTCATCGGAAACGTTTGGAGTCCTGCCGCAGCCCGGAGGGACAGCGGATCGATCGTTCGACCCCGGGAACAATTGGGTCGCTTCAATTATCCAAACCTAATTTTCGCCATCTGCACGATTCGAAAGTGTCGGATTATTACGGAAAATCCTATTGGCAGAAGCACGCCGGCCACAAAAGCGTAAATAGGGCCGGGCACACGAGCTGGAAATCGCGGATCCGCTCGCGGCAGGGTAATAATTAGTTAATTGCGTTCGAGATAACGACGCGTCTTTAGCCGAGCGGAAGTCCGAGCTGTAATACGGAATTAATTAAGGGCGAGTGAGATGTTCGCGATGTGATCCCGCTTTCTTTTTGGCAACGAATCGACGAGCGAACGTTTTTCGCGGGTCCTTAATCGGGTAATGGAAGAACGGGGCCGTATGGCGGTGGGCGAAATTAATATTCCAGCGAAACGAGGCGTTTTTACGAGGAGGGGAGTAAAAACGGGACGTGTCTCCTCTCCGGGAGCAGCTTAAAAACGTATTATCGCCTGTGACGATCTTTGGGATCATCCGGCGTTCTCTGTGAAAGCATCGAAATCCTGCGCGATACCCGTAAACGAACAAAAGAGGAGGTTATAAGGTACGGCGCTGTTATTGGATCGCGGCTCGACTTTCTTACGATCGGACTTTCTTTACGGATAAATTCCTCGGCTTAACATTCTTTACGAATGTCGCGTCGCGGAGTTTGATTCTCTCGGTTGTTCGGGAAAGGGCCCCGGCCATAAGTCACGCGTGGCACACACTCGCGACGCCGGCGTGACGAGACGGTGTGCAGAGCGTCGTCGATGGAGGAAAGTTATTTGGCTTACTCCGCAAACACCGATGGAAGTTCCGCAAGAATTTTCGGTCCATCGTGGAACAAGTATAGTTGGAAATTGTACCAGACGCGGTACTTTACGATCCGGTGATCGACCAAGATATTGCCTATTACATAAGCGCTTGCTCGACGTCGCGCGTTCGTAGATCGTTCGCGTTCGCGGCAAAGCCGATTCACGGATCCGTAACATATACAGATCACCCCGGATGATATCGAGCATAAATACGATCCCGTCTATTAGTAATGCCTGCCTTGCGGTTGTCTCGTGCTTGCGCGATAAGCACGAGCAACCGCAGACGCGTTAAATCGGAGCCGGTGGATCGGCGCACTCTGCGAAAGTCTGCTTCAGGCCCTTTGGTTAAAGACGGATTAGTTAGAAGTTGATACAAAGCGTTAGATACGCGAGAGCTGATACAGACAGCGTCGAATTATCCGGGGTCTGTACATGTAACCCGGGAATCGCTGGTGTTAGTCATTAATCGAGCAGATATCGTTAAAATCTATGCGCATACCTTGCGATAAATATGTAACCGATTCTAGATCAAAGATTCCGAAACCAGACCGCAGACATCGGGTTTCGCATCCTAAACCTTGGACCTCTGTCAAGAGTCCAGCATCGGATCCCGCGAATTTAATGGAATTCGTTTAATATTCCACGAGTTCGATGCCTTTGCGATATCGTACAAACCTGATTCGCGTTTCAATCGAGGTCGAGCTTGATTTTTCGGTCCTCGTAATCGAGGAATATCGCGAAGCTTTCGATGCGTTATTCCCGTTTATTCCGACGATTCGAAGGAAATGAACGCTAACGTTTAACGGTGCCGTCGTAATTGAACAACGAACGAATTATCGTTTCATCGCGTCTCTCGCCCAGCTGCGGAATAACTCTTTTTACAACGTTGCTTTATGATATTACTTATCAAACAACGCAATACGCTTCATTATCGCGCAAAAGCGGAGTAAAAACGCAGCGTTATTCCGTGAAATAAACAGTGCTCCTCTTTATAAAGCCGCTTCGTCTCGGTGAAACGCTTACCTTTTTAATCGAGTAAATTTTTTTCATCGCGCCCAATATTCCGGGCGGAGATAAAATTTCGCCCGCTCGAAGTCGATAAATCCGTCGAAAAATAAAGCGAATGCGTTTGCTTTTTATTCAGCCGGGTTTATTCCCCGCCCGTTTACAACCGGCTTGTTCGTAACGATGTGCCCGAACGTGGTCAATCAATGATTATTCCATCAAGCGCCTTATAACGCAAAGTGACAGGGTAAAGCGTACCTTCGCGAAGCAGCCGAGCGATATTACGCGTTGATACTTTTCGATGCCGTCGACGGACCATTCTACGAAAGCCTATTAAATAATGCCAGTTCCGTAACGAGCTCTGCTCGTAAAATTCAATCACGAGAAGCCTGAAGAGTGTGGCCCGATCGATTCCAGCCGTTAGTTTGCCGACAAAGTCGACTTTGCCGGGTAAAGAGATTGTCGTAAAATTACAGCCGCGGTAATCGATAAATTGCTCGCTTAGGGAATAATATTCCACGTCAACGCGATTACTCCTCCTCGCGGCTTTTTCCACGAAATTCTCAAAGACGGAAAAGCGGCAAAAAACGCTCGTTAATTCGTTGTATAACGAGGAATTTTGGCGAAAAGCTGGCACGAAACCAGTAAACATCTTTTGATCCGTAGAAACGTCGATACCTTTGGATCGCGGCGGTTGACGATAACAAATTCGATGTCTAAAGGCGCAAAATTTACACAACGGTGTACGCGGAGCTCTCGGCTTGAAATCATTTTGCAAACAGTGCTTCAAGTTATCGAGTACACGAGAGTTACTTAGGCAGGCGGAAAGTTTCGAACGATCGCTATTTTCGAGAGAACAATTATGTTCTATTTGGTAAACGAGAGGGGCAAGAGGAGGGGGATAGATAACGCGTATATTCGCTCAAAGTTAGACGGTCTACAGAAAACGCGTACGTGAAACTTGGCTGAGGAATCTTATAACTGCTCGCCAATAGATGCAAGCAACCAGCGATGTCCAACGGTCTTCTGAATGGAATCTTGCGAAACCTGTACGCCTGTAAATGAAACACGCAAACCTGAAAGAAAACGGATTAATAAGAGAAAAGAATATAAACAAGGATCAACCAAATGGAACGAACAGCCTGGCGATGAGAGATATTCAAGACGATGACGAAACTTTCGAGTAGTATGTGCGAATAATAGGATATATTCTCGAATGAAAATAAATAGAAAGGAAAAGATAAAATCTTGGAAGAGAAATGTGATTGAAACTTGCAAAACAAATAATTTCAATTTGAAAGGAAAGATAAATAAGGCAGGAAAAAAAAATTATTAGTATTAAATTATTTTAAGAGGATGAGAGGTATGGGTAAAGTTCACCCCTCGATTAGGGCCCCCACTTCTTCTCCGGATGAAAAAAATTTGATTGTTTCACTTCCGAAATCAAACTGACAAACGATTAATTATTAATTAGTATTTTTCCGCTATAATAGCCAATAATTTATTAATTTTTTCATTTGTATTATGAATATACGTTGCGTAGAATTTATTATTAACTATAGGTGTAATAATTTATAAACTTTCCGCAAATTATAGGAACATTATAACATAATTATGTTACAAATTCAAGTAATAGCCGATAATTTATTCATTTTTTCACTTTATCATAAATTTACATTGTGACGAATTTGTTATTAACAATATTAATTTGTTACTAGCTGGAACTATAATGATTTATAACGTTTTTGCAAATTATAACTGTATTTACGCTTTTAGAATATAAATTTCTTCGATGCATATATTAGACGATCCTATCATCTATTCCGCGTGCATGTAAAAATGAGTAGTCCAATTACACGAGTAAGATTAAAGTTACTTTGTATCATTGAATTGCAAAGTTCACGTTTATGGAACATACTTTCCAGTGAAAAATGTTTAAAACATATAATTTCTCAAGTAGAAGATGAGCCGGTACATCGAACAGGCGATATATCTCGAGACAACAAAGTGGCACTAAATTTCGTCCAGTTTTACCGCGGTAATTGATTAATATCATCCGGGAATCTCATGCGGCATCTGACGCATCGAAATGAATACAACAAACGGGGGTCGTAGCAGCGGAGCGCGGTTTTACATTTGAAAATTGACTTTTGGCTAGCTTTCCGGGGAAATTCCCCGTTGTGCGGCGTCGCGGTGCCCGATACACGCTCGGTTGCGTGGAATTTTCCTGGAAACAGAGGGGTGGGAACGGGCGCGTGCGACAATTGGTCAACGGAAGTTGAGCCACGTTGGTATCTGAGCCGAAGACAAATTTCCTCGGGGACCAGTTCGCGAATCAACTTTTTAAACTCTCTGCTGGGAGGTTCGTTAGCGATAACTCGAGCACGTCTGTACGCCACGGGCGTGAAAACTTTTGAAAGGGTGGCCGGCCTTCGGAAATTACGGGCGACACGACCCTTTAGGGCGTATTCACAAGTTTTTCTCTGTTAGTTGTAATTCCGAACGAGGCGCCCGACTTGACGAATGCACTCGTTTGTGTTAAGAAACTTTCGAGTCGTTGCTTAACGTTCCTTCGTCATCGCGATATTGTGCTTCGCCAGCTGTATTTATTCCTATCCCCTTTGTACGATATCGATCGTACAACCTGCTGCTAGAGGAAACGAACGAAACGAGGTTTAACGAGCACTCGTTGGATCGCGATCACGTGCACCGATTATATCGCGTTATCGTGATACCGGCGATGTTAATTCGCCGGCTAAACAGTATAATTCGAGCGTAATTTCTGACGGGTACGCGGTAATCGCGCGCTTGGAATCCAATAATGAAAAGGGATCACGGGTCCGGTGCCTTGTCATTGATTGATCCGCTAATTGCCATCATTTCACCATTAAACCGTATTACTATCCACCTTTGTCTTTGCTCGGCCCTCCTATCGATAATTGTATCCAAATGACGCGCAATTGTTCCTGAGAGAAAGATACCGCCGCTGCTCCGTAGTTGGACCGCTTTATTTTATCTTTTCAGTTATCCCGAAATTTAGCTGGATTTATCGTCTTAACCGGGGGCCAGAGGTTCCAGCAGCGGAAGGTGAGCGATCTTTTTTCCCCGTTAGTCGCAGTAATCGTTAGCCTCGTGTTTAGAGGCAGCCGTGAATTCTCGAGTTTAACGGGTTGTTGCATATTGTTTTATCCGGGGCACATCTCCGTGCGATATACAAGGCGAAGGCGGTAAAACTGTGGCCGCGGCACGTTGCCAGAGACCCGAATCTCTCTCTCTCTCTATCTCCTTTTCTCTCTCTCGCTTTTCCTCTCGCCGTCTCGCGTCGATAAATCTGACCGGGTACACCGGCATTTTAAACGCGATGTAAACCACCTGTAAAGTGCTCGCCTCTGCGCGGCCACCACGCCAACTTAACTCGACGCCCGTGCGTCTGCCGGAAGGGCTGTTACGCTTTCGCGCAAATGAGTCCCGCGTTTCCTCCCGCGTTTCGCCCCACGTTCTGCCCCCCGTTTCGCCTCTTCTCTCCGGCCCGATATCGCACCGCCGTTCTTCGGCTCCTCGACCGTTCAAACCGGCTATCAGTTTGTTTCGCGCATGTTGTTATCGTTACTTTCCTCTCTTTTCGCCCGTCCTCCCTTATCCCGAGTTTCACCCCTTCCTTTTTTCCCCTTTTTTCCCAACGATGGAACAATGATAGCGCAGTCGGTGAACGGAGGATGCTCTCCGCGCTCGAAATTCTCGCGATTTCCACGAGATAAACGCGTCTTTTTTTATCGCAAGTGGCATTGTTCCCTTTTTTTCTCCCGCCCCCTCCCCCTTCCACTCTCTGCCCCCGTGGCTATCTCGAAATTGTCGAGTTACCCGAGCGCGGGTTACGCGTCGTCATAGATACCTTCCGTGTCGTTCTCTTTTTTCCCCCCTATCTCCTTCCTTCTCTCGCTTTCCTCGCTAACGGAAGAAACAAACTTGTATCTTATCGGGTAATTCCCTGGCTCGTATAAAAGAGCCAATTTTTCTTCCCATCCCCGCGAACCCCGCGCACGGCGGACCGAGAGGGTCCTCGGCCTCTCCTTACACGCTCTTTGCTTTTCTTTCCGCTTTCGTGCGATTCAAATCGCATAGATCTCGACAAGGTCGCAAACCACGATGTCAGGCTTTATGCGGGTCGTTTTACGAATCGTTTCCTGGGTATTCGGAAAGCCGCACAGCCTTCTACTCGTGGAATCCCGCTGGATGACGGCACGAGAGGGTATATAAGAGGGATAATATCGTGTCTAGTGGGATTTGTCGGGGGTAAACAGAGTGCAAGGCCGCTGCAGGCGAACGTATAACCGCGGAATACTTTGCACACACGTTCACCGTCCCAGCGCCGTTTCTTTCCTTTCCGCAATACCGTTTCCGCGCGCGTTATATCGCCCATTCCGTTTCTTTCGCATCTGTCCCTTTGCGGATACGCCGATGTCTCTCCTCCTCGCGCCATCGACCTCTTCGCCGTTCCCTTCGATCATCTTAGCCCGCGTCGTTCCCGTGAAATTACCAGTCGCGGATGCTTCGAAGACGCAACGGAAACGGCTTGTTAAGCCAAGCAACAGAGTCTACGCGGTGACAAGGGGACTATGGCAGGAATACACGGACCATTTAATTAAAGTCATCCCGGTCGAATCTCCGGAGAAATCTTATTCGCGACCAGGACCGTGTTTCCACGGGAATATTAACCACACGGCAGGGCATACGTTCCTCTGTTTCCGCGTTTCGATTATATTCCCATTCGAGAAGTCCACGCCCGGCGACGCCCAAGCGTCGTGTGATATCGCCTTGGGCCAAACCCAGTGTCGATCTTCTAGTTTCCATCACTTTTTATTCTGCCTCGCGTTTTTACGCATTCGCCAGGATCGCTTGTGTCACGGTTCACGGAATACGAAAGTCGCGATTCGTAGTAAAACATCTTCGGCTAATCGAAGATGCGTAACCTGTTCGACGAGTTCCACGGTCGGAGAAACGGGAGCTAGGTTAACGTGGCAACGCCCGATAAAGGTCGGTGGTTTCTCGCGCGATACTCTCGCGAAAAAGCGTGCCAGCGAGATTCCGCGGGTGAACGCGAGTCGCGATACCATCGAGCGTTGCGCGAGTGATAATAGGTATTGTTATGAGAACAATAAGCGTGCCGCGATACGCGCACTCGACGCCACGAATGATTATGATTTCCTCGAAGCGATGCACGCTGATTACATCCATTCGTGGAAAGCCTTCTAAGCCGACCTTGGTAGCCGGAGCAGGGTGGAGTAATAGTCGTATCCGGGCCAAATAGATTTGGCGCGCCGCTACGTTTCCCTCGGCCCGCCGTAAATTTCCCCCGATAATCTGGAAAGTTTTCGGACGAACGGGCAAGGAGGAGAGGACTCATTGCGAATCCCGTGCTCGTCCAGGCAAACGAAAAACGTGCGTTGTAAACGGTACAAGCGCCGCGTGTCCGGCGTAAAGAGAAAAGATAAAACGATTTTCCGTGTAATAGCGCGCACACCGGCGACCAGCGACAGATTTTCGCGTTAAAATCATCCGGGAAATACACGCTCCCTTCCATCGTTTGAGCACCGATTCCACGCCATATTTCTCGTTCTTCTTTTTCCTACCCTTCTTCCCCCCCGTTTCACGCTCCTTCTCTTCCAAGCTCGTTCAAAAACTCATTAACGAGAGATTACAGGAAGTTAATTTTTCGTGGAGATTAAAACCTATAAGGGCAACCGAAAGCGTTTGCGGGGAAATACAGGCGAAACTGTACATTAAAGCAGGATTACCAAGATATTTCTTTTTTTTTTCCGAAACAGCGCTCACTCGCTTATACACTCCTATATATACGCTAGTTTTCGCTTCGTTTTGGAAATCCGACAAACACCGCACGAATTTCCTCTCTCTCTCGCTTTCTCTTTCTCTTTCTCTCTGTTTCTGTGCATTCCTCAGGGGGATGGCGCGGTGTGCCGTTATACCCGAAAAGTATCGGACCATCCACCGGCTCCTCTGCCATTCCCAACCGTGCATCCGTTAAGACCGAGCTGCCCTTTCCGCTTCGTACATTTACCACGGAGCCACTCGATACTCCGTTACGCCATCGACGGTCCATCCGTCTTTCCCACAGCGACGTACAGGCGCTGGCCCCGTCCGTTCCATCCTCCCACACTCCGCCGTTTGTTCCTAGCCCGAGAACATTTGTTCTCGAATCTATTCTCGCCGCTCGCCGGAATTCCACGGGCTTATTTCGCGATTAACGCGATCGAAACTGGCCAATCCGCCGGCGAGAGGTTCTCGTTGCTCAAGCGCCGACGAGCCGGTGAAAACGCAGAAAGACCCAGCCACTCGGGGAAACGAAACGAAACGAAACGGAACGAAACGTAACGTAACGTAACGCGGATTTCGCGTTGGTCCGCGGCGAATCCTTGGAAAAGTTTTGACTGTTACAAAACGGCGTTTCGTTAAACGAGGCCATTGTTCCGCGATACTCCCTTTCGCGGATTTGACGCGTTGCGAAATTCATCCACGCGCCGGCTCTTCTTTCGCGATTACTCGCGCGCGACTCCCGAGGCCTCGGCCAACTTAGATTGAACACGGATCCCGGAAAACTATGGTCCATGCAGGCGAGCACGCGAACTCGTCGACGGCCACGATCACGACGACGACGCCGACGACGTCGACGATTGCGAGCTTTGAACGCCGCGCGGAACTTTGCTAATCAACACCGCGCCGTTGATTACCGTTACAAGCACGCCATGGCAACAGCGCGTTATTCTCGCTGACTAGTCGGACTCGCAAGCACGGATCATTTCTCGTTCGAATGTACAGCTGCCAGCGCGAGTGGTTTCGGTTATTTAATCGCAAATTCATCCGTATCTCCCCGCGGATCTTCCCGTTGATACCATCAAAACGGTTCGCACCGCGTGCGAACACCGTCGAGAACCAAACGAGATTCCCGCGACGGCCCGTCGAAAATAATCCCGGTTAACACCGATTTCCCGTCACGTAGATCGGCAATAACGTCAGCGACGATTAATTACCGACAACTGCTCGTCTTTCGAGGTTCCATCGTGTTCCCGTATAGTCTCGATAGACCATCGAGAGGGATTCAGTCGGTGTCGCCGCGGACAAGAGGGTAAACACTCGTAACGTTTATCGCGAGAACGTTAACGATCGGACAAGAGAAGAAAAAGGGACCGCCATTATCGTTATTCGCGGTCCAGCGTTACCCGGCGAATTTCGAGCATCTTCCTCGGGGTGGAGGGGTGACGTTAATCCTCCTTACGACCTCTGCTCTAACCCCGCCGACATAATTTATCCGTGATTACGTCCTGCTCGAATTCGACGCAACGTCGGCATGAATTATTAATGAAACGGGCCGGGACGAGGAGAGGGAGAGAAGGAAAAAAAAATGAAAAGGATAAGAGAGACGAGAATAGCGCGAACACGTCGATTCGAGATGATCGACGGCGAGAGATAGGGCCGTTTAAAGCGATTCCTCGGGATCGGCGCGAAATAAAAATTCAGCCCGGTCGAGATGGCGGAGTCTGAACCGGTAGTTCTTTTCGTATTTCACGGCGGATCGAATCCCGCTGTCGCGCTGCTCAAAGCATCGAATAAACAGTTCCCTTCGGTCCTGTCTACTCCTGGGATTATCGATAATTTGTTCCGCGGAATAACTCGAAGCAACGGGTCACGCTTCGAGGATTTCCCGTTATACCGGGGAACGAAACGAAGAAATCCAGCTCGACGAGTATCCCGCGTATCGATGCTACCCGGAGAGTAGTAGTCCGGGCCAAAAGATATTAATATGCTAAGTAACCGCGCGTCGAGTCTGCCGCGCCGCGCGCTTTATCATCCGCGGAAATCGATGCCAGCGCACGATGAAACCGGTTAAATTCGTCGAACCTTCGCTTCGGTCCCAGAGCCGAGAGAGTAATTCCATCGGGGACCTTCCGTTCGAATCTTCATTCTCCTACGAAATAGTCACTCCGCGCGTGGTATTCCTTAGCTACCTTTCCGAGGCCGCTTCCTCGAGTTCCGCTCGGTAGAACGCATCCGTTCGTCGCAACGCACCCTCTTCAACAGGAAGTTACGACGAGGGAAAGCACCGGGGTACGGGACGAGGGGGATGATCATCGGCGAGGGGGAGAAAGAGTAATGCGCGATTAAGACAAGTGGACCGGCGTTTGTAATAGTTTACCGAACCGAGCCCGCGTTTTCCTTCCTCCGCGTTCTTATCGTCCCGGAAACGCACACAAACGCCAGCGGAAACTTTATCGGTCCAAGTTTTGTCGCGGTTTCCGCGAAATTGCTTTATAATTCTTGATTTACGACTGCCCCTCCTCTCGGCCGACGTTCCCTCCGCGCGATTTCCATCTTCTCCGCTGCGGTTTTTCACCGTTTCCCGCCGCCGCTTTTCGGCCGAGCCCGTTGGTCCTCGCTTGGAGCTTTTTCCACGCGAGTTTCTTCCGGAGCGAAGCGACGTTTAGCGTTCGTTTAAATATCGCTTACTCGAATCGCGAAGAGGGTTGCGAGCCGCGTTCCGCTGGTTCTCGTCACGCGACGCAGTGACCGAGTCGACGACGAGTCAAACGCGATCGGATCTCGTCCGGGATGCAGTGGTTATCTCGACGCTTATCGATACGCACGAAGACGACGACGAGGAACCGTCGTCGCGGATCGAAAGACAGATAGCGGTGAACTCGTTAATGTTCCAGGAAATGTTCTCGGTTTCGCGTTACTCCCTGTAATTCCGCGAATGCTCGACACTTTCTCGTGTCACAGGCATGTCGTTCCGAGAACGTTGCAATCAGCGGGAATTAATCTTCGGCGCTCGCGGACCGCCTAGTTTCTCGATTCGTATTCGCGGCGGGTCTCTTTTCCGCGCCAACGATCGCTAATTTCGAGCCAGCCTCGAAAGTATCCGGGAAAAACGTTCAGCTGCGACGCACGTGCACCGAGCGGAGGTTTCGGTGAACGCTCGCGAGAACCAGTCCGCCAGGAATCCGAGCCAAGCGTGAATTCCTTCGCAGCAAACCGGAAGAAGATCTCGCGGCCGCGGTCGTTTCGTTGTCGGCTCGCTTTACCGATTCCCGAGTCAAGCGAGTTAATCGGCCCGATTAGTCGAGTATTCTATCAGATACAGAGAGGAACTGGCGCTGCTGCCGCCATCGCTGGCACTGCCGGTGCAAAGAGGCCAGGGATTTAATGTCCGCGCGAGTCACGTACGCGCGGAATTACTGGCATCGGTCGCGTAACGGAGCTTCCTCTTTCGCGTGTTGCCGCCGATACGTGCGGCACGTGAGTCGGTAGGCAGTATCAGCTTTCGATCACGATTAGAGAGGACGCGGGTTGCTCGGCTAATGCACGGTCGTACGACTGTAGCCGGGGAATCTCGATAATATAATTACGAGCTTCTCCGCTGCGCGTCCCTAACGCTTCTCTCTCAGCCGTTTTCACGTAGCGGCTCTCGTACAACGGCTCTCTGAAATACGGATTACGCGTCGCAGTGCCGCGCACCGCCTCGCCTCGCCTCGCACCCGCTAGCCGATCGCTATTGCCCGTGCAACTGACTATGAAACGCGTAATCGAGATGCCCGATGTAATAGTGAAAAGCGGATTCACCCTTGGGGTCAATTGGCCCTCTGGCGGTTTCCATCGATCAATCGATCAGTTCGCCGCTGTATAATTGCCAGGCTACGTCACCGATGTCACAGACTCGCGTCCCTCGGTTCACCGAGAGCAGCTTCCGCGGAATTCTTAGAAGAAGATACCGGAAACGAAAACAATTCACGCGTGTTTCGTTCGGAATTCACTGCGTCAGAGATATAAACGGCGCGGGCGCGACAGAATATACGCTTCTAAAAGTCGGGAAATAAATTGCTCTCGCGATAAGCTCGTATCTCCGACGCGTTTCTTTACGCTTTTCTGCGTAGCGTCCTCGCGGAGGTAAACTCGCGTGCTTGAAATTAAATTATCATCCCGCGAGGGAAAGACTTTGCCAACGCACGAACGCTTCTTCATCGCGGCGGGCGAATTCGAAATTCGATGGAGCACGAGCCGGGGGTTGAAATAAAATTTGCGAACCGCGCGCGGGCCAATTAAAATTTCGGGGTCGCAAGGGAGAATTCGAACGGCGCTACGAGGGAAAGCACGGCGACCGCCCGTCGGGATCACGTCCCGGCCGTGCACGCCTAATGAAATTCATTTTTCACCGAAACGCGCAAACAATTTGATAATGTAATTTCGGCGAGAGCACGCCGGCCGTCGGCGAACGAAAACACATAAGCCAGGGGGCAGCGACGGCGAGCACAATGGAGAGAGGCACACACGAGGGCGCAATAATGTTGAGAACATTGTACGCGGCAGATAAAAGAACACGTTGATTGCAATAACGTCATGCCGGCGTCATACGCGATAAACAAAGGGACGCGTTGCTCGTAATAACGTCACCGAGCATGGCCGAGGGGAAAAACAAAAAAAAAAAACGAGCAGAAGGTAAGTGTGACGCCATGGAAATTCGCCGCGTAACGCGTGACGAGCTAATATGCCGGCCAAAATATTCGATATTTCGCGTCAGCCGCGCGCGATGGATTATCGAGTAAGTATAGATAACGAACGGGGCGAAATGTTTACGGACAGGCGAAAAAATATTTGGTTTCCGCCCGCGGAGGAATGGAATTCGACGATAAATAACCGACACCGCGTTGTTCCGTGTTAGTTTCGCTCGCGGATTCGTTCTTTACCGCGAGAAATGAAGCCGATACGGCTAGTAGTCCGAATCTATTCGTTTCCTAATTTTCATGTTCGCCCGGTTTTAATCCGGTTGCACGCTATTGTTCGCCGCGATTCGAAAAAGGAAGTCGAAGCTTCGTGTGAGGAGACGGTCGGCGAAGGAGGAACACACGAATATTAAAATTGTAGGAGAGAAGAGGGATGGAGATGGAAAAAAGCGGGACAGGAGGAAAAATGTGGCGCAATGTTAGGGAGGACGGAACGAAACAAAACATGAACGCGGGATTTGGGATATCCGCGTGTTTGAATATTTGATACGCAAAGAGAGAGAGAGAGAGAGAGAGAGAGAGAGAGAGAGAGAGAGAGAAAGAGAGAGGGGTATGCGAGCCGGGAAACTCACGGGGAATGTACTTTGGGCTCCATCGAGAGCTGGATGCGCGGGACAAAACAGGATTCGACATTTGTATTTAATTCAGCCGTGCTCTACTTTGAGTCGCGACATTGTTCCCGCTCCGGGTCAAAATCGGGCGATATTTAAAATTTTCATTATCGCGGGGAAAGCCGGGAGAGAAGCGGATCGAAGAGGCCGCGTTTTCTTCCGGGTTTGTAACGAACTCGCGGGCAAAGTTTGCCCGGAAAGCTCGTGCCCTAGACGAGCGAGAATATCGGAGATCGAGTTCAGAGTACGCGTTTCAATGGACTAGATAGAGGAGGACTTTGGAGAACTCTGCGTCGACGTTGAAGAAGTGGAACTGTCATACATCGCTTGCACAAATGTTTAAACCGAGCGTTTCGTTGGTTCGCTCGGGATTGAATAGCGTAGTTCGCCAGACAATGCGCTCGGTTATTTATCTGCTATTTATCGGCTCGAAAGTATGATCGAACGTATAATGCGATCGGAGGGAATTTAATTCAGCGCGGATGAAATTAGCTGGCAAATATTTGCGCGGCGGGCAAAGCAAACGGGAAGAAACGGGACAAGAAGAGATAACAGGAGTGCGCTGGACGATAGTTTCAATTGGAAATCCGTTTTCCATTCGTCGCGTTATTGTTTGGTTCGCGAAACAACGCTCGAGGCTGTCCGCTTCAAAGTCATTTCGTCATTGACCTGTATTGCATTTTGTCACGGTTGTTAAAGCGTCCAGAAACCGAAAGCTTGACCGTTCGCACCTGCTGTGCCTTTGATCGACGTTCAAACGCGTTTGCGATTCGGTGCCTGTCTGTTTGTTGATTGCACTCTGATTTTAAGCACAATCGGTGTCCTGTGAATTTCGTTCCACTAGCTTCGCGTTAATTGCAAGTATACTTGACGGCAATTACAACGTTCAACGCTTTGTTAATGGACTTCGATGCGTACTGTCGATGAACGCGAGCCTTAATACCGTGAAACTTGTGACAGCGATTTTTCTCTGCCAATTATTTCCCCGCGGACATTCGCGAGCGGGCGTTGATCGGAGGTTTTGAAAAATCTGCGCGTCGGTCTGTTAAACGTTCCCGATGCCCGGGAAAATTTCCCGTCATCGATTCCTACGCCTCGGTAACCGGAGAATCGGAACGGGAAGAAGGGAAATGACTGGAAGCAAATGATTCGAGAGAGTTTTAATTAGAAGCATCCGCGATGACTGCGAGGCCAAGATAAATCTGTCTCTGCCTTCCAACTAACTGTAGCCGAGTTACTAATGAGCAGATAATTAAACGGCGGGTGCACGCGTGAACACCGTGGAAAGTCGAAAAGCGACATAACGAGTGCGAGGAAACTGGCACATCCTCGTTGCTACACTTAATTACTGTCACGTGCAAATATACGGTTCAATTCAAACCCTAACGTTCCGTTCATCTCGAAAACTGGCGACTCGCTGAACATTCGAAAGGCTTCGCGCCGAGATGCTTAGCGAGGCGGAGCCAAAAATATTTTCGCGATACTTCGTCATCCTTCTTTTCGCCCCTTTTTTCATCCCCGACCCAGACGACGACGACAACGACGACGACGACGACGACGACGACGTATTTATGGATTCCGTTGACAATGGTAGAAAGAGAATAGTTGGCAGCAAGCGCGAACGCGATGCTTCCTTTCATTCGAAAAACTCTCCTTTTTTTCTACTCAGGACCTGGGAAAATCTATGTACGCGAACACCCGTATATCTCGCGCTCCGTTTCAATCCCCGTCCAGATTAGATTTTCATCTGGCACGATCATCGCGAAGAACGATCGATCCTCTCGATCCTCTTTCTCGAGTTTGAACACTAGAAATTAGACGAAAAAGGAGCTCAGAGCCGCGATTGCGTATTCGCGCGCGAGAGGAAAGGACAGAGCGTTATTTCCATTCGAACAAATTTCCATAGCTGCAGAGCGGAAGAAGGTTTTTACAGCCCCGCGTGTCGCACGGCGACACACGCAAATCGTTAAACATTCATGGCAGCCGTGCGCTATAAAATGCAACACACGCAAGCGTTTTTCTCCTTTACGATGCCCGCGAGGGCCGTGCAGGTCTCGGGTTCGGGCCACCGAGTGGATATATACCACCGACGCGATCCTCGCTAAGAGGTTGAAAAGGAAGATGGGTCTTTAACGTATGGTCTCTGGAATCGTACGTGCACGTACACGCGGACACACGCGCGGATGGCAACATTCTATTACCGCCGCTGCGGCTGCCTGCATCGAAAATATCGACAGTCCCGGCGACGAACTCGAGTTATTTCGTAAAATCGTTGAACGTACTTCAGCCGCAGAGAAGCGTAATCGACGTGACTTTTGTCTCTAGTTTTCTATGGCGTGCTCTTCATAAACCGATTGAACCATCGTCGTAGCGATAAAACAAAGAGCGCCGATACCACGGGATACGTATTTTTTCCCCGTTTCTTCCTTTTTCCAGTTCTTTTTTTCACTCCCCCTTTTTCCTTCCTCCTTTTTTTCCCCCCGCGAAACGCGAAAACGCTGCAATCGGGCTGCACACGCGCATCGCGAGCCGCGCGTTCCACGGCAAAACCATATCTCCTGATTGTCGATAAAAACGAGGCCGCGTTATTGAGAAGTTGCGAGCGAGTAAGTATACTTCTGTTCTCGAATTGCGTGCGCTACACGTACCGGCGACGTGGAAATCCGTTCGGTAATTGTTCTAGTTAACTTTCGGATTGACGTTGCCCCAATGGGGACGTCACCGGCACGCCTCTTCGGAGCGTGGAAAATAGGAAAAAGAGGAAAAACGCGCGGCAAATAAAATAAAAGGTCCGGCTCTTGAAAATCGAAACGAACCGCCGCGTCGCGTCGCGCTCTATCGATTGTCCGACGCGCGAGATTCGAACGGATTAGCTCGCGAACCAATTTCTACGGGGTCCTGCGGTACACGGGGGTTGATCCTGCCTCTTCTTTCTCTCCGGTGTTTCTGGGTAACCGGGCCGGCTTAATTCTCATTCAGCGGCGCATCGAGCATCGATAAAACATCGAGCTAACGAACAGGCCAGTTCCTCGAGTTACGCGTGTATAATGCAAGACGTCCGCGCTTTATCGCGGGAACTATCCCGAAGGCGTGATAAAGTTATGGCCTCCTAAAGGCTTTTAACGAGCAGCTCGCACGTGATATCTTTATTTAATCATACTCGGCCAACGTGATCTCGAATAAATTTCCCAGATAACATCCCCGAGGTCCGAGCAACGAGCTACACTTCGGTACCTGGCACGCGTTACCATCGCGAGGAACAGGATTGCCTTCCGGGCAACCGTATTGCCGCGTCGCTTACATACATCCGCGCTCGAAATTCCATATCTCACCCTCGTCCTTCTTACTTCTTCCATAAAGTCCCGCGGAAGTTCGCGCCGACGTAATTTTACGGCACCTTTGCGTCGCCCCGAGTGACGCGATTGTAACGCCATCGCGACGCGATACCACGCGCGCGTTCGAGTTCAAAGGTTTGACAAAACGCGAACGTGGTTAGTCGGTTTTGTTATCGCAGGACCGAGGGTAGAAACGTGAACGAAAGTTGCGGCCTGGTACCAGGGGCGGTACCGCGGCTGAAATCCACTATCAAAGCGGATGTTTCCCTGGTGTCCCATACGTTTCCTTCGCTACTCTTCCAAAGTGCGAACGCGAGCGGAAGAAGAAACCGTTCGGCGAACAGCTGCGTACGGTTTCATAACCGCTTCATAGATTCCGAATACGCTCTCCGATCGATTTCCTTTTAACGCCGCGTTGAGAAATCGCCGAATCGTCGAATGCGACGAGAGTGAGACGTTCACCGGTAGTAATCTACGTCGTGTCTTCGTTTTTCCGGATGTTTACGTTCCGCGTCGCTTAGACGGGGGTCCACTGTCGTTGACACCACGGCGGATATCGATCGAGACAGAGGAGGAAAAATAGCCCGGGTGCGCAACACAACGGAATTAGGAAAAACATTGGTCGTAGCCAGTGCTATTTCCGTGATGAAGATAAATACGGGCGAGCTGTCCCGCGCACAGCTTCGAATTCCGGTTGCTCGTTTACCGGACCGCCATCGACGCTGCGCCTCTCCAAGATTAACGATGGAAAACGCGGCCGGAAGTCGGGCGTTCGCCCGCTCGTTTCACCGCGACTCGATCCCGAGATCTCTGCACACGCCACTCGCGAATTAGGATAACAATCGCGCTCCTCTTCCAGGCCTGCCGTTCGACCATCCGCGAAACTGCAAGATCGCGTGAGTTTTCCGTTCCGGCGATTTCCTCCGGAACGGCCAACCTCTGATTCCTTCTGCGGCAACCACCCGAGCCCGCATCGCGTTCGAAGACAACGGCGAGGAGGAGATATGGCTGCGATCAAGGGTTGCGAGCTCTCTTCTCAGACATCGCGAGTAGACGTTTCCGGCGGCCGCTTCCTCTTTGATAGCGAAAATGCTCGCGCCGATCTCGAGGTTCACTCGTCTACTTTTGATTTAAGCTAGAGTTAGATCTGGAATTCCAATGGCGAATATTTCTTTTTTTCCAAAGACTAGAATGTCACGGGTTAATAAGGAACGTATCGAGTGGAGTAACGTTTCGTCGCAAGCTGCGAAAGAATTGTTTTGCGGTCTGTAATAATATCAGCCCGATAGGGGTTCTTCTTCTTACCTTATCGGAATGTCAACGTTTATCTTCCGGTATTTCTATCGTTGCTTTAACCATTCTCGAAAACCTGCTAGTTCTCCTTCGTCTTGGTTATCTGCCCGCGCATACGTTAAGAACAGTCTCGCAAAGAACCGGCGCATTTTCGCGACGGGGACGTCTCCGCGTTGATAACACAGCCGGCGGCTGCGAGGTCTAAACACCGGTTTAAACTGTGAAACCGGTGTTAAGCGACGCGTACAGCCTAATCTCGGAGCAACGCGGCCGGCCATACTTACGTTAGAACGGAAGGAACGGCAGACAGATTGCCGCGACTGCGACCCGTGCATCCTGCTGGAAGGAGAGAGTTAGCACGAAGATAGTTGGCGAGATAGTTGGACTCGAATTAATTACCGCGGCGCGCGACCGGGCTGGCTGCACCGTCGCCGCTTCCTTCTTCGACTTCTTCGTCGCGCAACGGCCGATTTTCCGCGAAACTTCGCGCTGCTAACCGAGGAAGAAACTCGCGGGAAAATCGACCGGTCTCCGACCGCCGGCGATTGTCGTTCCGATTAACGCCTGCGTTCCTGGAAGCATCGTTCCCGTGGATTAACAGCGGCGCCTTTCACCGTTGCCTTTTCCGCTCGCCGAGCAACGCCGTGTTCCGCGCCGGGAGAAAATATCGCCGGCCATTTTGTCGCTCGAGAGGTTGCGCATCTCTCGAGAAGACCGCCTCGAGTGGTAACGACCGCCGTTTGAGAAATAACCCCTTTCTCTCCTGCCCCTCGCGGGCCGCGGATTTAATAACGCGAAACGCGAACGAGCACGTTGCACCGCCGTTGCACCGGCGTTGCAGCGAGGAGTATATTAAAATCCCGTTAAGGCGTAATTGTGCGCTGCACCGCAGAGCCGAAGATAAATAAAGCGCGGTCGGAAGCGCTTAGTAACTGCCTCGCGCCAGTATACTTTTCGGCACGGGCCGCGCGCGTAATCGAAAGCGGTTCAATCATAGCGTGATGCAACGAATGTAATTTCGGCCCCGATGCATAGCCGCGACCGCACGGTCGTTGCAACGCGTTCGATAACACGCACCGCGCGGTTAATTCATCGGGTAAATGTTCCGGACGCTCTTCGATCCGAGGGTTGATTAATTATCGCGCATCCGCGTCTCCTTCGACCAACGCTCTCCCTTTTCCTTTCTTTCCCTTTCCTTTTCGCTGTGTGTACGGGTTATAAAGGATCTTCTCTTTATCCGCGGCTGCCCGATTTCCCCGTCCATTACGAGCGTCTTTCGCGGTAGCTTTTAATTATCCAACGGACTCTAGCCGTGGAAGTATTCCGTTCGTCAGCGGCGGAAGTTCGATGTCAAACAAAAAGTTGGCTGTTCCACGGCACTTTCAGAACCAGTCGCGCCCGTATTGTTCTGTCTCCACGCAATCCGTCGCTTTCCCATAACTTTTACGCCCGTCAGCAGCCGCATAACTACACCGGGCGAACCTAATTTGCGGCGCGTGCGAGCAAAGGACAAGGCCGTCCGGCAACCTCCGACCGGTGCGCGATCGCATCGCCGTCGCCGCGACGCTGGCAACGGGCGAGCAAAGCGAATCGTTCCGTGAAGGACAGGTAATTAAAATATCTTCCGGTAATGCATCGCAGTCGGGTAATTATAAGGGGTAATAGTCTGCTATCTTATAAAGTAAGCTCCGCGGAAGCGAGGAAAGTGAACCTTCCACTTTTTCCCTTCTTTCATCCCACTGGCATTCACTTGCTTTTCTGGCCAAGTGTGCCTCCCGGGAATAGGTACAGCGGTGTGTAAAAACTTTCCCGTTTCCTCCGTTCCCGGCGATCCCGCCCCGGTGAAATGCCTTTCGAAATTACCGCGTTAAAAGTTCAAAGCGACGGCTGTTCGACATTAGAGGGGCATCCTAGTTGCGCTGTACTCCGCTGCGCCCTCGTTTCGCCACCCCTCGACCTACTCCTTTCCATTCTGATGCCCCGAAAATTTGCGTAAATATTCCGAACGCGCGGAATCCCGACGAGCATCCAAGCCGATTCGTTTCGATTTCCGTTTGCGTCGCAACTTAACGCTCTTCCCGAAATAACCGAACGCGACCCTGCGCTTTTGATGGGCGAAACGTGGGAGAATTCGCGAATAAATTCACCGTTTCTAATTCGCGGCTAATTGAACGGAAAATTCGACGCGATCGTGTCGCGAGCCGAAAGCGGCGCGAGCTAGTCGCATTCGTGCTTCACGATCCTCCGATATGTTCGAAGTCCAGCAGGATCGTTAATTTCCAGTCTGATTTATAAGATAAGACGTAATTTTTCCCGTGACCGTAGATCACGATCACCTCGATGCAATTTCTGTTTCGCGTCGTTGTATGTATCTTTGAAAGCGTTTACGAATCTCTTCGCCAAAGATCTTAGCCGTTATCTAGATCACTCGCGCAATCTGCGAAATTTTCGGACTTTTCAGGATCCATCTGTCAATCACGTTACGATCAATCGAGAATTCGCTTAGATCTGTCCCTTAACTCGAATAACACGAAGGGAGAAGATAAGGTAGAGGGAATATCTGGTAGACTTTCCAAAGAAGAACGGAGAATTTTTCGAATGCTCGAGATGTTCCATCGGTCTCACGACGAGGATCCTCTTTGTAACGGAAGCGTAAATAGAGGTTCTAAATCCTTAAGAAGGATATCCCGAGGGATGAACGGACCTGACTGGTCCGTACTCGTGGTCCATCGCGTCGGAGGAATATGCGAGGGGAGAGGAACGAAATCGACGCGTGAAAAGCGACGGAAGAGAACAAAGGAAGGAGGCCAAGACGAGACTTGGAGAGTCATCGATGTATCGCACTGTACGTCGATCAGAATGCAGACCGTGCCACCGGGAACATTCTACCGTACGTGGAACCGGCGGACATATCGGACACCTGACTCGCTCTCAATTTAAAGGATTTACGGTCTCTCGCGTTTCCAGTGCCCGGCGATGTTGCCCGCTTCTCCAAACATCGGCCGCAGTTCGCGATACCTCCGCAGGACCCGGTGAAAATTAATTTTTAATCGGGCGAGCCGACTTTTCGTCTGCGGGTTATTAAAAATCACGCGTAGCGATTTTTCGCGCTGCAGAGCGGACGCTTCGATAAATTTCCACGTTATTTAACGCCCCGTGACAGTTTAAATTGGAAATTTTTAATTTCAACTCGTCACTTCGCCGGCCGTTGGCCCGTTATTGAAAGCTTTCATTTAAAGTTGCGCATTTGACGTAAGTCAAATTTAAATCGGTTATGAAAATTCGACGATGTAAAATCGGAATCGTATCGAGTGGGGTTCGCAGCTGGCTTGCGAATGTGAAAGGGTCACAAGCCGATTTTCCGCCCCGAGTAATTGGTTTTTCTGCTTTTCTCTCCCCGCGACACGTCGAATCCTTTTCAACGCCGTCATTATTCGGTTCACGAAGCGTATTGCTCGCTTGAATTACGATCTCTCTCACTCTCTCTCTTTTTCCGTTCGACGATAGCTATCCTCGATACGATAAAAGAGCTCTCGGGATTGCCACGTACGTGTCAAGGTTCGCGGTTCCGTGGACGCAGAGTGCGTGAAGTCCGCGGCCGGAAGCGAATCGAAAACGAATCGGAAGCTAGTTCTCGGTTCATTGCCAACGCGATCGAGATCTCGGCATTCCGCACGCGCTCGAATCGCGCCGCGAATCGCTCTTGCTCCGTTTCCGTCGGGGTTTCAGCCGGTTTCTAGCTGTTGGCTAACCGTAAAGACGAATCGAAGGTTTTCGATATACGCCTCGACGCGTTCGCTGTAAATACGAAACGCGGGGAAACGAGCGAGTGGTTGGCAAGAACGAGGAATCGCACCGCGGTCGATCTCTTTCCAGCCGTTTCTCCGATCTCTATGGACGGAAAATCGCTCGCTCGCGGCGTCAATTACCAGCCACGCGTTACGCCTCGCCATAATGGAAATAATGGACTGCGGCATAATTAATCCGGCCGAACGACGCTTGAAAGGGTTTCGGATCGCTGGCAGAAGGATGGAGCAACGGTCCAAGCTGACTCGCATAATACGTCTTCACCTATACAAGTTTCAGGGAACCGTTTGGAGTCTGGAACGCGACGCGGTTAACATTCATGCACGTCCGGCTGCAGATTGATTGCTGATCCCTAAATTGTCCCTAAAGTTGCTTTACACGTTTCACCGGTGTGCCTGAGAAGTTATGTTCCCTTGGCTATGTTTACCTAACTTGACGTGACGGATGTATAGTTACGTCTGGCGTTAACTAACTAACCGGCGTATCATCAGTCGACCAGCCTTCTCGGAAGGTATCTGTGCCTCCCAATTAGTCGAGTTAGAATTGCAGATTCACCGGAACTCGAGTCGAATGGCCTCGGCATGGTTCCCCGTTTCTCCCTATTTATGCATTTCTCGATCGAGATCCGCGAAAGATCTCGCGAGGACCGTCCGTTAATCGCGGTAATCGAATTCTCCGGCTCCGAGAAACCAACGAGACAGAGAAACAGATCTCGGGATACCGATCATCCCCGCGGTTCGACCTTGATCCCGACGAGATTGGATATCCAATAGGCGCAGCGTCGACGAACGAATACGAGTCGGGAAAACGCGGGACGGAATGGTTGTTTCGTGGTTTCGGAATAGTGTCAAGTGACAGGAACGTCAACCTGCGAGTAGACAAACATCGAGCGCGAGGATGTTTGCGTAGGCAAACGGAAGATGTAGTTGGAAGAGGAACGGAAGTTGTACCTCAGGCCCGAGTTCCGCGAAACTTTAAGACATCCCGCCGCGGTTCGTATTCCGCGTACCGAGCGCGCAACTTCGTCCGGGACTGTATTGTAAACGGAGTTGGGCGGTCGACAGGCGAGATATTAAAAAGAGAAACTTCGATGCGCGGGGACGTCTGTCGTCTGGAAGTTTCCGGCGGCGACGGGGCGAGAGAGCCGGCCGGGAAATTAAGCGCGGCTTGCGCGGGGAAAATTCGTTAACGGGGGCCAAAAATGTCGGAGGAAGGTCGTAAATTAAACGGCTAAACGGACGAATCCCGTGGGAGAGCGCGGCGCGTTCTATCTCACTTAGCGACGAGGAGCGTTCGGGACGAATTTTTCACGATAGGGAAAAAAACCGGCGCTCCGTGCCGGATGTAATCCGACTAGTTCCGGGAGTTACTTACGGGTAATTCATTGGCGAGAATCAGCGTTGTTTGGCGCATGCCGCAACGCTCGTATCAATTCTCGTTACGACGGGATAACGAGCGGTAACTTCTGGCAGAAGCTCCGCGGCCAAGGAGCGTCCCAGGTCGGCGAAGCTGCGGCAAAAACCAGCGAGTATCGATGAAAAAAGGTTCGACGAAAGGGACACGGTCCGGAGTTGGTTCGGTGGATGGAACGAAAGGGTGGAGGATACAACTCGCGTCCGTCGAGAGAGGAACAACGACGGCGAAAGAGAAAGAGCAGGAAAAGCGTTTGGAACCACCGTGGGATCTTCGCAGCGATTTGTTCGCGAGGTTTGATTTATAAGTCTGCGGAAGTTGTCACAGGGGTGAGTCAACCCCCGCCACTGGTTCTCCTTTCCCGTCCGTTTGCCACCGAATGGAGGAACCTCCGGTGGTCGGCTAGCGGGAAAGAAAAAGGCGGAGAGGGAAGAAAATGGGAAGAGGCAAGGAGTTAGGGAGCGATCGCCGGTCCGCGGCTTCACTTACGGATGATGCATTGCTCCGTGGTCGACTCCGGGCACAGAAGGATGGAACCGCGGTAATGGATTCGAAATGGTCGAAAATAGTCGATCCTTGTCACCGAGACGCTACCACCTCTACAGATTCTGCTCTGGCCCGTACGAAACTAGCGACACGCGCTCCGAATCAGCTCCGCGAGTTCCTCCAGCTCGCCGAACTTTCCGGGCAATCCGGTTTGATCTACGGCGAATCTCGAGCGTCGTTTCGAAACGATTAGAAGAATCGTTAGTCCCCGATTAGGATGGGAAGAGTAAGGGAGAAGTTAGATCGGTAACAAGTCTAGCGGAAGAACGAGAGTCTTCCGTTCGGGATTTTCTCCGCGGTTCGAGGGCTAGTTATTTTAAACTACCCCGGTTCGTATATCGAGGACGATGTTACCGCTGAACGATCGCCATCGGAACGCGTCGTTTGCGAAATTGCTCCTTTCGCGAAACACCAATCGAGATAAATCGGAAGAGGTCTGGTGGCCAAACTTGCGCTGACCTAGAGCTATTTGCCTGGAATTCCACGGAACTTCGGCACACCCGAGTCAATACAGACATCCCCGAGGCGCGGCAGCGGATAGGCGGTGACCACGGGGATGTCATATCCTGGACCGGTGACACCGGATTTGTGGCACCGGTTCCTCGCGATAGCCAGCTATTCCCGCAGCCTCGTAAAACATCCCTTACGCTACCCCTGTACGCCGACGATTCCCGTTCGCTTCGCCGAAATTAGAGTTTAATTAAACACCACGGTGCAGCGTGTTACGCGCGCGTATGTCAGCCGTTGCATCAATTTCGGGATACTTCTGGAGAAAAAAGCCGGTCCGTGATCCGGCCGCAGGCGCGGTTACGTGCATCGAGATCCACGCGAAACCGCGGATGTGCCAGCGTGAGATTCACGAGCGCGGGACGGCGTGATTTTTTTTCCCCTCCAAAGGGGTTGCGTCGATCAAAAAGCGGCAGCCTGATTTTTATCGATCCGGACGGGCCGCGGCGAAACATAAAAATGTCGATAACGTTAACGAACGGAATTGGCGATTTTTATTTCCAAGTTGGCGCTCGTCCAGTTGTGCGCTATTTTACACGCTTCCCAGCAGCTCGTTCGACAGCATTGTTAGGAGAAACGCAGATTGGATATTGGATTTCACGTACGAGCCACTCTCCGCGCCTTTAGCGTGTATAGCAGCGTTTCCTCTCCGTCGCTTTCCCGGCGCCCGCGTCGTCCGGTGATGGTACCTTTCAAAAATCGAGAGGCAATTAATCGACGTTTCATCGTGTTGGCCGTTTTTACGCGACGTCGCCGTGTCTCCGTCGTATCCAGCCTACTTTCCCCTCCCCCCGCCGGTTCATGGCGTCGTCCGAGCGGCTTCCGGCGTTGTGTCGCGATTAAATAAATCCATTACCGGTTAAAGAAGCGACACTGCGATTCCGGATCGTCGAGCGTTTAAACTTGCCCGCTTTTAATTGGTTCGTCAAGCAATTTGGACGTGGACGAGACTCGTTAAAAATCGTAATTGGCGAATCAGAGGGGTGTCGATAACGACAGGACACGCGGCGAGAAGGACTCGTCTCTCCGGCGAAAAATCGGGCTTTGCCTGGACCCACGGCGACCGCCGCCGACCTGCCAGCTACTTTCCACGGTGCTCGACGTCGAGTTTTGCATCCCGTTCGGACGTACTCGCAAGTAAAGCGCGTGTATCGATCACGTACGATTCGCGAAATTCACCGGCGACGCGTCGCAGCTATCCCTTTGATCAATCGACGGCCGATCGAGTGTGACGCGCGTGTCACTGACACGGATGCCTTTGCCGCATTAATGAACGCAAACGCGCGTGACAAGTAATGCAATTAATTAGAGGCCACGCAATCCTCAGTTTCAATATTCCCGCCGAGCTGCTCTCGCAATGTTATTGCGCTCGTATCCGCACGACCGACCGCGTCGATGCCGAGCTCTCTCGCAGACCTATTGCCGAGCTTCCGTTTCGTCGTCGCCGTAATGAGAAACGTCGAACCGACCGTTATTCCCAGACCTAAGGAAACAAATGCGCAGCTGAGCCCGTGCCTAAATCTAACGCCAAATTATCCTCCGACGCGGCAGTTCCGGATACTCGAAATACCGCTCGAGCTTTCCGCGCATCTTCCCACTCGTACCACTAAGTCCCGCGAGATTAACATAATACGTCACGCGTCCTGGTTCTTCGAGGATTCGAAAATCTTGAAAAATCCCGGCCGATCGCTTATCATACAAGAAACGGTCGATTCCATCGGTCCAAACACGCGGACGCGGTTACATTTTTAAAAAACTGTGCACAGCAAACCGAGAGTCAAAAGAGTTCGGCTCGCTTTGTTTCCGCGCGTTATTCAACGTGTCGTTTCCACAGACCTAAACGGATATACCGATCGAGAACAGTTTAGGTTTCCCATTCGGTTTTTGTCCGCGGCCTGTTTCGCAACATTCATCCGCGGCTCGGCGTGTCAACGGAAAACGCGTCGAATCACCGTCGATTCATCGCGATCGGGACCATTGTCTCTCCGCCGAGGAATTTACATTATTATTTCCCAAGGTACATTTCGACTGGCGAGTTCCGGAAATCAGCGTGTGATAAAAATTAAACGGCCAGCTGGATATCGGGAAATTTGAATCTAGTTCGCAACGTTGTCCGACCGGTTTCCTTCCGCGACGAAGGCGGAGAAATCGAACCGAGACTGTAGGTCGCCGCGCATGCTACCGAAACGTCAATTTACGATCCTTCGGAGCCATGCACTCGAGGATATAACGGGTCCGGTTGATTTTACCAGGCTCGGCCGAACAGACTGCTGCACGTTGTGGAGTGCAGCGCATAAAGAGATAACTAGACCGAACCCTTATTGGTAAACCATAATTGGTTGTACCACATACGAGCACTTCAGTTTCGAGATCGACAATGCCTCGTTGAATGCAGCGTGTGGCTGAACGCACTACTGCAAATTAACAGGACGCCCGAAACAACTGCGCTGTATTATTACAGCGGGACTGGGGAAAAAACGAAATGGCGGGAAACGAATACGACGAACGTGGGGCTGCGCTGTAATCTCTGAGCCGCGCAGCTCGCAGCGTAAACGTTTATCGCGTTCGTTACGCTTTGCCATATTTCACTCGGGCGACAATCGCGGTTGCGAGTGCAAGTGCGAGTTTGAACACGCGATCCATCGATCGACGGGATTGCTCACGGACAAAAGTGCCGAACTCTCGAACGCGTAGTTAGATTAATAAAGCCCCGATTTCCACCGCGAACAGAATGGCGCGCGATCATCTGTCGATTCCGAGAAGATCACACCTAATCTATGGCGTTTGGTCGGGTGAAATGAAATTCCATGGCCATTCCGATGCTCGAATCGATAGCCACCGTGATGGTTGTTTCGCTTTTATACGGGAATTTGTAAATCGCTCCTTTCATCCATTCCGTTTAAACAGCCGTGTTTCTGTCGCAGCGATTCGCCAAGTAAAAGCGGCAAATTTGCGTATTTATATTACCATCAACGTCGTATTTCGGATTCCGACGAGCGGGATTATTTCCTCGAAACGCGGTTGAACCGATGCTCAGGGAGGAAAAATTCGCACGAATTAATGGGAAAGCGGAAGTCGGTGGAGCGCGAAGAAAATTCGCCGGCAACTAATTTCTCCGTTGACGCGGCGCGCGATATTTGTCAAAAGCATTTTCAATCTCTGCACGTAATACGCCGCGTCTCCTGTACCCTTGATTACAAAATATCTTTATTAAAGGGGGAACATGCGTGACCTGCAAGTGAATCTATTCGTTAAACGTCAAATAAGAGCGGCCCTTTTACCGAGTAATTACAATCTTCCATTAACTCGCGCGATCAAAGGATATTAATTGCTCTTTCCTCCGCTAGATTTATCGATACTCGTAACCGTCCTCGTTTATTAAAAACCGGCCACGGAAATTTCTCCGCAACGGCCGTCCGCGGCAAGGGTGGAAATTATTTTAGGTATCTCGATTATCCTCGAAAGCGACGGCGACGGTTCGAAAGCGAAATTCCGTCCACGATGAACACGATAATTCGAAGCGGATTTCTTCGTCGATTTATCTGTCGATCGATAGACCCCCTACCCGATAAAAATTGTCTCGTTAAAAGAATCGTCGAAATTGTTCTCCCTCCCGGCGAGAATCAGCGCATTACATCGGCAATGAGCGTCCCGGCGATAATTCCGCGTGGCAATAGACGTGCTTCGTGCGGGGAATTCCCGAACTACGTGCTTCGGGCAAAAGTTGCCAAGTTTTCAAGACCGCTCCTCGGCCCGTGATGCACACCTACCCAGACACGGAATTCAATTCCGTGCCGCGTGTTCGAGCACATAATAGTCCTCTGTTCCTCTACGTACGTACTCGCGCGAGTACGCCGGCGCTGAGACGCGAGGACGCGCCAGCTTTGAACTTCTCACGCTTAACTGGACAGATTAACATCCGCGACACGGTTAACCCTGGTATCTTTGCCTCTTTTCGCGAATGCTTTTGGAAAATCGCGAGTGTAGGTCGCGAGAACGCGGATAGTGGAATAGCAGACTGCACCGCGGTCGATTATCCACGGGCCGTGCCGGAGGACATAAATCATCGTGGCAAGGAGCTGCTGCCGGGCGAAAACACAACAGAGAGCCAAGAGGGATGCCATTTACATGATAATTCGCCGGCTGGAGCAGCGTCGAAATTTTCCCGATGCGCGGCAACGGGACGGGCTAATGTTAATCAAACTCGCGGATAATAGGCGCGCATCTGGCTCGGCTCGATCGGCTAATTATTCGCGAGATAGCTTAACGGAAATCATCGTTTCGAAACGCAGAAGCTGATCCGTTTGCTAATATTATAGAAACACCTAGATCGTATCACCCGCGTAGAAAGATCAGCTCGGCCTGTCGATTCGATTACGCGCTCGATTACCGCGGATCCAGCCACGCGCGAGACTCGCTCGGTTATTCCGCTTAAGAATCCACATCTCCGTTATACGACCGGCGATTTATAACTTTCCGAACGAATCGGGGCGCCGTATCGCGTATTCCTCTCGGCGGAGCGATATCGCGCGAAGAAATAAAACGTGGCCACGGAATAAATCCAATTCCTCGGAGAACCAGGCACCGCCGCCATTCCCGCCGGCCCGTTGTAACAATGCCGATGGTACGCTCGCTGGGAACGCGCGTTGCACGCGATGCGACGTTTAAGCGCCGCTTAAAGGGGAAACGCTCGACGACTGGGCCGGCCGAACGCGCCGCGCCGCTTCTCGCCGCTGGCAATTCTGGCTTTCGAGCGAAATCACCGGAGCGTGCACCATCGCGATCGATCCCGTCGTCATCGACCACCACCCCTGGCTACGAAGGTGTTCGACGCGTCGGAAAACGATTCGCCGCGATGCCGGAAGACGAAACGGCGTCGCGCGAATGGAGCGCTCGGTCGCGTCCAAAGCGATCCAAATAGTACCACCGGTAATCCAGGAGAAGATGTTTCGAGATGTTTGGAGATAAAGGTCTTCCGATTCCTACACGCGTCGGTTTCTTGTCCCGGGCCTGGCATTAGAGTTAACGTCGCGGCGTTGGTCCGACTCGGTGATTTAATCGATTTACGGCGCCGCTCGGGAAGCAAGAGGCTTCTGCTTCGCGATAAAAGGCAGGTCCTCCGCGTTTCCGCGGATAGAATTCCGAATGCCGGATGTAAGATAGCGTCGCGGAGTAGTCGCGACAACCGATCTCAACGCAGCGCCGAGTTTAAGGAACAATTCGTCGGGGCGAATTCGTCGCGAGGTGGAGGAGACGCGGGTGCACGGCGGATTAAGTTAGAGAGTTTCTACTTTCTCGAAGTCGAGTCACGGCTAGAAACAATGAATAGGCGGTGTCGGTTTGAGAGTTTATGAACGAGGTGTTAAGCAGATACTATGAATTGTCTTGTTAAAAGTTTCGCCGCGGAGCGCAGACGTACGCGGGTTAACGCCGGTTCTCGTTAACGTCGCGGAATCGTTGCTCGCGGATGGATGGGAAATTCGGCGAGTCGGTTGACTGAGATTTACGATTTTTTTTCGCGACGCGCGAAAGCACGGGCAAACATTCGAGGATTAGCGACGAAGCCGTTCCACTCGCGGATTGAATTCCGAAGGAAGAAGGAGAAGGAAGGAAGGAAGGGCGAAGGAGCGTTTAAAAATTAACCGGCGCACTAGTCGCGTCGGCGCTGAATAATTTCTAAATAGAAGCGAAAGAGTCGGTCGGTAATTGGCGCGGAGGTTCTGTTGATTTTCTTAGTGAATGTTCCCTGGAAACATTTGCCTCATCTCGCTGTCGGTGTTACTCGGCGTATTTAAACAGCAGTCGGCTCTTAATCGCAGTTTCTGCACGTCTTGCACGCTTCTCGCTTTCGTTCCTTGGCGTTCAACGCGCTCTTTGTTTCTCGATGGCTCTTCCTTCTCGTCTATTCACCAGCGTTCGCCATTCCCTTTCGACACGCACCGAGGAATGAATCGAGATGGTCGGAAGAGCTGAAAAGGGGAAGAAAAGTCGTTAAGAGAACCGGCGAATCTCGCGATAATGACATCGCGGGGAATTTTTATCCACGCCCCCCATTCACGGGAAAGTTACGCGGGATGGAGAAAGATGACGGAAATCGCGGCGACTTATCGATACGATGGGAATAGCGGGCGCGGACAAAAGGCGAAAGAGCAACCATTCGTTTGCCCTTTCTTTCGTTTCGAGGGACACGGAATTATTTATCGCGAGTTATTTAGAATGCGCGGGCGAAATATCGTTTGGATTCACGGTAATGACGTCTGGATAACGCCGGGGAACGCTTCCACGATTTATCCGTGGACGGAGAAAGAGGGCAGTGTCGTTGGAAAAGTTGGTATAAACGCGTGATTCGTTGTCTATCGCGATGAAACCGTCTGAAACTGTGGGTCAAACGATCCGGAGTAATTAAACGGAATTTATATCGCTCGGTAACGTTACCGATTACCCTGGCAATCGATGCGGGTAATTAGCCGGAAAATATCGCGCCATTCGTTTAAATCGAATTTCACGAGTGGATCGGAACGAGCGGGGCCAGCCGCGAAATCCAAGTAGTATAGTCGCGCGATGATCGGACGCTCGCGCATTCTCACCTGACGCTCCACTCTCCGACCTCGTACCCTTTCTTCTCGCTTCTTCCTCTTCGCGAGTCGCGAGTAAACCTCAATTTACCGCGTTTGCGATGCTCTTTGCCACGATTTCCCGTGGAACCCGCGGAAACCACCCGCCGTTAGTCAGCTCGCGTTACTAGGCCACGAGTAACCGGCTCGATTCGGTTTTTTCTTCGACCCGTCGCGCTCCTCGGGACAAGGAGAAGACGGCGAAGGAACTCGAAGACAAATAGCACGGTGGAGAAAGAAAGGATGGCGGAAGGCGGTGGAAAGAGACAGGAAAAGAAATTCACCCTAGCACACGGCGCCTCATCCGTACCCGCATTGTATACCCGAGACGGCTGGATATTACGAGCACGAGATGTTCCTCGGCGTTCTGCTTTCTTTTCCCTTCCAGCCTGTTCCGCGTGCCACGCTTTCTCCACTCTTGCCGCTCGTCTTTTCTCTTCTCTCTGTACCCGAGGACGGATACTAATGGCCCGGAAGAGGCAAGAATGTGAGACTCCCAAAGGATGCCGCGAAAGGATTGCTCGCCCTTTTCTCGTGGATGCAATCTTTCGAGAGCAGGAGAAGGTAAAACGGCCAGATTGAACGACAGCCTCGCACCGTTTAAGGCCGCGAAACCGGGCCCCTGACAAATTTCGCCGATCGGATCACACAGGGATATAAACGAGCAGCCTCGACGAGCCGATGACGTGAACCAGCGAAAAATACCGCGAGAAATGCCCCGAAAAAACGCGCGAGAACGTTATCTGCTTTAATCGTGTCACGCGTTACGCGTTCCATGGTGTCCCACAGTAGACAGAGCCGAAACGGAAACGAGAACGGAAATTTTTACGTTCGATTCCACGAGACGAGGCTTCACACGCCTGACCATCGGCGTCGCGTTTCTCTCTCTCGGGAACAGTGCCTCGTTATTTTCAATTGCCGAATTGTTTCCCTGGGTCCGAAGCGGAATTGCCGCGCGAGATTTTTCAGCCTAATGACGCGCGGTCGGACGCGTATAGCTGCGAGAACGCCGACACTCCGGAGAGGCATAGTCTCGGAGGAAATTTCTCGGTTCAGGCGGCCGGGAAAGCGTGAATAACGCGTGACGCGTAAAAAACGTTTGCGCGAATGAGAACGTAAGGGCGAATAAGTTCCGACCGGTCTTTCAGCCGGGGGAGAGATTTTGAAAAGATGCAAAAAGACGACTCTCGCGCTCTCTCCTGCCGCCCTTCTCTTCGCTCCGTTCTCTTAAACCTTCGGTACAAAGACCGCCTTTCAGCGCGCGCTGCCTTTTCATCCATTCAAGCCGATCGCAGCTTGAAAACTTTTGACACTATTTAAATACTCGACGGTAAGGAGCTTACGTCTTGTAATTTTCGGAAAGCGTTTCGGGGTTGCCTCCCTCGTGCCGCATCCCTCGTCTCCGGCATCCGCTCCTCCAACTCGGACAAACTGGGTCGTGTTTTAATCGATCGTCGAATTGTTTCGCGTGCACGCCGGATGAAAAGCGGAACGGGATACACACCGGCGGGTCGGTGTATAAGGGAAGTTAGGTTAAAAGAAAGCGAGGGGGAATAAGTGAGAAATGCCCGGAATGGGCGAAACGGCCGGACTATTTCGTTGATTTACGGCCGGCTGCCAGATGGAATGAAAATCTGTCGAAACGACGGATGACCAAATCCATTCGAACGCGTAGCCTCACCTAGCCGGCCAAAGATATTGGATTGCCTCCACTGTTTTCCTTAAGAGAGCCTCGAAACTCGAGATAAATCAATCGGTTGCGGATATTGCGGCGTCCCGATTTTTCACTCTGACGGCCCGCCTTCGATTTCGCTCGTCCTCGGCTTCACGGATCGAATGTTGCAGGATAAACTCCGGTGCCTCGCCGACGATCGATGATAACGTCGCGATCGTTAGACGATGATTCAACCCTTGGATTCCGTTCCCGGGCTTGGGTTCGAGGGAAAGAAAGAGGGAAAGGATAACGGTGTCGCGAGGCTCGGCTCGGGGCTCGACTCGGGGCTCGGAGAAAAGAGGAGGAAAACGGCAGTCGGAATCTCTGACAGTTTCGAAATGAAACGGAGAGGAAGATATTCGGAAGGAGAGGAGAGGGGACTTCTCATTTTCTTAAGTACTCGACGCACTGCTCGCTTTAAGGCATAACATCGCGGAAACAGGACGCCTTACCGCCAAAGAGAAGGATCTCTCCTCTGTTCGCCGGTAGAAGACCCTCGCCTTGACGATTTACTTAAAATCCGCCGGTAATGAAGTCCTGCCCCGAAAATTCGAATTTTAATGGGAATATTTCCCGCCGGTCTCGCAACCCCGTTCGTACGACGTATTTCATCGAAACTGATCCTTTCCGAGCTCCCTCGCTGAGCCACCCTTGCCTCGAGTCTCTCGGGGAAAAAAGCAGTTCCCCGAAAAAGAGCTCTCTCTCCCTTCGAAATCTCGTCGTTTCGCGATCCGCGTCTCCCTTTCTTCCCGAGACCATCTGGCCAATCTGCGCGAAACGATTTTCCTTTAAGACACCGACCAGGAAAGGGGAATCGTCGATTTCGAGGTTCATCCCCTCAAAAGTTACTCCCCTAGACGGCAGGCTAATTCGTATCGCTATTCACTGGCCCACGAGCAACGATCAACCTTTCGAAATCTATATCGGCCACTCGCACGCGAGGCTACCCTCTTACAAATTCCAATGATAGCGGCGCGAAAGACGATAGGCACGAGACCGGTCTCCGGTACACTGTTCGGAATTTATAAAATGATATGCAAATCCCGGCAATATCCTTCTATTCCTGGCCCTCTCCTCCATTCAACCTGTCCCCGTTATTTCTTTCTTCCTTTCTTCCTCCCGGCCCGCTTTCTCCTCTCGCGCCCTTTCCTCTTCCTTTCTCCTCGCGACGTCACGACTTGTTTCCTGCATAATGCATGCCACTCTCTTATCGACGACGGTCGTCGGCCGGGGCCGCTCCGAGAGCGTCGAGACGCACACGCGACTCCGCCGCGCGAGGGCGCGAGGTCGATCGTTTAGGCGTCGCTCAGACACCCGTCCAACCATTCTTGCCGATGACGATGCATCAATGTTTCACGGAAATCACGACGGCCGACGTATCCATTCCGTGCTCTCAATTATTTACGCCGCCGCATTGCCCGGATGCCTCGAGTTCTTTCCTCCGCCGCTATCGATCTCGCCCAGCGATTCTATCTATGCCGACTGCATCCACCTTTCTTTCCCGCATTCTTTCTGGGCTTCCGCGTTCGGCATTCCCCCGTGGAACCAACGGCGACACGATCGCGATCGTATTTTCTACGAAATTTCTCCCCGGCCGTTCGTTTCTATCGACCGCGATCATCGCGAAAGAGAGAGTTAGAGACAGGCTTCCGGTGAATCGACAGAGTTTCCATACCGAGACGGAGCGACGAGTCTCCGGGACTTGGAAGATCATCATCGCGGTCGATTATCGCATTATTATTAATCCGCGATACCTCTGCGAAAGCTCCGAGACGTTTCGCGAAATTCGCACATCCGCGAGTACCGTCGCGTAAAAGGACGAACATAATTGCGAAGAACAAGGCGAGATAGAGACTGGATCCTTTAACGCAGCCGTTACTCTGAGCTAATTCCGCGACATGATTCGCGTTTTGTATTTCGCGTATTTCGAGAAACGGGAAAGCCGTAAACCCGTTCGTTTTTATCTCGTGGTTGTCGAAACCTTTCGAATGGTGAATTACGATAGCGCGTGAAATTAGAAATGGAAAATGGTCTCTATCGAAGGGATAGCGAATCGCTAAACGGAGACATTGCGTCGAAGAAATAAGCGGAAAATTAAAACGTCTCTTGCAAGGGGACACGGATTAAAATCTCGTTTGACACTAACGATTGCTCGTTTACTTCGCCAATTTAGGCCGACGTTATCGTTAGGCGGTGGAAAAACTTTCAGACTCGGTTTAACAAGCAAGTCACTCCCGGCTGCTTAATGTTCTTACGTTCTCGGCGTTTCCGGAAAAACGTGTGCAGAACTGGAGTCACGCACGCGGGCCAGACCCGGGCCGGGATGCACATCCTGTCGTGGATGGCGCACCGCGTGTCTGAATAGCCCTTGAAATATTACCGAGACTTTTTCTTCGGGAACACGTGCTGCCACGGTTACGTTTTCGCGACACGGAGGAAGGCCAGAGGTTATAAATATTTCCACGAAGCGAGAGAAATTGGACGGTATCGGGAGAAACTTGGACGGGAGAGAGTCCCGATGCCGTCGATGCGACCCTTCGCGTTTATAAAATTCTTCCAGGAACGAGAGGGGGTCGTCTCTGTCTGTTCCGCGTCTGCGGCGACTCGATTCCGGATTCTGCTTTGTTTAAAACGCAGCCGGGGAACGCGGAGACGTCTGGCGGCACGCGCGTGACAAACGTTTCTGTGTTTCTTAAAACCACCCCCTACCCGTTACACCACTTACCGAATGCATGTTTAAAAGCGGAGTACGATCCACGTTCCGCGTGCATTATTCGTCCCCCCTGCGGTTTATTGTCTCGATTCACCGCGGGGTTGTGTGTCTACGTTGCCCGGGGCGAACCGTTTAGCGCCATCAGAGAGAAGCCTGCGTGGAATTTCGCCCGGAAGCAAGACATTCACGGCTGATTTCGCGAGGGTAATTAGTCAGTGTCACGAGCCGTGTGTCGGTCGGCGCTTCGTTATCGAAGAATGTCAGCGCGAGCTTGCACGTCCTTTCGTAACGCGACCGAGACACTCTTCCCCGTCTGTAAATGCCCTGGTTCATTAGCCGTTTGATCGCGGCACCGACGCCGATATCAGCACGTCTCAGCAGCGAGTTTTCGGCCCGCCCCGTTATGCCGCCGGTGTTTTCACCTGTTCGATGTAACGAAGTGCAAACGGGCGGTGTGTACCGGCCTAGAAAGCCGCTTCCCTCCTCCATAGGCCGGTATAATTGCTAAACGCTTACTTAGCGCATGCTTCCTGACGTAAGATACTTAAGGAGCTGTTTGCAAGTCGTCGAGTTAATTTGTTTGGGAAATATATAGGTCGTTCGGATGGCGCAGCGCGCCTTCGGCAAGCTAATCTAAAGCGGTCCATAATGACCCGTGCGGTAGCTCTCGCAGACCTTCTTTCCGCTAACAAGAGACTAAGGATCAACGTGCAAACACCGTCTACCTATTGTTATCGCTCTCGTTCCTACTTTATCCCAGTTACAAAGGGGAACCGGGATATTACCTACGCTTCCACCGAGCCTAACTCGTCGCGGTGATCTGCCCCGACTCACTCTCTATCTCTCTCTCTCTGCCACTATCTCTGTGTTTCAGCGACGGCTTTGCTTTAGCGCGGATTCGAGCGGTCGCGACGGGACGATCGAGCGAGTTTTGAAGCGGCACGATCCAATAATCGCCGACGCGGAATGCTAATTGCGATTGGCACGTTCGCCGGTCCGGACACGCGAGCGAGTTACGCTGCCGGGATCATGCGCGAACAGTGGTGCTCAACCGGAGGTTATTTATACGCGGCACGTCAAGCGACAGCTCGTAAATCTGCCGACGGCGGACGAGCGGGTGTCGTTCAATCGGGATGTAGATACTGTACACAGATCCGTTCCGCGGCTGCGAAGAAACGTCGAAATTTCGAAACGCCCGGCTACGACCACCGCGGACCTATGCGGCGCGTGTTTATTGTCGCATAATGCATAGCATTATGTAAATCACCGTTTCACCGCTTACACTTGTACACCGTGGAAATAAACCGCGTGGACGCGTTAGCGCAACAATGGCTACGACATACGAGTATGCGATTATCGATCAATTCTCGCTCGATACCGGTTTCCTTCCTATCTGATTCCTTTTTTTTTGAAACAATGCAATCGGTAACGAAGGGATTTCGATGGAATCGATAGGAGTATCGGTCCCTGTGTATCGAACGTTGAAGAAATTCGGGGAAAATGGCGAGCCCGTGTTTCCTCGCGCAAACTCCCGTGAAAGCGATGAAAACCGAAGACAAAGGTGCCGGGGAATACATTACGGAAAGAGTTCCCAGCGAGTTCTAACCCGAGTTGCTGCAACTCGTTCGGAGCCGGGACAGAATAGCTCGCCTGATTGTTAATTTGCTCGTCGAAACGAAACGCTCGCGACTAATTACGATGGCCAAGTTACATCGAAGGGAACGAATTCGTTTGTGCGCCGTTCGAGAGACCGAACGTAACAATCGGCATGGAAACGCGTGAAACGCAGGTCGGAAAACGCGAGAGATCGGTCGCGTTGCAGGTGAAAACGGTTTAATCGTGAAAACGAAAACGGCTGCGTCTGGCGAAGGAACGAAGTAGAAATTAGAGTAGCTCGTGTTTATGGTGTTTCGATGAACGCGCGGTGTCTAAAACGATAATAACCGATTCACGGTCCGACTTGCTACACCTGTTACCGGCGGGGGTCCAATTAAAAGTCTCGAGAACGAAACAAAAAGAGAAAAGAGCAAAAAGGGATCGCGTAAAAGCAGTCCGTGGATTTGTAAAATATCGTCGGACATTTCCACGATTAATTTGTTATCTCGTGGCGTTAGGTACGTCGAGAAGTTACATCGCATTGTCGCATCGCGAATAGCGAAATACGCTCGCCGTTCGTTTTAATCTCGATCGCGAATTCGATTTTTCCAAAGCACATTTGTTCCGCGCTCCATTTACGCGATTTTTCCCTCGCTCCATCGGACATATATATATTCCGGTCGAACGCGAAAGGATCGGAGGATTTTATTTGTCGAAATTAACCATCCCTCCTCTCTTTCTCCGATCTCTTTCTTCCCTCCACCGCGGAAACGTGTCGCTAATTGCGGGAAATTATCGTATAATTATACACGAATATAATCAAGATAATAACGCGGCGAAACGCGCGCATAATTAATTTCACCTACGCGGCCGCACTTGCGCCCAACCCCTCGCGCCGGGATAAAATTTCACAGCGAGATCCTCGGATAGAATGGCGCGACCGATTCGCGATTATTCCAGCGGGTATAAACGGCGTCGCGGCGATCCTCGATCCGTAGAATCTCGACACAAGCCGCGACAAAATGGACGTNTATAAACGGCGTCGCGGCGATCCTCGATCCGTAGAATCTCGACACAAGCCGCGACAAAATGGACGTGGGAGAAAGACGCGCTCTGGAAACGCTACTATCGCCGGCGAATCGAGGCCTGTCGCGTTTATCGTTTATTTACGGTTTGCTAATCGAATATTTCGTGCTATTACGCGGAACGTGGGCGCATGGAAACGTTCGTTTAATTAATTTAACCCGCGGTCCACGGGTTCGAGCGGAATAAAATTTGAAAATTCGTTCGGCGCCCGCGTCGCGCTGGAATCGGGATCGCCGGACGAGCTAATGGAAGAAACGATCGACCGTCAATTAACGGCGATAACGCGGCCGTCAATGTCGCGAGAACGCTGACTGAGGGGTTGCAGCCATCCGATCGTCGAAATTATTTTCACCGACCAATCCGTGCCGGTCGCGCGATCGCTGGCGCAACCTGCGCTCCTCCTGGTCAGTAAAGTCACGTTCGCATGACTGCCGGGGCAACATCGTGACGCTTCGAATGCCTCGTTGCAACGCGTCGGGACGTCCGCCGAGCTCGTAGTTCGCGCTAGCACGCGCGAAAATTGCGCATCTCGTCGTGACGAGGAGATCGGATACGATATATCGCGCGGATTCCGCTTCGCGGCAAGTCGGCTGAACGACTTTGCTATCGCGGTGTCGTAATTGCTCGTTGATGATCGCGTGGCTTCCTCGCGGCCGTATGAACGATAATTAAAGTTACCGCGCGGCGGCCGCACGCGGGGAAAAATGTTTGGTTAAACGAAAGAGGGGAGCGCGGCGATATTATGGCGAATCACGCGGATTTAATCGTTATTAACGTCATTCGCCGGAATCGCGTTACAAACGCGGCGAACGTGCGTTTCATCGTTTTTCCTTTGTTTCTCTCGGCGTCGTTGAAAAAGCGGATAACCGGGCATAAACTCAATTTCGGCTAAAGAGATTTACGCCGTTAAACCCGTTTTCATCCGTCACGCGAATTATTCTTCGACCCCTTTTCGCTCTACGCTCTTCCGGTTGCAACGTTTATTTAAGGAATTCAGAATCGCACCGACGCAATGGTTTTTCCGCGTTTAATCTTCGACGAATCCTGGCGTGGATGTTCCAGCAAACGGAATAAGCAACAACGGGAGATTCCGTCTGCGTCGTGGGTAATTTTTTCGAGGAGAAAAGGCTTGAAAGCTGGTCGTAACGTCGAGACAAAAATTGGGAGGATGGTTGAGTCTCGCAGCGCGTAAATCCGTTCAGGGTGCACACCACCGGGTCACGAGTTTCCAATAACGCGTCGACCGGTTTGCGAAGAGTACGTTTCCGCGATTCGCCGGTGAATTACTCGGCGAGTAGTCATAAAGGTGGATGGTAGACGAGGCTACTGCGAGTCTCCCGGCGGGAAAAGAAATTCGCGATGAAAGTTGGCGGAAAGATCGGGCCTGTGGCGGTCGTTTTAGCATCCCCCGGTCGAACGGGGCCACGGAGGGGGTCGATAGGGCGGCGGAGGTCGGTTGATTCCGGTCGTTACGTTTCCTCGCGTCTGAACAGACGCGAGCTAGCAGGAGCGTGCTGCAGGAGAATGGCCGAGGGTCGGGTAAAATGACTTTTCATCCCCCAAGGGTATCTCTCCGCTGCCGGAAATATGGATATAGGCAATTAAAATTACGTGACGGCCCTCCTAGAACGTCGTCGAGTTACTTCAAAGCCACTTTGTGTCTTTCCTCGCGCGGCCCCGTTCGACTTTCCGCCCTCTCTACCATCCCCTTCCAAACCGGCTTCGTTCGACGAATTTGTCCGCCGAATCTGTCGCGACAAATATTTGCGTCGCGAGTAAATTTGCAAATTGTCTCGCAAAGAAGGTTCCACCTGCGTCTTCCGCAGCGACGCGACGATTCGATTGGTCGATCGACGTTGGATTAATAATCCGTCGGAAGGGGCGGGTGACACTTTGCACGAACGATTCCGAAAGGTAAATCCGACAGGGATGATCGTCTTTCCGCTTATTGTTCGAGTTCGAAGGGGGTAGGTGGAATAACGAATCTCCGGCGAACGGGTTACTCGTTTGCTTGGAATTAATCATCCTTGCCCCAACATCGTCGCACCTCGTCCGGTTTGCTTCGAATTAATCGAATCCGGTTTCCCCCGGCGCCACGTTCGTTTTATCGCGAAGCCAATACTCGCCGCGCGAGTTCTTGCCGTGGAACAACTTTCTTCGATATTCGAAAACGAGTCCCCCCTCGTTCGGCGAACCGGTTTCTTTCTCTCCTATCGGCTGATTAAATTCCCAAGTTTTCGCCTACGATTAAACGAAGAATTCCGCGTTGCAGCGTAGAAAGCATCGGCGACAGTTAAATTGGATTCATCGACCTGCCGGGTATCGAGTACCATTACGCCGCGAGAGGAGCGCTCGTTCCCCGATGATGCTTTTCTCTTCTGTCATAATCGCGCTCTATTCTATCGCCAACTGCCCCGTTACTTAACGCGGATATCGACCCCGGGGCTCCTACGATTTTATTTCACCTCGCCGAACGTATCGATCCCCGTTGCAATTTACTTCGAGATTCTCTTTCGAATGCATTGGAAGCCATCCAGAAACCTCGGGGTCCGTGAGCGTGTTTGTAACATCTGCGGTGGTAAAAAGTAGATTGGTCACTTTCCTCGGCTCCGCAACCTCTTCCTCTCTCGCGCCTGCGCTAAACTCCACTCTCCTGTACCCGCTATTAAGCCGGTATTATTATAAATTTCTCGATCCACGTAAAACTTAGTGTCCTCCAAAGGAAGACGATCGAGGAGGAGGAAGAAAATAGAAAACGAAGGAAACGCGAGAGTGAGGGACGGAAAGATCGAAACTAGTGGGTTTCGCTTATCGCGAAGAGGTCGCGCCGTTTCGTGCGATACGAGCCCCAGAAGCCGTGGAAGCCTCCGATGGGAGCCGAGGAAGAGCCGAAAAAATACTCGTCGAAGATACCACGGGATCAGGCGTCGAAGCGACTTCCGTAGATCGAATTCGCCGTTCGCGCGCGCCCATACGTGCTGCACCGGCTTATCTGCGTGAATTCCTGCTGGATGTTCGAGTCGGCGTTACGGCGAGGAGTTCCGAGCGGAATAGCAGCGAGTTTAAAGCCCGTGGAAAAGTTTCCGCGGAGTCGGGTAGATATGTCTGGCGAACTGTAAGATCCGGAGGATCGAGTCCGAAGCTCGACTCGCCGAAAAACTCGGAAACGAAAACGGCAGGAGAGGGTTTCTCCTCGCGGACACGCGACGAGATCTCCGCTCGAGCATAAACGGCTTATTATGGCCGGGGACGGCCCCTCGAGCACCTCTTCACCGATAATCGCTGTTTGCCGTCCCCTTCTGGCGGTCGTAAAAGGGAAGGTCAAGTTCCTCGCGGCCACTCGGACCAACCGATGCATTATCGCTGGAACGACAACGCTGGTTCGGCAACGATAGATAACGGATAAGAGGAAGGAAAATTCGTGGGAACGGGTATATCCGAGTGAAAGAGGGCGTCGGGGTGCATCGCTTTCTCTCGCGTCGATAATAAACGTAGGAAATACCGCGGTCGTCTAGACTACTTAGCTATGGAATTGCGGAATGACGGAGGACAATGGCATTGCCTATGTATTTCTCACACATCCCCGCGGCACCAGCCGAGTTTCTAGACCGGAATAATGGAGATTGAATGATAACCGTTTGATTCATGAATCGCGTTTCAGACCGGCTCATCCCGCGTTCATCCTGCCGTCGCTCTATTTTCCCCCGTAACGATATGTTTACCGCGTGCTTTAACGCGCGATTGTTCGCCCCGGGAAAATAGATGCCCGAACGACGATAGAAAAGTCTCCGCGTGGGAGACTCGAGACAGAATCGGCCACTTCGGCAATTTCCAGCCATTCCTTTTACTCTTTAATCCCGCGAAACCGAGGAAACGGGGGGTAAATTGGTTCGATAGCCGCTCGCAGTAGATTAGCACGCCACCGGTCCGGCCTGACATTACGCTTTAAAGCGGATGTGCCCGGAAGGTTCGCGCGATGCTTCCGGCGCTTTCCCTTTCTTCTACGCGAACCGAATTACGCGTCAACGCGTAAGAGATCGAGAATAAGCTTCGAATCTCGTGGTGTACACGGTTGCGAGCAAGCTATCGCAGAATCTGACTGGCAAGCCTGCGTGACCGATTTCTCACGCGTATCGGCGAAAAATTCTGTAAGCAAAGTTCTTACGAGCGTGATATCGCATCGTCACGGTAAAAATAATAGCCGGAGCGAGCTGAACCGTGATGCGGCAGATTTTTCCATGCACGCAACGCCACCGTCACGATTTCACGCCGATGATTTTGCCCCTGGTTTCCCGATCGTCGAATCAGCGCGATACTTGGGGAACGTCGGAGGATAGGCGTTTAAATAAGCGAGAAAACATCGGTTCGCTTCTTGCGCCGAGGGGAATCGAAACTAGGCGTTCTCGGTGTTACGAGTTATATCGCGGTTAGACACTCGTAATTCGCGCCGCGTAGGAAGAGGGAAGAAGAGGGTAGATTATACTTACACATCGAAATCCCTCGCCGATGTCCCGCTTCCGCGGAACTTCAGCTTCGCGAATTTCCCGCGAAACTTCGCCGGTCTCTCGGTTTCCGACGCACCGACAGGATTCCGAGGTTTTATCGTTTCCGCGACGAGACCCGCCGGCTTAATTTCCCTCCCGAAGTTGCGTTTCGGACCCGAGGAACGATATCCCGAAACGAACGCGCGAGTTTTTGCCGAGCGCGAACGACTTTTCGAGACGCGCGTTACACGGTAAGACGAAACGTAAGAGCGTTCCGCCGCGGCGGGATGCCGGGAACGAGCAAGAAGCCACGGAATCGGCGGGCTGGCTGGAAGAGACGGGAAAAACGGGCGAATGGGCATGAGCGGAAGCGACGAGGGCGCGACGGGCGAAGCGGAGGCGTCGCTTATAAACAAAGAGCACGAGGAAACGAGCGGGAGGGTGGAAAACCTTAAGACAGGAAATCGAACGTTTTGCGTTCCGTGACGGGAACTGTTTCCAATTAACTTTATTGCGCAACAAAAAACAGCTTCATTAAGGGAGAACAATGCAATTAAGGGGTTCCCGAGAGGGATAAACGCGAATCAAGGGATGGAAACGGGGCTGACGACGAGGTGGCGGCAGCCTTGTCTGAGAAGCATCCGTCGTTTCTCCGCTATCGATCAGTCCCAAGGAAGGGTGAACACCCCTTTGAGGGTCCTTGCACCCCTAGCCGATGAATATTCCGCATAAACAATCCGATTCGATAGAATTCGGGAACGCCAACTTCCTGCGTTTCTCACCTTGCGTTCATTTTTCCTTTTTCTCTTTCATCTTCTCGTTTTGCTTTCCTTCTGTTCCCGATTTTCGTTTCGAGCGTCTAATCGTCGATACCGACGGTTCGACGGAGGAAGACTAGAGGTACGATTTCAGGCCCTGGGGGGTTGCAGCGTTATTAGATCGACGCAAGTGGATCGAATATTCGCCGGATTCAGTTCGCTGCTGCTTTCGTCTGACGCGTTGCACCGATTCCACTGTTCGCGTAATTTGTTAGCCGAGATACCTCTTCGCGAAACCGAGCTTTCGTGCTTCCTCGAGGATCGGCTGTTCTCGCGTTTCACGCGAATATCTGTAATTATCCGGCGATAAGTCGCCGCGGCGTCTCGGAATCTTTGCCGGCGAGCGAGAGTATCCTGTACTCCTCGAGGAAGCAGCTTAAACAACGTATTATTCGCGGCGTATCCGGTTTCACGGTCGGTCGGGTAAAGCTTTTCAATCTCGGCGGACTTATGACGAATCGGTGGACGGTTTCATCCAGCGGCGCTGCCGAGAAAAACCAGCGGAAGAAGCGCTGCCCGAACGTTTCACCGGAACTGCTAATCAAAACGCGGCGGAACGGTTCCGGGTATAAATAGCGGGGAAAAACAAGGGCCAGGAAAGGGAGAGAGCTGGAAGAAGAGCGAGGTGTAGTGGTCCGTGACCGGTGCGCCATGGGTAAGCTTTTTCTCCGCGTTCGCTGGGATGGGTGGCGATAATAACGAAAAGTTCGGCGAGGCAACGCTCGCGCGTCCAAGACACCGGCCAGGCGGAGAACGCGGGAGGACGACGCGTCGAGAGGAGCACAACGGAGCGTGGAAAACAGTCGAGCGTGCAGAAGAACGGGAAACAGTGGCGAAACTGCTGCAATTCTTTGAAACTGCCTGGAACCGAGGATCGCCATTCCCGTGGACGCCGTCGATGGGTCACCGATGTCTCTCGCGTTTCCTCTTTTTTTCGAAGCTCGTAATCGAGTCTTCCGTTTTACCGCGATAGCCGTAATTCATCGTTATCGACGAAACGAGATCGTGGGGGACGATTTCGACCGGGGTGTGTATGGATGGGTAAAACAAACGCAGGTCGAGCTAATCGGAACGGCGAAAAGTCGAGACATCGAATTGTACCGAAAGTTTGATCTATGTTTCTTCGGGGTGCGTCGATGACGCGTATTTATACGCGTTTATTATTTTATTTATAACCATGTATCGGAAACGGTAACCTCGATTTTGATTCCTTCTTATCGGAAAGACGAGAAGTGGTCTGTGCAGTCGGATCGATTTTCTTTCCCTGTGGATTTCGTGTCCATTTTTCCCTTTCGTAGAATTCCGGAGACCGGGAGTATACTCGAATCGCGACGCGTTTTGATCGGGAATAAACGTATCGATATCGATCGCGCGATTCGCGATTCGTCTTGAATCGTCGCTGAAACGTTCTTTCTTTCTCGAGGACGGGGGAACGGAACGGCGAAGAGGGACGCATCGCTTTTGGAAACGTGCTCGAGGCTCGAGTTTCGCGTTTCGAGACGCGACGGTGGAAGCTGTCGCTGCTCGGCTCGCCGTTGGTTCGTTTTTACAGAGAGCGAATCGAAAAGTCGGCTGCGAGGAGCAAAGTGCACTCCAGTCTTGCTCGATGCAACGTTTACATTCTACGTTTACAGCCTACGCTTGTGACATTTTACGCCCCTGTCACTTTACCCTCTCTGTCTACGGGGAGAACGTTCGGATAGCAGCGGCTCCGTTAGAACGAATTTCGTTGTTTTACAGTAATGGCGTGTCTGAGTGCACCCTGACGTGAAACCGTTTGTCGTCGGCCGACGAGTAGTCCCCGTCTGATTTCGGAAGGCGACCCGATCATTTGCATACGCGACGTTGCACGGTATCGCGAGATCGAAATCTACGCTCGAGTAAGCCACTGTCCACTGGCATTCGTGTGTTTGCCTTCCGGTGGACGACCACTCGATTTTATCGATAAGCTCGATATCGACGGAAACTCGAAGACGAGTCGATTTCGCTACGATATCGCAGCGGGCGTTGCAACGATATCGTTTATCCGCGTTTTCGCGATCAGTCCAAGCACCCTACTCGCGGATTAACGACGTCGCCGATCGCGAGTGCTCGCGAGTGCTCGCGAGTCGGTTCTCGCGACGAGAGAAAAATTAATCCTGACTCTAATCTCTGGGTAATCGATCGTCGATCGGCGAATCATTCGCGTTGGCGCGGGCTGGAAAAGGGGAAGCGAGGCGGGACGAGCGAATATTTTAATCGGGCAGGAAGCTCGCGAATAAAGCGGCTCTCGCAACGGCGAAAAACAAGCGTAACGAAATTTAATCGACGCGTTCCATTTTCGGTTATCGAGGCGGAACAAGTGCATCCGCGAGCGAGCAGGGAAAAAAACGAAAGCTCGAGCGAAACAAAGAATTTGTTTCCTTCGCGTGATACGAGTGGTCCAGTGGGAGATGATCAGTCCCTCCCGTTTTTTTCACCCCTTTTTTTCGAAAACGATCTCTCCTGCGACTGAATGCGCGAGCTCGCGAAGCGCACGGTTAGTCGAGAAATCAATTGGAAGCTACAATTTCATCTCGGATTCAATCCGCGGCGTCGATGGCGTCGGAACGGCATCGATCCGCCGATTGCATCCCCTCGAAAGGGTATCGATCCATTCCGTTCATTCGTCGATCGCGATCCTCGACGTTCCGGCCAGCCGTTTCACCGCACGCCGGTGTAATTATTTTCTTGTCCGACTGTTCCGCTTTAATCCGGCGTTGCACGCGCTTTTAAGGGCGCACGGGAACGAACGGCGCACGGTATCTCCGGGAAAAATGAAACCGCAGTGCTCGACCCCTCACGAGAGACGCGACGCGCGACGACGCGGATTCGCGGAGCGAGAATTTCGCCGCGATGGCGAAAGTAAATCTCCCCGCCGCCCGGGTAACCGAAGAAAGCGGAAAGGGAGAAAGGAGGAACTCGAAATTGCATCAACAGGCGGCGACGGGGCAAAATTTCGGAGAAATATTTGCGTCCTACTTGCGCCGAGTTCCCCATTGGATTAAGCAATTTGTAATTGAACCGACGTTGATATTATTAAAGTTTATACGAAAGCCGAAAGTTGTCGGTGTTCGAAGCGTTCCGGGATGGTCCAAGTTTTCCATCTACAGGGACATTTATACCGACATCGATCGTTGTTTTATTGCCGGCAAGAACGATGAAACTGGCTAAAGGAAGTAGAGACACTCGATTGGGCAATAAACCCGATAGAACTTTCTGTTTTCCCTTCATTCGAAATCTATAATAGCCCCGTGTCAAATAATTCCTCCCTGTTCTTCCACTTCTCTCGGTTCGTGGCTCTCTATTTACGAAATTCCCTCGGACCGGGAGTAGCCAACGCGGCTTGATCGACACGAAACGTCTCGGAGTTTGCAGTTTCACGATCGGACCAACGACCTCGATTCGATTCGATGTTAAGGTATCGGGATATCCCAGCGCGTGCTTCTATCTGATCCTGCCAAGGACCTACGGGACTTGGAACACCGTGGCTGGACACGGAAGAGGAATGAGGGTCGTGGAAGGAGGGTGCTCGATAGAAAGGGGGGGAAACACCCATATAAATCAAGTTAGAGTTGCTTCCGCTCCCTTATTGGGATGAGCACTCTAACCGCTGGAAACTAGCTCGATTGTTTTCTTCTCTTGCTTTCCGCGTTTCTTACCGGCTTGAATAATATTGAATTTCCGCCGATCGAACCGACTCGCCGTCGGCCCGATGCCTCCAAATGCGGCGAAAAACATTTTTCAGCCGATATCGCCGGTGTGTAGCTCTCTTTCATAAATTTCGTATGTACGTTTAAATCGTATCCGAGTTTCGCCTTGTCGATTTTATTGATCAACATTCTTATGTGAAAACGATAATCGCACGTTTCGCGGAACCAACGGGAGGGAAATGAAGAGAGAAACGTGAAAAGTTTTCGTTTCGAATGAAAAGCGATATGTCGAGACAGAGATCCAAGCACGAGGAACATAATATGAATTAACGTAGGATAAATTATACCTAAAATATTGTCCAGGCACGACAAATAATGTTCAAGGATGTCTAGGGATGTCCCACGTTGCCCCGTGAAGGGGGACAAATAAAGTGGTACTCGCAATTCCAGCCTAGCCTCAAAGGTACCTTTCGGAGACTAGACTGAACTGCGAGTACTGCGTAGCTCTTAGCTTGGTATCGTTTGTCAATGATGAAATTACCGAATAAGCCGAAGTCACCGAATTAACCAAAATTTCCGAAGTAAAGAATTTATTTAGAAAAATATTGCAATACATCTTTGACAGACGATGCCAATTACCAGGACTCACCACGTGGAGGTGGCTACGCTATCGAGACCCGTGCCTAAACATGTTAGAAAAATATAGTACGAAACATGATACGAAACATAATAGAATATATAAAAGAAAATAAAGTTTCCAAATGATACCAGAAAATTGTTTTCAAAAGTGCCTAAACATGTTAGAAAAATATAGTACGAAACATGATACGAAACATAATAGAATATATAACAGAAAATAAAGTTTCCAAATGATACCAGAAAATTGTTTTCCAAAGCAATACAGAATATAATCCAAATTTAATACAGAACAAATCAAAAAGAAAATTACAATATAATTTACGGTATACAGTATTTCTTATATCTGTAAAAAAAGAAGAAAGAACAATTAATAATGACAAGAAATTAAAAGGTGAAGAGTAGAATTGCTAGTTGCATGCGCTATTGTAGCACCAAGTAAGAAATTATCTCGCTACTTATGTCGCTACAAAAGATGCGACAGTAGTGGACAAAAGCACGCGAGTGGCAATATGGGGAATTAAATTTTTCGCGATTCTGTATTTTTCAGTTTTATATGAAAACGGGATAAACTTTTAATTTCCGATCGCGAGACATCGAATTTCAATTTGATTTTGGAAATTACTCCAAAGGGAATGCTTTCTCGTAATTGCAATCCGTAAAAATCGCGGGATAGAACTATAATAATGGACGAAACGAGCAACTAAAAATGTCTAAAGGAAGCCCTAGTATGATTCACCAAATATACCACGGAAATATATATTGCTCGAGTGCTATTACTTTAGTACATTAGCACTCGTGGTCACTATGCTCGGTATGAAAATAATAAAATACAACCAGTCACCCGTGCCATTTCGGACCATTCGTCCTACGACGTGATGGGTGACCAGAGGAATCGTAAACATGCGACTTACCGACCGTTGTCTTCTTCTTCATAACACAGCAGCTCTGCATTGGCTGTCGCCTTCGGCCTGATATCAGTGGAAGTGCGTCCTTCCGGTGTCAACGTGGCTTATAATTCCTTTGTCCGGTCTTGAAACACTTTCAAAACACACTCGCGATGTCACTACCGCGTCCGTACTTGTTTCGACCGGCAACGAGTAAAAAAGAATCGCGTGTACAATCGTCCAAACGTATACGATTCAGCAGAAGCACGATAATAATTATAAAAATATTTAATGTCCACTAACACCAATGAAATTTAAGGAATAAAACGCGAAATAGTTATAGAAGTATTAAAGAAATAATTAAAAATGAAAATAGAA
>NIJG01000007.1:321304-346608 GCA_002201625.1 Euglossa dilemma
CCATGCCTGCCGCGGCGGCTAGCGGAATCTCTATTAAAACAGGGCGCTTCGTTGCCTCGCTACCCGAAGCTTCTAAAAAGCCCCTCTACAAACTCAATTACATCCGCCGTCATATAGTAATCCAAGAACAAAACAGAACCACGAAGTTTCCGCTTGTCCCGGCATTCCGCCGCCATCAGGTACCGAACGGTATATATCCCGATCATACCGTCCCCCGGATCGAGTTAGACATTTATTTTGCAGCAGCCATTAGCTCGAGATTGTTAAGGGCCGCGTTCCTTCGTCTTAGCTTTCGAAGAAACGAACCGTTGCATTATTCAGCTACCCGCTCGTTCCAATTTCCTCCCCGCGTGTCCTGCACCACCCCTTGTCGCGTCGCGACCCGTCCATCGCCGGCTTATTCGTTACCGAATCGCGTTTTTACGAGAAACTTTCCGCCGTACCATAAGTCGAAGATTGACAGCCCGGTGGCCGACGCCGTCGGCGAAATAATAGAAGAAACTCGACAACGAGGCCGGATATACGGCGCATTCGAGCGCGGCAATAACGTGGAAGTTGCAACGCGCAATAAGTTCGGCGATTGCGCCGATGCGGGTCGGGCCGCCGGAGGAAATTAAAACTTGTGCAATTCGGCAGGATCCCTGGCCAGTTCTGGCCAGGTTTATCAGCCGCGGGCTCGATGTTCCCGGATGAAACAAAGGCTCGGGGCGAGAGATAGGAAGGATAGAGAGACAGAGAGAACGCGCGACGGCGGACGCGAACGAGGGAATAAACACCGGTGAAGTTGCACACACGCGCGCGCGCGGCGCAGCATCGGGACGGGGTGGAAAAAGGGCAAGCAGCGTCCGGAAGCGAGACGGAGCAGGCAAAAGAGACACGTAAACGTGCATACGCGAGGCGAAAGAGGGAAACGGTTTACTCTAGCCGGCAAATAATAGGCGAAGTGGGAAGAGCAGGCCTAGCTATGCCGCGAGTATTCTCCGGGGTAATTTTAATTCCCGGCCAGGCTGCCTGCCGGCTGCATTCGTATTGCCTGCATTACTCACGGCGATGCCGAGTTTTGATCATCCGCCGTCGTCGTCGATGAGCGAAAAATACGGCGACCGCAACCGCAGCCACGCTTCCCGGGAGGATGGTTCATTAGCGTGCCTGTTTACAAGACTTCGGATGATGCGCCACCAGCTACGCTCGATTTGTCAATTTAACGACCTGATTTTTCAAGCTTGTACTTCCGCTCCCGCTTTTTATCCGCCGGATTTGCGCGGCGAGTCGCCACGGTGGATAAAGGCACGTCGCCGTTGGTCGCGTTTCCAAACGACCGCCTCGGGCTACCGACGCTCGCTAATTTCTCCGCGTGCTTAATTCCATCGATCTCTGCACGATCGAACTACATTTAGAAATCGCGATATTTTCCGAAATCGCGGTGGTTTTCGCGAGGTCATAAATCATACGGACAGGAGCGGGAGCAATCCGTTAAAATCACGACGAGGATCGGACCGCGTCTCAATTTCTTCCACGAGTAGAAAGAATTCCACGAGGGACCGCAAGCATTCGGTGCATGAAGAAACGCGGAGCGTCGGCCCGGAGGGGTTGGGTAGGTGGTCGAGATGGTCGCGCAGGGATGGAAAGGGCCGGAGAGGAATAAAAGAGGACGAGGAGTCGCGGCAGTTGGCAGAGGGGCGACACGAGCGTTTTTCGTCGCGGCGGCGCGGCGTAAAGAAAAAAGGGAAAAAGCGGCCGGCCACGGACCGGGCGAGCCGTAATCCGTGAAAACCGCAAGACGATGTGGTAAATGGAGAAATTTTCGTTGTCCTGCCGGCTGGACGTAGCCGTACTTACGCGGATATGAATTAGGATAGGACAGAGTCCGCACAAAAGCGGCGGCGCTTGCGCTAAAAGCGACTAACAGAGGGGGTGGCATCGGCCCCGATGGTGGCAGCGGCAGCGGCGGTTGTCGAAAGAGGGGTAGAAGCTCCGCTGAGCAAGGCCAAATGGCGAGGGAGGGGGGCGTTGGAAGCTTCTGCGGGAAACGGAGAATCTGCGAGAGTCAGTGCAATTCGCGACGCGACGCCCTTCGTTCCCGCGATCCGCGCTTCAAGGTGGACCCGAGGGCGCTCGAGTGACACGCGAACGGGACTCGGACAGGCCGCCAGTGTTCACGTGTCCGGCAGACGTGCGAGTTGTTTCCTCGGAGCTACGAGCGAAGGTCGGTCGAGTGCTAGGCGAGCCGGAACGGACGAAAATAGGAAGGACAGGTCGGGACGGGCAACTCCTTCGAGACTTTGTTCGCGTGCTCGGTCCTTTCAGTGACAAATTTTAAAAGGGTAACCGTGAATTTTTACTGGCTAAATTACGTCTCTCTCTCTCCCACTCTCTTTCTTTTTTTTTATTAGATCGATCGAATCGTGGGGTACTCGCGCGAATTCGTGGTAAGAGATTTCTCGCCGGCCGTCGAACATCGGACACCGGAAGTAGGACAGCGTCGTCGCGTTCTCCGAAAATGTGTCGGATCGCGTGTGCTCGATGGAAAACGTGCGCGATCGACGGGATAACGGGGGTGAGAAGGGGTTGAAAAGAGAGTTAGAGGGGTGAAAGATTAGGTTCTCCGGCGGCAAAGAGAGCCGCGTTGATTTTCGGCTCGCACCTATCCGTTTGCTGATCGATCGTGGGAAACACAAACGGCGGTCGTTAGTTTTTCATAATCACGCGAATCTTCGCACAGCGCGCCACTGCGTCTCCTGTTCCGCCGGAGGGTGTTGGGAAAATTGAAAATTATGCAAACATAATTTTCATCGCGGCGCTCGGTTGCATCCACGCTTGTGCCAGAGGCATACATCCCGTGTGTGCGTTGTTCCGCAAAGTTCATTGTCATCGCAGAAGCGCACCGGCGTAGTTTGAATAAATTTTTCAACCACCCCCTTCGACCTCCTTACGGTTCGCTCTTCTCTGTCGTTTTCTCTTTCGTTTCCTCTTCCGTTTCCTCTTTCGTTTCCCCTTTCGTTTCCCCTTTCGTTTCTCCTCTCGTTTCCTTTCTCGTTCCCTCTTTCTATTCGTCGTTTTGAACGCTTCGAGCCTCGATTTTCCGTTTCGCGATCGTCTCGTTGCACATTCCTCCGCGTCTCTGTTTCACGCCCTCTGTACAGCTCTCGCGAGTTCGCCATCGAAACTCCATCCGGAGGCCGATCCCGCGCAAGCGACGATAACGACCGGAAGCTTTTACAACGATTATGAACGCAGGAAGTTGGAGGCAGAGTCAAAAGTTGCTTCTCGCGTCGACGGCCATCTCGTGCCACTCTCTCCCTCTCTCTCTCTCTCTCTCTCTCACTCTCTGTCTCTGTAGCGTTCCTTGGGGCCATTGTCGGCGAGTACCGGTCGCGAGCAAGGTCGGAATCAATTACCTTCTACTCGATCGGCGTCCCGCTCTCGCTCTCGTGTTTATCTACACCGCGGGCGAGCGATTCGCGGATTTGCCGGTTCACGGGCCGTGTAATCGCGCCTGCCTGCAAATCTGTGCCGTTAAATGATTTTTAATCGCGCCCCATTAAACGGAGTGCATCAAAATTACATGAATATTTACGCCGCGGCGCACGACAAAATTGCGTTTTAAGCGATCCGCCGGCGCGGCTCCGCGAAAATTGCATATTAAACGTCCGGCCCGGTATAATGTACACCGATTTGCGTAAGTCGCATAACGACCGATTAATTAACCGCGAAAAGTGCGCGAGGCGTGTCGCAGTCCTCGGGCTCGAGTCGGCGAGATCGTTGAAAGATCGAGGGTCGATCCATCGCACGCCATCGCGCAGGCGTTATTAATGTGTGCCTGGTTGAAGCTGTGCCCCATGAATATGAATCGTCGGCAGGTTGATGCAACGCCACTGGGAACGTACGATTCCCGAATGTCGCAGCCGTGATTACATAATTTACGAGTCCAGCGGCGTATCACGTGGCCCACCTGACGACCCCGGAAAAACACCTCGGTGAGTAGAACCACTCGCGTTATGGCATTATTAATCCGACCGGACAAGGGGCTAGCTTTTGTTTGGTCGATCGAACGATTGGCAAATATTGGCCTTTCCACGGTACAAAGTGGCCCGGGCTTTTTGCGGGGGGACACAGAAAGGACGCGAAATCGCGCGGTAACTCGGGTTACGCGGTATTTATTCGTTGTCCTCGTTAGCGATTGTAAACAGACGATACGTGAATGCGTCATTTGCCACGGTTTCTGCTGGCGCAAAAATCGACAGAGTCGTTCCAGGCTTTACGACGCTAGCCAACGTGGCGCAGCACGCGTATCGACGCCAATGACTGGCGATATTTATCCCGTTTCTGGCTGGTATAATCCAGTCGATGCGAGAACACGCGTACGAAGTCCGCTTCGCCTCGAATTCTCCGAGATTCCAACACGCTTTTCCATCCCGAGTACCGAGAATCGTCCGTAAAATTGTAAACATCGATTTCCGTGGCGAAATTGTTCTCTGGCAAAGGAACGTTACGACTCGCCTTCCGGGGGCAGTCGAAATTTCAAAGGCGAAGCAACAGGAGTTCGGCGGTGTTCGTGGAAAAATTAGAGGCAGATGAGGAAACGAGATCGGCGGTAACGAAGAGCGAAATTGAGGAGAAAAGAAACGCGGATAACTCCGATCTCGATCCGGTTTCATTCCGATAATAATCTTCCGCATTGATCCGATTAGTCTGATCAATGCCACTCGACTCGCGGCTGGAACGAAGTCAAGGTTCGATCGTTAATTACGCGGCCCCTACCGGGCTGGATGCGAATAATCTCGCGGCTTCTCGTCCAACTAGGTCCCGCCGGTTCATCCACGAGCACTTTTCGAAAGGTGTTTCTTTCGGGGCTTTCCGAACGGAGAACCGGCAATTTCACGCTGGCAACCGTGTAACGAATCACGATGAACGCGCACGAATTGATATTCCACGCTGTTATCGTTCCGCCGGCACCGTTCGATGCGCGATTTCTCATCGTTATTCCCTTCGGGCCGAAAATCGGGCATTTTTTTCTTTTTTTTTTTCAAGGCCGCGGGGGCCGAGCTCGCCGGAAACGCAGTTTTCGACGTCCGAGATCGACGAGCTTCGTTAACCTTACGAATCCCGCGATTCCCGCTCATTAGCTCTTTTTCCTCGGATCGATGCCGGAATGTCGAGAAAGTTGGGAAACTTTTTGCGCAAGTTGACAGCGTTACGTTGGTAGCCGATGGCTCGGGTGAAAAAGCGATCGCGGAACGCTTGGTCCCTTGGTAACGTTGCGAGTTGGAAATAAATATCGTCCGCGGGCAAAGTTTGCAAAGGATTAGAGTGGTGCAGTTATTGACGAAAAACAGCTGAAATTGGCCGTAAAAATTTCCCGCCCGTTTGCGAGCTGGATTACCAGGCGTTTAAAAGGATTTCCAGAGTAATAAAAACCGTGCCACGCTGTAAATCGACAGACGATGTTTCTACCTGTTTGCGCGATTTTTCCCGGCTCGCAGTATCGTCGTTACATCCATTTTATCGTTCGCGATATTTCCTTTATCCCTTTTCTTTCTCTGTTTTTTTTTTTTTTTTTTTTTTTTTTTTTTTCTTTTTTCTCGTTCCAAACTCGCGAAGAGTTTCACCCTTTTCGAAACGCGAGATCCGAAGTTTAATTTCTTCGTTAAAACGGCCGCGTTCCGTCGTCTTGCCGGTGTTATCCGTCAAACGTTTCCGTGTGACGAACAGAGTGAAATGCGGTAAAACGCGCGATGTTTTGCGCGATGTTTGCGCGATTAGGGGGAAAAGGGAAGAGAAGGGTAAAACGGTTGAAACGGCGAGCCGACGCAAGGAGAAGAGGACCGTCTATTGTCAGACACGTTTGAAACCAATGCAACCGGCAACTTTCCTTTCCTCGCTGTGTGTAAATATTTTGAAAGCAGCTTTCGAGCAAAGTTTCTCGAAGCACAAGGTACCTTACCTTAAAGGTATACGTACGTATAAAAGCAACTTTATACCAGCCGACTTCTCTCCGCGGTAATCTCGTATATACCGCGGAATTAGGAAAGAAGCAGATCGATGACGATACCCACCGTCTATCCCGCGATTGCGTCGTTACCAGCGCGTATTTCTCGCTTGGCCCGAGGCGCGTTGATCTTTAAAACGCGCCGTTGTAATTCCGCTACTGATCTTGCCGCGATAAACGGTGCACACTCGCGGGCGCAAAGCACGGCGCATTATCTCGCTAAACGCGTTAATGCCGGAGAGGCGAGGCGCGGAACGTTTGAAAACGGAAGAAAAATCGGGCGAAACGAGGCCGCGGCGAACGTCGATCATAAGCTTTTAAGCTCGACAGCCCCTAAAACGGNTCCGCTACTGATCTTGCCGCGATAAACGGTGCACACTCGCGGGCGCAAAGCACGGCGCATTATCTCGCTAAACGCGTTAATGCCGGAGAGGCGAGCGTAAACGCAGTTTATACAGTTGCACGCCTGATGCCCCGATCCGTGCAATTCCGCGCGTTAATCGGCCCCTGGTACAGCCGGCTCGCTTTTATCCCGCGCGATAACGAGAAATTAGCTGCGAAACACGGGGATGCAGCCGGTGTAATTGGGTGCATCGATTAAAAACCGTCGGGGAAGCGTCGCGTGTCTGGCCATTTTTTCCCCCGCCCTCGCCGACCCCCCGCCGCAGCGGCCCCGATTTCCGCGTGATGAACGCGACTAGATGAGACATCGATTCGAGGCTCTAGCCCCAACTCCGGGAACGCATTAGCCAATCGCGAATCAATGGCCGATCCAAGCGATAGTTTCGAGATACGCGGTTGTGGATTCCAGCGAAATACCGCGACTGTTAGGCATCGGGTATCGTCGAAGGCTCGCTCGATTTACCTTTCGCTTCGCTACGCGCCGTTTGCTTCGTTGAAATCGGCGGAGATTGAATTTTCCCGCGAAACATCCCGTCGAAATTCGAAGAGAGACGGGATCGCTCGACAGCTTCCGGTGTCACGCCAGTGGTTCGTCGCGGTTCACTTCGAGACTAAGCAGACGTTAGGCCGAGGTTGGATAGCAGTTGTTTAACAAGGAACTAACAAGGGGTCTCGTTAGCGATAGTAATCGCGGCAACTTTCACGCGGCTAATAACAATTTGCGGCATAAATTATAACTTATATGCGACTGTTTAGCGTCTGGCGAATTTTCGTCTAATTACGGAAATTGGACGTTTTCGAGACGGCCTAAGACCGAGGGATTTCGGAATTTCCCAGGACAGGGTGTAATTTTACGTGAAAGCGCGGCAAGAACGCGGCGAGCACGCGTATAAATACAGGTGACGCGAGCTTCTTGATTAGACTTATTCAAAGTTGCCCGATAAAGCTACTCCGACACGAGAGGGCGGTCTAAGCGATATTTACGTGCCTCGTGGCTCACACACGTACGCCGCAGGCACGTAAGGGCCCGGGCACACCTGCACGCAGTATGAAACACGGTAATTTTCCGTGTTCATCCGCGTACACCATAACCGTGGTCAATTCGCCATGGTAAGCGGCGACCGAGTTTCCCCGAGTTCCGGCAACTTCCTATCCATAACACTTTCCAGAACGTCCACACGTGTCGCGAACTCTCCACCGTCGTCACCGCCCTGCCATTCCAAGCCATTGCGATTTCCTGTTAATCGTTATTACCTGCGGCTTCCAACCCCCTCCCGCGTCCGCTGCAATTTCAACCCCACCGACGAAAACGGTCCACGCCCCTTCGGCTTTCCGAAACTCGGACGGGTTTCGATTTAAAACTCGACCAAACGGAAAAGCAGACCTTTCCTTTCCAAACGTAGCGATAATTAAAACGACAAATTAAAAAAAAAGAAGTAATTCTTAATCTCGTTCGCGGAAATCTCGACTTCGGTTCGAAACGCGAAAGTTTCCGATCTCGTTTTTTCTTCCACGACCACGAGAGATTGTCCCGACATTTTTGCCAAAGACTCGCCGTAACGAGACTCGGATTCGTAGAATTTTTAAACGTTCTCGCGTACGTACATACGCATTCCGCTTAGCCTCCTGTGTACCCAGGCCGCCTTGGTTTTAATTAACGACGCGGCGAAGCCGGTCCCTGTAACGCGATTTCGACGCCGCGATCCTTTATGAAATACCCGCAAATTGGCACGGCGACGAGTGGTGGAAAGGCGGCGTTGATATCCCGAAATTCCGGGCCCGCTAATGCAGGAGGACGCGGAAGAAAAAACGAACTCGAAACGTGTTATTCCGTGCGAACGGGCTTAATTCGCGTATTTACCCGAGTTAAAACGCCCGCGATTAAATCCGCGGAAGGAACGCGCGCGCGCTCCGGGAATTTTTCGAGTTTGCACGCGAGCAACGGGGCCGTGAAGGAATCGCGAACGAGAAAGAGAACGCGCCTTTTGTCCGCGAAAATGAACATCCCGCGAGGTCGTCGTTCCGTGAGGACGGATGTGATCGGGGGGTTAAAAAAGGCGCATTGAAGGGGGCGGGTTTTAATCGATGACTCGTCGATATTTCGATCCCGCTCGTCGCGTTTTTCCGCTGTTTGACGCACGCGTGGCAAACGTTTGTCCGCGAAGCAAAGACGAGTGGTGCCTCGGAACAACCGTCGAATGGGAACAATCGTTGGCGAGGAACGAGCGAATAACGGGGGCTTTGCAATGGGCGACAGAGGGCTGTTGCGCGACGGAAGTCACCGATGAAAGTCAAAGGGCTCGCCAATAATTTCGCGGACGGAAACCGGCGACGGCTGACGTCGCTTTCCACGGGAACCTATGGCGACCGATACGCGGAGAGGGCCGACCAACGAAACGTTGTTAACCACTTTTATCCGCTTGTGAAAGTCCGTCGAAACGAAATTACTGTCAGAGGCAGGCAAATGCGCGGTTGGTTAACTTTATGTAGATTTTTCAGCTGGTTTTTAATATTTTTTCCCCCACTTTCTTCCTTTTTTCCCCCGTTTACTCGTTTTATTTGCCGTTGTCGTTAACGAACGAGACCCCGCGACTTGGCGAGTCTCGCAGGATAAAAGCGAGCAAAACAACGACGGTCGTTCGGACAACTTGCCCGGTTTAAGTTCACCGGGCTATTCGAGGCTGTCAGCGTTACGCGCTTCATTTACAAACGTACGCCAGGGATTTAATTGGCAAGTAATCCCGCGGTTTGACGGATTAACGGGGATTTGCGGTGGAAAACAAAGGAAGCCCCAGCTACGATTTCTGTAATCAGCCGGGGCTACGCCCCGATGTTTCACACCCGCTTTGATGTTTGCACGTGAATCCTGGCAGCCATTGTTTTCATCCGGATCCTGTATCTGACAATCGCCGACGCAAATTTGCTTATTAATTCGCAATCGCGTCAAATTATGACGGGTGGCCCTTCTTTGTTGCTCGCTTGCCGATCGAGAAATTATCGTTGCAACGCGATACTACCTTTTCTTCCGTTTCAGCGTCTGTCGTTCCGAATCAGCGAGATATTATCCGTCGAAATAATTCGTCCTTATTTACCATCGCTTATCGAAGCGATACAGAGCTTTTAAAGTAATTTCAAGATTATCCTCGAAATATTTGCAAAGATCAATCGCGAGATAGCGAAATGGTACACGCGTTCAATTAGCTTTCATGCGCGGATCGTTACAAGGCGTCGGAGCGAAAAGCAAAAAGACCCACCGTTGATTTCCGTCACTCGACGCCAGTTGGAGGTGCGCCAATGTGTACGTCAATTAATATAACTTAAGCCAAAGTACCGCGGCGGGGTTGTCATTGAAGTTAATCCTGCTTGAAAAAACCGCACAGCCGGCGTTTGATGTTGGCCGTGACCAGGGAATATTAATTCGTCCCTGTCTCGCGAATGGTCGTTCGATACGGCCCGGTCTTGTATACAATGGCGGCTGGGTACGATGTACGTTATTACCGATGCAAAAATACGATCGTCGCTCGTCGTCGATCCTCGAACGACGGGAAATACCGTTTGGAAATTGGTCGCAGGCAGTCGTATGATCTTCCTTTTGTTCGAGTAACGAATCTATCGTTCAAGGTTTTAAGCTCGCAACGAGCGAAATCCCGGCTGCACGCTTCGACGATTTAACAAGGCAATTTCCGACGAACATCGGTACACACTTGTCAGATTTTATTCCTCGCTCGATCGCGCTCTTTAGACCACCACCGACTGTCTCGCGCGTCTCGAATTCTAGAATCCCCGGGAATCGTTATCGTCGGACTTCGCGCAGGAGAAACTCGCGTTTCGAGAGTTTAACGGGTGGATCTTGATACGAAAAGATTTACCCCGCGATCCCCGTCGTTCGCTCCGACGTCCGGCATCTTGGCGTGTTCGTAGGTCGAGCTAGAGAGGCAGGAAGAAAGTTAAAGTCTTCCTCCTCGAAGGAGGAGAATTAATCAGATTTCCGAGCTGCCTGCAGTCGTGGAGCGAAGCTTAAAAATCGCGCCCAGCCTCGATGGCTTCGTAACGCGAAATTTAACATCTACCCTCGCCGAAATTATCCTCGTGGAAGCGTGTCCTGGATTTATCGGATCAAGAACGTAAGTCACTGGACAGGCGGCGAAAAGGAAGCGCGAACGAGCGGCATATCGATTGACAAAAGTACACTTTCCGCGCGAAATAACAGGCGGTGACGTGGCAACGGCGTGACATCGGCGCGTTAAGCCTGAACAGGGGCCACTTTGTGAATATCAATGCGACCAAGAGTGTACACTCGGCGGGCCACTTTTGCGGAAGTACAGTCGGCTAGGTAACCGCCTATTGGATCGCAGTCCGTGTCACTGAGGCTGTAACTAGCCGGGCAACCCTTTGTGATTGACGACCATGCGGTTTAATACTCGCGCGCGTCCGTGTCAATTAAAGTTTAGAGGGATCGAACGGCCGAGCCATAACACGACCTAGAATATTCTCACCCCCGGACGTGGAATAAAGGCTCTCTCGCACGGCGCGAATTAATGGGACGCGAATCGGCGATAATCGCGGGAAAATAATTCGTACGCTCGAAAAGACTGCCCTCCTCGCGCTCGGCTGTTACGACCGGGAAAATAAGGAGACCCGAAATAGGAGGGATCCGTCTTTTTTTTCTCTCTTCTTTTAAAAAAATTACGGGATATTTCATCGCGTACGCGTACAGCGTTTCATTTTGTTAGGCGGCGCGCAAACCGTGAGATTCGTGTTTGCCCGCGGCACGCAACGGAGTCTGCCGCACAGAGGAAACTATTTTGCTACGCACGGAAAAATAACATTTCGTCGTATGTAAAGGTGGAACGTTCACTTGGCTGGCAACGGGTATTCCGGTTAATTAAAGACAAACAAACGGTTGCCTCGGCGGCGGTTTCAAAGGCGGAGTCATTCTAGGCGACCCGGCCGGACCGGCGAATTCTCTATTGGCAATTTCGTACGGAATAACGAACGCCACTTTCTCGGATTATCCGGCATATTTTTTAGAGGGAAACGTACACCCGGGAGCGATTCTCACGGCGCGAATCGCGGGGATGCAACGGGACGAGGACGAAAGCGAACGTCGAAGGAAACCGACGCTAATGCAGTCGCGGGTGAATAAATCGTACGATCCATTAAATTTCGCCGACTCGTGCAATTAATTACAGCGCCGATGCTGGTCACGATTTACGATCGAGCACGAACGTATTGTAAACGCGTTGCCCGAAATGCGCGAGGGATGTTGCCGAAATTTTCGTGGAAACGCGCTTGCAAGCGTCGCGGCGAGCAACGCTGGTTGAACCGGCTGAAATGGGGATTCGGATCTGTGGAGCCGAAAACGTTAAGAGGGTCGTAATCCTTAATGAGAGGTTAACGAATCCAAATGGACGGCCATGAGTCTTAATGGCCGCGGTGCAGGGGTGTGGATCGGGGAAGAATCGCGAGAACGCGCGTTTTATCGCATTCCTCGTACGCGCGATGTACGATCCTCGGATTTCCCTCTTCGAATTTCGTCACGTCGCGGTGAACGAAGCGGAATTTCCGCTGCAACGTTAGCTGCTCGAGATTACCCTTTAAAGATTGTCCTCCGTTCCCGCGTTTCCCCGTCCGTTCCTGACTCGCTATCGCGCGCAATTCGATTAGGACTTCTCAGCCGTAACCGTATTGCTTCGTCGGACCACGGTACGCGTCGTTGCTGCTTATCGGATAAGAAGAGACCCGGTACCGTGGCCAGGCCGGGTAAAAGGGGTAATTGCGACGCAAACTCGGTTTGCGCGCCTCCGCGGCAGCGTCTCGGCGCGGTCGCGATCGTCCCGGCCGGGCATATTTATACAAGAACGACGACGAGAATATTTTCCCGTTGTCTTGCCTCGAAGCATGGATTTCCGGTCACAGGAGTATTCTCGACGCGTTTCCTCGTGATTTCGAAACGTTTGCGAAGGAAAAAAACTTACAGGAGACACGAAAAATGCAATGCGAATTGGCGACGGAGCGGCGAGTCGGGTCGCGCGAAATAGGAGGACAATACGCCGTTTCCGCGTCTGTAAATCGACGACAGGCCGATCCCGCGCAGTCTAGTTACGACGGGTTAATCTAATTTCGCTTCTGCAGAACTTCCACCGGGCCGCGTGTTCCGCGAACCGAAGGGAACACGGTTTATGGACCGCGCGCCCGCGATGAAACGCGCGTGTCCGATCGACGAGGCGTATGAAATGCAGCGTCCGAAGTTGCGACGCGGATTCTGGGTTGACAGAAGGTATCTCGAGTCCAAGGGACAAAGACCGCGATTCCTAAGCGGATCCTTTGAGCGATCACTGTACCAAAGCTGCGTAATAATCGCGAAAGCGCAATTCGTGAGGTTACGAGCGGCGATAAATCGAAAGTCGGACGGAAAGTTGAACGCAGGCGGGAAGAGCTTCTTAAACTGTTGCAGAATTTCTTTCGATTGCCATCATGCATTTTTCGTTATTTTGTCGTTAATTCGGAAAGTAGTTAGCGATATGGGAGACACGAGTAAAGGATAGTTCGCACGTACGCGCGTATCGCTATTTCGAGGCACAGGACGCCCTATCCCAATGGAATAGAGGATTATTCGCGGTTTATTCGCCGCTGCACACGCGCCTCATTTACGATGTAAGTCACAGGAAACGGAAATTGGAGATTTTTATTACAGCCTCGGAGAGAGTATCGCCGCAGCGGGGATCGCATTAAAATGCATAAGCAATTGCACCGGCTCGGCCGTTCGAATTATGCCCCGTAATTGCGGAATTTCGAGAGGTTCCGATATTAGTATCAAAGGATAAATTCAGGACGTTTTTCACGCTTCCTCGCGTCGAGCTGCGTTAATTGAGCCAAACGCGTTCCTCGCTCGTTCCGTGGTAATAACTTGTTATTCATTAAGCGAGTTGACGCTTAATCTTTCGCCCACTGCGAATGCCAAATATACAAGTCTCCTTTTATACCGCTCCTATAGATCCAACTGGACCTATTTACACTCGGTGAATTAAGCCGTTAGCATAATCGATTATCGGCTATCCGCGAAGGATACTCGCGGATTTGCATTCGCGGAAGATTCGTAACCTTTATATTTATCGCATTTACCAGCGTCTACAATGGGACATTTGCATTCGGAAAATATAGCCGGTTACGTGGCAAAAACTTTACACGTCGCGGCGAAACTCGCGGTTATACGACCTGCAGGATCGCGAACGAGCGTCATCCAACTGTATTGTTGCAATTTGATCTATATCCAGAATCTCGAGTCTTAAATTTTCCAGACAGAGCTTTAAACCACGGATCCAATTCTCTATCGAGAGCTACCTCTTTCGTTCCTTTTCCCACAGTTTCGGCTACTCCACTTTCCCGCTGGAAATCAAATATAACCTGCATATAACGAGAGTTTGTACTCGCGGAAAATTTTTATCGACGAGACTTCGCGTCGCGAACTCGAGAGAGTGCCGTTCGAGTCTTCGAACGAAATAGACTTGGCAATTTTCATAGGACGCCGCGCGAGATTTAAATTACGCCACTTCGCAGCGCAGACGGAGGATACGCGTCGAATTTTCAAGCAGCGCCGTCTCGACGCACGTGCGACGCACATTCGCGAGCTCTTGCAAGATTTAGACGGAAAGGCTCGTCTGAGGAATCGATTCGTAGGAACAGAGAACAGCTCGGTTGCGTGAACGAGACAAGCGGGGATACGCGAGTTGGACGAGTAATCATTTACCCTTGGACAAGCCACGAATAACGCGCCGCGACGCTGTTGCCACTCTGTTCGGCAATAATTTCTGACCAGCTATCCGCATAATGCAACGACACTGTTTCCCAGCCGCGACAGTGTCTCTCGTGTTTCGAATATATTCACGAAACACGCGTCCATCTCGGCGCGATCTAACGCTTCGTCTAACAATGTTCCGGTCGCGATTTAAGAGGAACCATCGGAAGTGGCGCGATTCACGAAATCCGCGATACGTATTCGCGAACTTCGACGCGTCGCGGAAATTCTGCCCTGCGTTCCGGCTCGATAATGCGACCTCTAATAGATTGTAATTCACAGTATCGAGAGTACAGGGAACTTTCCCCGGTGAAATAACGCGAAAGTTTCCGTTGGCGCGGTGGATCGTAGCGGGGATATTTAGTGCTCGTAAATCTGCAAGATCGTTTCATTCTATCCGTTCCTGGCATCTATCTACTGGCTTTTATCGGCGGACAGAAGCGTTTTACGACTGTGAGCCGTGCGTGCTATTTTTAATCGCCTGCTCTAATTGAAATTCGCCGGGTTATTAAATTATCCGCGGAACCGGGTCGTTTTAGGAAACAGCCAGTTCGGGGATATCCGTTAATCGATGGTCTTACGCGAAGAGGAAAGGAGTTGGCGAAGAAACGACGCGACGATCGGGGCGAAAATTTACTCGACGATAATTGACAACCGCGGAGGAGACTTTGATTCAAGAGGTAGAAGGGAAAGAAGAGAAAGAGCGTCTAGAGCTTATCTGGTGATACGTCAATCTCCGTTCGGTGACACACGTCGCGTCGCGGCGCGTAACGTCGCGGCGGGAGTAGCCGTTTCGAGGCTGGAACAAAGCGAGAAGACGAAGGTCGGCGAGCGTTCGGCGCGGGCAAAATTGGCGGTGATTAGATTTAATAAGCCCGCCGGGAGGGCCGCGACGCCGACGTGCAATTTGCCAGGACGCCGTGGCGTCTTAGAATCGGCTGTCTCCGAACTGAGTAGCGGTTTCGCTTGCTTCCCCTCTCGCGGTGGCTCCTATCTGCTGCTAATAGAGAGCCTCGATTGCCTCTGAAACCGTCTTAATGGAATATTTTGCAGGCGTTCTAATTGGCCCCTTTGGCCTGCGCGGTGGGAAAATTCTTGCGAGTTATTTTAACCGGCGATCGCGTCGGTGCACCCGAGACGATCGACTCTCTTCCTCGTTGACCGTGAAACGGCAGAGATCGCCCCGAGTTTGTTTCCTCGACGCGTCCGCCCGCGGAGAATCACGTTCGCGGAATTTCCTCCGCAATTACCTTAAAATCCCGATAGTTGCAGGAACGGAGTGGAGAGTCGCGGAATTAGCGATAATTAGGTTTAATAAGTCGTAGGAAGTTTCAACGCGAGACGTAACGTGCACGCGCCGTTGCGAGCTGGAATTTCCAGCCGAGCTTATTACCGCGATTGCCTCGTTGATAGTCTCTGCACGCGCCTTACGAATCGAGCTAGACAATGCACGGTTCCCTTCCTGCTTCTAATTATTTCGATAGCCAATGACGAACCGCGTCTGACAAACCGCGGCGAAGCTCCGCGCCTGCCGTTCCGTTATTATTTGCAACCGTCGCGGAATTAATGCCGTTTCGTGCAACCGGATACGATCGTTAAAGCTCGACCGATGATGTATCGAACCTGCGCCGAGATTATCGCGGCTAATTATTTAAACAAACGATTACGCGAATTATTCCGCGCGACGACGGACGCGGCGGATTATACAGAGTCGCGATAAATCTTTCGCTTCCGCGCGTTCCCGCCGGATATTCCACGGAAACGTTGCGTTTTTACAGTTCGCCGTGCTTTACCGGCGCGCGCATTAAGCCCGGCTTCGTCTTTCTCGTCGCCGCGTTTACGACTCGCGCTTCTTTTCACTTAGATACGCAGGCAAATTGCGCGCCGTAAGATACGATCACCTGTGAAATCTTTTCCGCGTATCTCCCGGCTCCGAACGAGATTATCCGCGGCGGAATATCCCCGGCTTAAGTAATCTGCTCGGCGAAACTTTTCGACAGATTTTACGGCGCAATCGCGTCGCGGCGATCGACGCTTCGAGCCGCGATCGTTTCCGCGTTTTATCTTACCCTCGCGGCCGGATTCTCTCGGGAGAATCCCAGCGTTCTCTGCTTAGACACCGGGAACGTTTATCGATTTGGTATTATGTTCGCGGCTTAATCCACGTTTCCAACGAATCCAGATCGATCCCTCGTTAAGGCCGCAATCTCTGGCCACGGGGAGAGCTTGGAGTTTTATTTAGATTCTTCGAATTCTCCGCTTCGTCGACGTTTGACCCGGAATATCCACGCGATGTCCGGCGAAAGGTGGAATATCGCGCGAATTTCTCGTAATCCCGCCTTCAAGAGTTAATACCCAATTAACGATTTCCTTTAAATTATCACCACCTCTCGGCGAACTTATAATACGCGGGATCGGACGGGTTCTGTGGCCTTTTTCCTCTGACCGAATGCGGGATAACGACTCGGAGTAAGAATAAGCTCGGTCGCAAACGGACCGCGAGATGGGAAGCTTTTAATTCGCGAAGTAGCATCGAGGTGTCGAGGAGGACGGGATACGTTTGATCACAAAGGAATGTTTGCCGAGTAGCCAGAGATAAATCCGCTTTCGGGGTCGGCAGAAACTTTTAATTGGTGGGCCAATTATCCGACCGAGGCGACCCGCGGAAACCGGCCGCGGACATTCTCCTTATTCTTTCCTGTACGCGAGGACAAAGTTTCCGTCACGCGTTGTTCCATCTGCCACGCGAGCCTCGCGTGCCCCGACGCGTCACGACGCCGTTCTCTCGCTCTGTTTCGTTCGATTTTTCCCCGGCGAAAACGATCGCGGCGCGCCGGCGTGGCCAATTAAAAAGTCGAAACTTATTAATGACTTCGTGCCGGCGAGCTCGAATTAATCGTCGACTGCGACCGAACCAACTTCCCTCCACTTTTATACAGAGCTTCCGAGAACTTGGCGAACGAAGTGACCCATTTTGGCTTATAAATCCAGTCGGGGCAAATGAAATCGAAGAATCCGAGGGAGTTGAAAGGGTTCCGGCCGGAACTTTTGACTTCGCCCGGCTCGAAAGTCGATACCGGCCGCGCCTTCCGACGAATCATCCGTTGTTCCCGCGAAAGCGAGGAATCAGAAGGTGGAACGTTGTTGCCCGATCAGGGGAACGCATCGAGCCTGGTCGCGAGCTTGAAAATTAAACGAGACGCTTAGGAAATTTCGGGAATGGAAGGTACATAGCCGGTCTTCGTGGACAATGGACGCTTTTCGGTGAAAAGTCGCGATTCGGCTAACCCGAGGGGTGGCACGCAGAGGGTCGAGGCTCGTGGAGGGTGCGTCGAGGGTGTGTGCAGAGGAAGCGGCGGCGGCGGCTAATGGAAGCCAAGAAAGTTGGTGGGAAGGGGCTTGAAATTCGTTTCGTCCCTGTCTGAGGCTGGACATGCAGACAACAAAGCGCCTACAGTGCTCTCTCGCCTCCATTTTTTCCCCTCCGCTGTCGAATTCCGGATCCCTTCGGGGGTCGAGTGGAAACTTGAGAATGGAAGTTAGCCGGGGATGCGGACGGGGTTGGAAGTTTCGCGAGAGGGAGAGACCACGGGCAATGACGTTTCGGCAAAGGTGCCGAGCAGACCGAGCCGCGTTGCTTTCCCCTATCCTCGCAGTTTTTCCGTTTCTCGCCGAACGAAGAATCACCTGTCTCCGCGAATTATCCTATCCTCGCGATTCGCTCGTTCAAACGGCCATTGTTCCCGATTAATCGCCGTTAATTGGCGTGCAAATGAAATCATTTGCGCTCCATATAGCGCGATCGAGGTGCAGCGGTTCGTCCGATTTTCAGATCGTAAATTTTTGCTAACCGAATTCTTTGGTCTGGATCGATACTCGTCGGTCGAGTCGATTAATGGTTTTTTTCAGCGCATACCAAGCTTCAGATCGAGGTGTCGATTTTCTAAATCGTTTTTTTCCCGCATTTTTTCCCTCCATTCCGTCGGTTGCCCTTTATCATTCGCGAATCGAGTGTCAAGCAGATGGACGACGTTGAAATGCAGGCCAAAATTTCCGGCGGTTTAACACGCGCGATTTAATTCGTCGATTAATCTTCGAAATGCAGCGGAGTTCGTTTTTGTCCGAACGGTCGAATAATTTTGACTAAGCTTATCGGCACTTGGCGTATTTGTTCATTCTCGATCGGCCGCGAGGAACAATGGCGCATCTGTCGGGCAGGGAAGGGCGCGGAAAAGCGCGCGTCGCGATCGAAACAAATTCGTAGGGTCGAAAATTACGAGAACCGCCGCGTGTATTCCCGTCTCGATGACGTTCGGCCTCGACTTTCTATCGATTCGCCGGAGCCGCGGCTATTTCCACGAAATTCCGTTACACTCGCGAATCTATTTCCCGCTGCACATTGGCCAGAAGTACTTGTCGAAACTATTAATCGATACGCGACGGTAATGAAATACGACAATAGAAGCGGAAAGAGATTAGTCCGGGAATGGGGCGGGTAATTGGAACGGTCTCCGCTATTCGAGCGGCAGCTTTGATACGAACATTGACGTCGCTACGAAAACGCTTTGCTCCGTGAAAAGACACCTTAAGTCCCCTGACTCGCGATACGACGTAATTTACCGTGACTCGAACACCTTCTCCCCGGGCGCGATACTTTGCTCGCCATCGCGCGGTGAGAGAAAATCGCGAGGAGAGAACCGCGAAAAGAAACAGAGAGATCAGTTGAAGAGCTGTGAAAAACGGTTTACCACGAAGAAGGAAGCGGAGTTTGGATACCGGACGATCAAAGATCGGCGTTGAACGGGTCGCAGGTTCGATCAAAGTAGCATCGGCGTGGTCGCAAGCACGAAGGGGTTGTAGAACCGGCGGAAGGAGCGCAGCGAGCGGCGAGGGTGGCCGGGGAGGGGTGAGAAAGTCGGCGGGTCGTTTATCTCGGCCCATAAACGCACGATTTCACGGGCAATTTGGCAAATTGGAAAGCCGACCGCGATTCGAAAATTCCTCGGTCGGGCCAGCTCGCCAGCGTTCCCTAGCCCGAAACGATGGCCTGTTTTACGCGTGTCTGTCTTTTCAACGTCCCTCGCCTTCTGCACGGTGGTTTCCGGCCGCGCAGAGGGTCGCTTGCCGGCGGAAAATCCGACGCCGCCTCATCGGGACGCCGCGCCGAGGCGCGCCGGGACGCGCCGGGGCGAGCGAGTTTACAAACGGGACGAGTCGGCAAAGAGGATTACCGTGAAAGGCGCGCCGGGAACTTTACACAGCGTCGCGCGAGCACCGAGACATTTAATCTTCGTGTAGGACAAAGTATCGCGACGGCGCGCCGCGGCGCCCCGCGACGGCCAGGGGATTAGGCGTTACGCGGGAATTTCATTTTTCATGGGACCGTGGTTCGGCTCTGCCCCCGATCCGCTCGCGACGCTGCGTCGGCCAAAGGGAAACGAAGAATTCATTTGGCTTTTGATTTACGGCGCCGGGAACCGTGCTCGGGCTCGCAGGAAAACGCGCCAACCTCTCGCTCGGTGAATTACTACGGATTTTCGTTGCCGAGATGGGATCGACTTAACGCCGGGAAACGCTCCAGCCATGGCGCCGGATCTTTATTAAGCGGCGAGTATTAATCCTCGCGCGTACGTTCGTGTATCTCGTTCGCGCGAGTGCCAGGAGGAATAGAACCGTTCGCGTTCGATTGTTCGGTGAAAATTCGAAAATTTGAACCCCGATGAAAACGATTGCGATTTTTCGTTTGAACGAGTGGTTCGACGTGATAACGAGGACGAGAAGTTCGCTAATTGACGGTGAAACGGATTTCCGGGGTCCCTGGTTGGCAATTTTTATTTCAAGACTCTCCTCGCGGCCGATCCCCCTTTTTCGCCTCCTCCTTCGTTCTCGCCGTGTTTATTCGAGAACGAGAGGAAAGCCCGCTATGACAGCGATTTTAATCCTGCTTTAAGTTGCAGCGAACTTGTACATTAAAAAGGTATTAGCGAGATGCGATACATTAACGGGATATTAGCCGTGGGCAAAGAGAGCGCGCAGACTGGATAAAGTACCGGCGAGTTCGTCCAGCAACTTTTGCCTCGTTATATATTCTACCTTGGCCCTAGGGGGAGGAGGGCAAAAATCTCGTCGAAAAAGCTCGATTATAGGGATTTCCAGCGTACAACGTTGTTGGAATAATCCGTCCTTCGGAATCGTTAATATATCCCGCTTTCTTGCCCTGGCTATTTCCCGACTAACCGCGCACACGGAACACACGTACACGAGATACGTTGCTCCTTTGAATTTTGAGCTGGGTGACTTTTGCAACCTCGAGTGGGATAAAATCCATAAATTAATCGACGTCGCGCAAAGCGAAATAAACGTTTCGTCCCTGGCTCGTATTTCCTTGAGAACGCGCGGGGATCCTGCGGTTCTAGCGCAATTATGCAACGATATGTATTTAAATAATGAAGTACAAAGCGTACTCGCAGGTTTCTCTCCCGTTTCATTTTCATGTCTAATTACGAGTGAAATTTTCATGGACACGCGCGTCGGGGTTAGTCCGTGGAAAAACAGAACGGCCTTAAGCAACGACCACGAGCCTTAAGCGCCGACGCGCGTAATCTCGCCCGAAATAGATGGGACGCGGTTTATTGAAATATTCATTATCATTTTTTCCCTTCTCTTCTTTCTTTTTTCTTTCTCTCTCTCTCTCTCTCTCTCTCTGTTTCGTGTCTCCGGAGCGCCGCGGCGGAAACTCGCCACCCCTAGCGACGCGACGCAACCTTTGATTCACGATAAGTACGGGCACCATCCACCATTACAATTCGCCCAGCGATGGCCACGGTTATGTATACCCGGATGTTTCGTTACGGCAACCGTTCCCTCCAGTTGTTACGACTCGTACGTTTTTTCCCCGGACGTGGGTAGAAATTTAATTTCACCCCGAACATTCGCGAAGTTACGTCTCTACATGTAACGCGGTATCGCCGGTGCTTTTGTTATTTACGGCAACGGTGCGACGAGCCAAGCGTGTCGTGTGTCCTTCGTTAATTATGCAGTCGCGAATGTCACGGAAACGCGAAGATTCGTTCGCGGTTGAATCATCGATTTCGTTCTTCGCGCATTGACAGCGAGCCGAAGGGAATACGAGGGACATTGACACCTCGTTTGCTTGTCGACCAGCGACTCTTTCATTTCGCCGGTTCTCACGACGCACCGACGCGGCAAAATACGATCTGACCTTTTCGCGAGGCAGCTATGGGCGGACTGGAAGATGCCCTCGGAGGGCGCTTTGTCTTCCGAGGGGTGCAGTTGCGAAGGTAACTATGAAGGAGATAGTCTGCGGGAAATTTACGAATTCTCGGAAAAGACCCGTGGAGGGCGAGGTTGGGAAAGCAGAAATTTATCCACGCAGGATCTCTGGTTAATAAATGATATAATTCGGAGACAAAAGGACGAGCTCTCGCTGTGTACACTCTGACGTTCGTTGTTCTAACAATGACAATTTCGTTATTGACTTACCCTGTCAACACGAACTACCCTGTTTCGAATTGACTGACCTTATTTAAACCTCTCGTTCTATCTTAACGTATCTATTACGTTTCTCACATAAACCTTCGACATTGCTTTAAATATTTCTTCCACTCGATTCTCTTTTGTACTCGTGTCAGTGTTACATGGAAAATTATATATCCTAGCGATCTAGAAGGGGAGCGATTCCCCCTTATATCTCCTGTCAACTTGCGTAGCCCTAAACAGGCTGCCCTAACTGTACACCCGTTAAATAAACACCTAGATATTCCACTGATTACATTCCATTTGCATTATAATCTCTGAACAACAGTCATTAGGCAGGACAGTCTAGCCGAACCCGAGACTCTTCGTTCTCAGACATTCGTTCGTTCCCTAAACGATAAAATATTCTACAAACCCAAAACGATTTGGGCTCTTACCTAGCTGATAAAATCCAGGCTTTCTCCATGTGACGCAAAGACACGACAAAATTAATTTCGATCCTATTATACACACCGGCGTCGTATATCTGCTATGACAAAGTACGATCCGAATAATTTCCTCGATTCGGAGTATCGTTAACCTTGGAAATATCGCAGGTTCCACCGGGTACCACGTAACACGAACGAACGTTCGTCGGTGGACTGTTTACGATACCGAAACTTCTCCCTGATGTCGCGAAATAGTTTCCCGAGCGCGTATTTCTTCGCTACAATCGCCGGTAGAAGTCGTGACAGAGGCAAGCGACGTCCCCCAGCAACCCCGGTCGGCAAAGTTACACTTTCGGCGCCCTCTATCTTTTTCCCCCTTTCTCTCGACACCGTTCGCGACGAGTCCTCCATAATTTATCGGCGTTATTCTCCTCGTTTCGAGTATACTTTGCCGTCGTTTTGGGGCCGGTTATCGATCGCCGACGCTGACGCATACACGCGCAAGAAATTAATTCCGTATGCACCCTCGCGACGCGAGGTAGGATAACGAGCGATTCGTAGAACGCATCGAAACCCGCCTTTGTAACCCGACCAGAGTCTGCCTTCTCCGAGACGCGTGCCGCGATTCTCCTATTCGGCGAAGGATCGCTCGATATCGGTAAATTTCATCGTCAAGCCTGGAAATTTAATCACGTTTAGGATGCGGCTAATCGAAGTCGCTCGCGAGAATAGGGATACTCCCTGAATCGATCAACTTTGTGAAAAAGAAATTGGAAATTTATTTTCGATATAAAATCGAGGGCTGCTCGATATTTTCGCGGTTGACGAACGAACGTTGGAGAGAAAAGGGAACCGCCTATCCAGGAGATTACACGGTCGGCGTGAGATTTTAATAGAAATCTATTCGACGATCCTTTCCGCTTAAATCGCAGAAAAGTCCGGCGTCCCATAAGCCGGGGTATAAATCTTTCGCCGGGAAATGTGTGTAACGATAACGAATCTTCTTAAAAGCAAGGGCGGAATTTAGCGCGAAAGTTGAGAAACCGGGATCCTGGGTGACTGTTTAAAAGTTTCTCGTTACCCGGGGCCGTTTAATATAAGAATCGTTTGCCGGAATATTTCGTCGGACCGACGACACGTAATATCGCCGTTTCCCCTCTCTTTTTCCATCGTACGAAGTAGTTATCGATTTTCGCGCGATCTACGGGCGGGATCGCGGGATTTTATACGGGATACGACATCCGCAATTTCGCGATGAAATTTTTAGCGTCCGCTGGGGTTCCAGGCAGGCAGAGGCCAACTCGTGGAAAGTAGGAAAGACTCGGGGCTCAATAATTTTCACAACTTATCGGGCTTGGCCCCGCGCCCCGCCTCTGTGTACACCGAAATTTCCGAACGAGCGCATACATTCGGCAAATACGAGCGTTCCGCGGGAATTTAGCGCGGATTAAGAAGGAATTTCATCTATCGAAATCCTTTTAAAACGGCCGTCCTTCCCCTCGCGGGATTATCGGCCTCGATCGGGGGACTAACGCGATAAACCGCGGGATTCGGTGTATCGAGCGGATCCGGTGTGTTAAAGCGTCGTAAACCCCGGGAAATAAGAGCGGAAAAATACGGTACGTACACCGATATAATTCGAATCGAAAGGACATCGAACCGTTGATCGAAGGATCCGCTACACGCCCCAGCGTTGTCTAAAATATCCGATTACTAGCTTCTTATCCCCGGTTAAAGAGCGAAGAACAAACGCGAGAAACGGGAGCTTGCAGGATCCGGTATAGCGGTAGGTAAACAGACCCGTTCCAGGACGAACGTTAATGCCTCGTTCCAAGATACAATGCTTCGATTTTCTCCGTTTGGGAATAGGGAAACGTCCTCTCTATCCTGCTCGCTTCCTCTCTTCCATTCGCTGGTTCCCTGGCCAACCGGATATCACCAGGCTTGCCACTCTTCGTCCTCCAGTCACCTGCTTTCTAGCCAGCCCTGGCCACTTTGTTTTGTACGCTAGATCGCGCGAGCACCTCGCTTCGCGAGACTTCGCGAGCGTGTTCTCGCATGGAAATTAAAAATTAGAGTAAAGAGGAACGGATAGAACTACAACGACGTGGTCGTGTAGAGAATAAAATGGCTGGAATCCTTTCGGTTCGTTTCTACCCGAGAAGGAGTAAGCTTCCTCGAGTTCTCGAGCTAATTTCTCGCAAAGCAGCGCGTTCCTTCGCGTCCTTCGATTAATTCTCCTCGGGGGAGCGGTTGCTGTGATTAGGCGCATCAAATTTGGCTGTTAATTACGCGAGAAGAATGGGCATTGTTCCGCGAACGCGTACGCTTCATGGGTTGGACGGGGAAGCGCGGTGTATGAACCTCGTGACAGACCGGTCAGCTCCTTGGCGAAATGAGCCGGAGCTGGCTAGACGATGATGGATGAACGAAGCGAGCAACCGAATGTCTCGATGACGAACACCGTGCCTCGGTAGGGGAGAACACAACGCGTAAGAGGGAACAACACGGTGGCTGGAATAAAAATGATGGCCGGGTGTAAATTATCATTCGTGGCTCTCCATCCGTTCGGGTTGCGTCGCGACGACGGAAATACGATGTGTCTTGCCTTCGTGGCTGGGAATTGTTCGAGGAAACGCGTTCTGTCTGCGACGAACTTTTCCGCGTCGACGTATTTCCATCGACGCGATAATTCACTCGCTCGCCGTCGCGTCGAATTTTCGGACCCGCTCTGATCCGTATAATTACTCGCAGCGGGGGTAAAAAGAAATTCCGATTTCATCGTTGATTTATAACCCGATATCACGACGGACGAAGCTGGCGGGAATCGCTGGCGCGAAAATACTCGGCGGATTTCAATTAACGCCGTCAGTGTCATCGATGGCCCGCAAGGCTGAACTCTTTAATTCGTCCGGCCGCCGACAAGCTATTCGGAGCGCTCATTAATTAGTCGCGAGAGGGGACCTGGCCGGTGGGAATAACATCGGGACGCCGTTAAAAAATTGTTCCCCACTGTCAATTCCACCGGCACGCGCGCGTGCCCGCTTTTCTCGCTGGCGCGCGAGTTATTACTGTAACGTTCGCGATTTATCCCTTTACAGATTTCGCGCGTGTACGTGCAAATGAAGCGAGCCAGCCAGTTTGCCGGCGCGAGCCTGCGATTAAAGTATTAAATATTTAATAACGGCTC